>JAOQGH010000001.1:159899642-159985076 GCA_025769975.1 Gallinago jamesoni
GGGAGACCTGGACAGGCTGGAGAGCTGGGCAAGCAAGAACCTCATGAGGTTCAATAGGGAGCCTCACATTCCTGTAGGGTCCTGCACCTGGGGAAGAAGAATGTCAGGCACCAATACAGGTTAGGCGTGGACCTGCTGGAAACAAGTTCTGAAGAGAAAGATCTGGGGGTCCTGGTAGACAGCAAAATGACAATGAGTAAGCAGTGGTCAGGAAGGCCAACGGAATACTGGGCTGCATAGGGAAGAGTGTGGCCAATAGGTCGAGGAAAGTCATTCTCCCCCTGTACTCAGGGGTGAGGCCACAACTGGAATACTGCATTTAGGTGTAGAGCAAAAGCTGCAGTAGGATATGTCACCAGTCCTGTAGCATTAGAATTATCAACAGGAGTGGAATAGCAGTTGAATCGCACAAGGTCTGATTGGAGACCAATAATTAGCAGTGTACTCCAGGGGTCAATCCTGGGACAATCCTGTGTACAACCTTTGTTTGTGATCTGGATAATGGGACAGTGTATACCCTTAGCAAGTTTGCTGATGAAGCAAATCTGGGAGGGATGTGTCAAGTCCTACACCTTGAGAGGAACAACACCATGCAGAACAGTATGATGGATTCCACCCAGCTGGAAAGTCCCAGTGGACCTGAAAGTCCCAGTGGACACCAACAGCATGAGCCAGCAATGGCTAATTGACTTAGCAATGTCAGCCTTGCAGCAAAGAAGACTAATGATATCCTGCACTGCACTGGGAGAAGTGCTGCCAGCAGGTCAAGAGAAGTGATCTTGACCTTCGGTTCAGCACTGTTAAGGTCATATCTGGAGTGCTGTGTCCAGGTCTGGGCTCCTCAGTACAAGAGAGACATGGACATACAGGAGGAAGTGCACGAAAGACCATTAAGATGATTAAGTCATTGGTGCATCTTTCCTATGAATTAAGGCTGAGGAGCTGGGACTATTCAGGCCAGAGAAGAGAATGCTTGAAGCGTATCTCATCGATACCTGAAGGGAGGGTACAAAGAAGATGGAGTCAGGCTCTTTTCAGTTGTTCTCACTGACAGGACCAGAAGCAGTAAGCACAACCTGAAACATAGTAGGTTCTGTCAGAACATATCAGGAACACTTTTTTAATGTAAAGGTGACTGAACACTACAAATATATTGCCTGGAGAGGATATAGAATCCCTGTCCTTGGAGATGTTGAAAAGCCATATGGACATGGTTCTGAGCAATCTGTTCTAGGTGGCCATCCTAAATGGCCAAAGAAGAGAGTGTGGTCAGCTTTCCCTCCTCACCCAAAAAAACCACCTAACCCCTCCAAAAACAATAAGGGAAAAAAACCCAAGAACAATTTCTTCCAAAGAGTAAGAATTATCTGTCATGTTTCCAGTATGGAAAATGAAAATTATTTCTGAAAGACAAAACATTGGCAGAACTGAAATATGTCTCCCGTGCTCCATTCAGCACAGCAAACAATACAGGCTCCAAAAAATTGTTTCCACCACTCATTTAAAATGGATGGTTATTGCTGGAGAATCTATACCAAGAACAGAAACTGTATTCAAGAAGGGCCAATTTAACACCTTCATTGTTTACTGTCCTTTTGTACCAGAGAGACAAAATGTAACTATAATTTTTGAGAGAGTTGTGAAGTCAGCTGATACAAATCCACTACTGATGGTCCACTTTGGTCCAAATAACATTGATGCCATCTGAAAATATGGCCTTAATAGGATCCACGGAAGAAGACAGCAACAGGGAAAGACAGAAGTCAGAATAAAGATTGGGGTTAAAAATAAATTATCAGTCCTTCATGCTTTTTTCCATTGCATAAATACAGGTACATAGGCAGATGAAAGAAAAAAAAAAACACTATATAAGCGTTTGATGTTCTGGTGTCATAAGCCAAGACACATGGAACATATGGCTCCACAAATAGAAGAACTTGTGAATGCAGAAACTTCAGAAGATAAACTGTTCTTCACATGTGCGTGTATCATTCTGAAGGAACAGCACACCGTTGATCAGCATGAAGATAGTCATAAACTGGACAACTTGGTTATAAACAGACAAAGGGGAACAAGAATAGGTACTAATGATCAGATCTACCTAAACATGGACACATTTAACACATTCAGAGGATGTGAATACATGCTGGATACAGAGGAAGAAACACTACCTCAGCCTTCTGGCTAAGGTCTTGATAATACAGCCTAGATTTACAAAGGTACATGCAGAAGCTACCCACCAGTTATACTTTTGTAAATGCCCTTAGAAAAAGGCAGAGAAAGCATCACAGATATACCACGTAATAATTATTCCTACCAAAGAGATATTGGGGATGTCATTCAAACATATTCCATGAATATAAATTTTAAAATATGTGCTAAAGAATGCTGTCATTTCCTAGTATTATATTAGCCTTTAGTTACTTACTGTAGAACATTTTTCTGTGGCAAGTAAGCTGTCTCCAAACCAAGATATCCAGAGAGAAAAACAGCTGTTGGTACTGAGGGGATTTTATGCATTATCATTCACAGGATCAAAAATGCAAAGCAAAGTATTAACAATCTCCAAAATATATTCACTGATCCATTCACTTTTAATTGTAAATTCACATTTGTTTGTAATCAATAAAGTCTGTAACCAATAAAACCAATCAACTGACATTTTATTACACTTTGTGAGACAGATCTTTTGTTAATTTTTATAGGAGATCTGGAAAAGGATGTATTTTATAATGAAAATCTCCCCTACAGCATTGCATCAGTAGCTTAATTTGGGAGAAAATGCATGAAATCAGCAAAAGTAAAAAGAACACAGTAGCATTTGGGAATGTAGAAATTGCTGCTTAACCAGCATCATTGCCGTGGCTGCCTGTAGGCTAGTTTAATTAGGCTACAATTCATATGCAAGAAAATAGTTTTGTAATTACTGTCAAATGACCAAATCCATGTATAAAACCTAAGGAGGATTATGTATTCCCAGTAATGAACCATACTGAAATTGACTGCGATTTGTTAGCTGAGACACCAATTTGGCAAAAATGAAATGTAAAACGTATAATAAAATAAATATATGGGTACTCATATACCAGACAATTTTAAAGTCAGTTTGCTGGATGTAACTGATTTATTTTATCAGATGAATATACTGATATTTCTACCAAATCGTGCAGCCATGTTTTTATGGATGGGAAAGCATAGTTACCAATTTCAATTTAAAAAAGCACATGTTATTTTACTAGAAAAATTATAAATTAAGTGGTAAAATTTAGTAAAATTAGAAGTTTAGTATTAAGGATTGTGCATAAAGCTACCCCTTCTATTTCGTATAATTTAAAAACTTGAATGTTGGAATTTTAAGTTATCTACTTTAGTAGCATAACTAGATATTTGTAAGCTACTCAGGTTTATTACAATTTTATTTGATTCACCATAATCTCTAAAGAAAAGAAGTTTTGTTGAATAGATATGTATCTGGGGAACAGGGAGGAATTTTTTCTTTTCTTTAAATCAGCGTATTATTAAAACTTATTCTTATTAAACAAAGAAAGACCAGAGGATATAATTAATTTTCTAAATGTATGTTTTTTGGCTTATTGCCGCAATGTTTGCATTTTAAATATTTGTCCTATATTGATGATCACCAAATATTTAAGTCCTCAGAAAAAATTATCAAATTGGGGAATGATTCCACAATAATTACCTAAGCCATTTTCATACTTTAGAAGCGACATCTCAAATAAGAAGCATTTCTCAATAGGCACAATTTAAGAAATACACTAGCAAGTAAGCAATGAAAACAAGCTAGGGATTTTGTTTTTCTTTTTTTTTTTTTTTGTGTGTATGTATGTTGTTATTTTGTTCTTGCTGTTTTTTTAAAAAAAATATTTTACTATGTGGAACAATTGGCACTGGGAATCAGTTAACTTTGCCAGTATACTAATAGCTGATGATCATTTACATTAATACTTCAGGAGTTTAAGAGTGCAATTTTCTCAGAAAACTGTCCCAACTCATATCCTGAATTTTTTTTACTGAATGAGGATGATTATCAATTTTCCACTTCACTTTCCATAAATAATAATCATTGCTGATATTCCATATCGTAAAGCAAAGAATGATGTGTTAATTCTCAAAGTTTTTTCTAGTATGGAATAATTTGGTGTGTGTTGTGGACTCCGTATCCTTCCTTGCCGGGTTTGCATTACTTTCCAATGAAATTACAAATCTAGTCATCAGCTAAATTCCAAGCAATATATATATATATATAAAAATAAAATATGAAATTTCATAAGCAATCATACATTGGTAGTGTTTTAACAGAGAAAAAAAACCCCATTTAATCTTTCAAAACTTGACATGAAGTGCTTAGCCTGAAGAAGTGGATGAAAATAAAACTTTGAGGAGGACATGTAGTTTTCTTCAAAACAATTACATTTCTTGAGCTCCAGGCTATTCTTCACTTGGCATGTTTTTTTTTCTCGTCTCCCTGTTCTCAGACATCTGACTAGTGAATAATTAGAGACATAATTAGCAATTCACTTAGAATCTATGTTATTTATGATGATATATGTGGAGAATTTCCCGGGGATTTCAACAGTATGGTACGGTAGGACATAGATGACTTAATTTGCTGCTAGTAAAAATGATAGATTATATTTCACCCTGTGAGACTCAAGAGAAAAATTAGTACTGCCAAATAGTGTATATAAACTTATATGATATCACAGTAATAAATTCAACACACACACACATATGCATTTATAGTGTTATACTAAAAAAAATAAACATTCCCATTACAAAATTAGAGATGCTGAAAACCTTGAAACACAGGGGATTTAATTTACTTATATTCTAATTGATGACATGTATGTTTAGCTTTTGTTATTGATGTGTCAACTAATACACAATTAGTGTCTTTGTTCAACAATTCTGTCAGGGGTTATGTTTGTTTGGGTTTTTTGGCTTTTTTTCCCTCAATGAGTAGATATGGTACAATTCTAAACTGTCATTCCTTCCCCTTCTACGCAACAAAAAAATAGAATATGCACAAAACCACATATCAGACTTTGAAATTTGATGTGTAATGAGTGGAGAGGGTAAAAAAGACAGAAAGGACAACTGATTGTATAAGGTACAAATCCTCAAAGAGAAATCAAAGTAATTTCTGATGAAGCAAAAATTAATCTTTCAAAATTGTTAGTCACACAAACAGCCAAATTCCAAGGTGCATCATCCACCTTTTAGTCCATTAGTAACATTTCACCTTCCTTTTACTACTAAAATGTAAATTATTTCCTAATTTTAATCTACCTCTAGTCCTCAGAAATTTCTAAACTGCTTCTCACACTAGTTTTACAGTAAAATCATGCAGTCCAACTGTTAACCTAACACTGCCAATTTAACACTAAATCATGTTCCTTAGCACTACATCTACAGGTCTTTTAAATACCTCCAGGGATGGTGACTCAACCACTTCTCTGGGCAGCCTGCTCTAACCCATTTGATAAATAATTTTTTTCCTAATAAGGAATCTAAACCTCCCCTGTTGCAATTTGAGGCCGTTTCTTCTTGTCCTGTTACTTGGGACAAAAGACCAACCCCCACTTCACCACAACCTGCTTTCAGGTAGTTGTAGAGAGTGATAAGGCCTCCCCTCAGCCTCCTTTTCTCCAGGCTAAGCAACCCCATTTACCTCAGTTGCTTCTCATGAGACTTGAGCTGTAGACCACTCACCAGCTTTGTTGCCCTTCTCTGGACATGCTCCAGCATCTCAATGCCTTTCTTGTAATGAGAGGCCCAAAACTGATCACAGTACTCAAGGTGCTTTGAAATATTTTTCCACAGGGGTATTAAGCAGTTCACTATGCCATGAACATGATACATGACATGATATTTTTGAGGGTACAAACCGCAATCATTGTGCTAAACTATGGAGAGATTTTTCACTCCTAACAGAATTGGCAGCTGTATGGGAAAAGAGTAGTGTATTTATCAAAGAGACTTAGTATTCCACTTATCCCTCAGCCTGAGGATAGTAGTCAAACAAAATGTTTTTTCAAGCAAGTGTTCTACTTTCTAGCCAGATTTTTCACTAAGGAACTCACCAGGACCTCTGTAGCAGCAGTTTATTCATTGTTACTGATAAAAAGTTGGCAGATACTTTGAGGTGTCACAGAATAAATTTTAACAATATTAAGCTATTCCAGTTACTACAATGCATTTTCTCCAGATTTTTACCAATAAATTAGGCTCTGTTATGGCAACCTTCCCAGAGCAGATGTCTGTCAGTAAGAGTAAAATCTGCCTTGGAAATTCAGAAGAAAAAGAGAAAAAAAAAAAAAAATCAGAGCAGCCTGCTAGAGCCAATTAACAGCTATTAGTCAATGACTATTCCAAAAAAAAAAAAAAGTAAGAAAAAAAGGATCAAACTTGGCATTTACTTAATCTTTTTTTATAACTTTCTATCTCCTCTTTTGCTTCAGAAAATCTATTGTAGTGTTTGAAATGCTGTTTTCTAATTTTGGTGCACATTTGAAAATAACATAGCTGTATTAAAAAGCTTGAAGACATAAGCCATATGAAACTGAAATACTAAAATACTTTGAAAAATTCTCGTTTTTTTATAAATGTTTTCCATATTGTTTCTACCTACAGCTACAGTGAATACTAATCTGCATAAGCAGTTTTCTTAAATATTGTTATCTCATTTGTTTAATTAGGAATCATACAGAGGTATGAAATATACCCTTTAATTGATAGTTATTGAAGTGGACTGAGGAAAAAAACTCTGACGTCTACTATTTGCTGAAGAAACCATGCTTGTGAGATAAAATATATCCATAAAACTTGAAACACTGGACAACAAAAAGTTCCATGTCACAAGACACTCACAAATGATTTCCATAAATTCCTAATTCAGGTATAACACTCAACCAAAAGAAAAATGAAACCACATTTGAAACTGATATCCTACTTTAGACAGAAACCTGAGAGAAAATTAGTTGCATAAATCCATATTGTAAATCTGCTTTTTAAAGAAAGCATCCGGAATTGCAAAATAACCACAAAGGCTATGTTGTAGTATTATAATAGTAACAACAACAACAATAATAAAAACTATTCTGGTTTGGACAGTTTCTAAAAATGTTTGTCGAAGCAACTAAAAGTCTTTAAGCAGATTAATAAAAGTTTGTAAAACCAACTGTATTTAATGTTTCACTTCACAAAGCAAAACACAAGGTACAAAAGATGTTAGAAGGACAGCAGTCTCTCTCCCTCTCTCTGTTTAAAAATGAATAAATATCCTTATCGCTTTCACTTCCTTTCTACTGAAATTAATTCAGCAAAGAAATATTGAATGAAGATTTCTTTTTTTTTCAATATTAGATGAAGTAATTAGTATTTTAATAAGAGTTTTCATATTTGAAGTAGAATCAGGCAAATAAATTAACCAATCGATAAGAATATTACACTTGATATCTCAAGTGGGACAAGGGTCTTACCACGTGCGCCATTCAGATATTGTGTTCTATTTGTTCAAAACAGGGCATCTATTGATACATGCAATCACATTTCTTGCCTGTCCCATAGAACTTTTCCAAAGGGGGCCACAGTTCATATCCATAGGCAAGAAGTGATTGCGCACCTATTGCCATTAATAGGGATATTTAACAGTAGGGAATAGTGTACACTATCTCCATCTGAAACTACCCAACAATCACCTTTACCACACCAACATTTTCTTTTTTAGACTCTCATTTATTATTTCAGTGACTATAAGTAATTTTTTTCTCTTTCATTTTTCTTGTATTAAATCATAGTTTTAAATATTTTTATTGCAGAACATTCTGATACTTGCTGCTAGTTCAATAATACAATCATGGTAGGATGAGATAAGAACCTCTCTAAAAGAAATTCCTGAATCAATTTTGAGGATGATGTCAGCACAGCTGTGAAAATACTATATTTTCAAGAAACAGAGTTTTGTAGCAATAGTATTGACATACATAGTCAGTGTAAAAAAAAAAAAAAAAATTATTAATTAATAATAATTAATAATAATAAACAAAAAAAAAGCAAACCACCATTGAAAATGTCTGTAAGACACAAAACTAAACATTTTGCATAACAACATTATCTGAGAACAAATCATTAACATGAACATGAATAGGTAACATAGAAAAATATTGTAGCATATCTGGCAAGAACTTTAACAAAAGGAATAGAAACAATTTTGTTCTGTATACTAAGACTGAAAAAAATCTTACTTGATAGAATTTCTGCCTCTGAAGTAAGCTTATAATACATTGTTTGGAATAGGAACTGTACTTTCTCCTGTAATGAAAGGTTATACTATAATGCTTTTTGAGTGAAAAAGCAAGAAAAAACTTTTTTTTTAATAAACCCTGAAGATATGGGATAAACATTAATAAATTTGTATATATTAAGGAGAGTAGAAACCACATAATCATTCAATTCAAGTATTTTTTCTGTAAACAGACTTTACAGTTTCCTCAGAAGATAATTTACAGGATGTACTTCAGAAAGATATAAGGACTTATTTCAGTCTTCAGGTCATGATGATCCCACAGTCTCAGCTGGAAAGCTCTTCTGTCTTTAATCCTCTCACAATTACAGCTGGGAAGATGCATCTCATTTATGATTTAAATTTCTGTGTTCCAGTTACAGCTTTTGGAACTTGTTATGACATTTTCAGAGAACTGTAGAACTTTTTGAAACACTTTACTGAATCTCATTTAAAGTAATCAAGTTATCACTCTAACAAGCTCCTGAAGCTCAGCTGATGTAACTTCATACTGTAATGGTTTCATGCTGGTTTTTATCCCCCTTGTTTGGATACTCTGTAGCATTTTGACTACTTGAAATATAGAAACAGCATCCTGTAATATCATTTCACACTTTAATAAGACTTTTAATGGTACTGAATCAAGAATACAGAAGTAATTCAGAAGAATCAAGAATCTATTATATGAACTACTAGAATTTGAGATTAGATTAAATATCCTTTTTTTTTTTAAGAATGTGGCAAGAAACACAATAAAATGCGGTGAAGAAACCCAAACTATATCAACAAAGGTTTTTTAAATCTAGCTTTCCCACAATGAAGTAAATGAAAATGGTTTAAGTAGATCTAGTTTTACAGAACAAATTAACCAATTTATTTTTAACAACAGATTTCTTGTTATTGTTCTGGTTTAACCAACCTAATATTTTGTCTGAGACAGAAAAAATTAAGTCCCAAATTATATAATTTCTTGCTCTTAAAAATTTAGGAATTGTTTTGGTAGTCCTTGAATCATTATAAACCATGTGACTTTTCAAGATCTGTTAAAGGTTTTAACATTAGTGACAAAAATTCCACAGTTAGGTCCATTAGGGATTTTGGATTAATATTATTCAAGCTCATTGATTTAAAAATGGACAATTTTAGGAAATGCTATTATTTTTAGCTACACTTGTGCATAAACCTGAGGATAAGAAATTCCTTACAAGGACAATTAAAATTACATGCTAAATTTTTCCCATCACTCCTAGAGGGAACAGAAAAAATCCCAGTCTTTTATATTCCCGTACAATTATGCTGACATATAACAGTCAGTGAGATGAAATTCTGATTTTTTTCTACAGCAGTGTTTTTCTTCACTCTGCTGTGAAATTGCTAAGTACATAAGAACCCACCATCTATCACCATTTTAAAACAGAGTAAAATTCAAAATATGTTCTCTGAGCTTTTATCTGTTTTATACACTCTGTCTCCAAATGATTCTCATTATGGTGTCTGCTTTGTGAGAGCACAGTTCTGCCCTAGTCGAGATTATGGACCCTTGCCACGTTTTTCTCAGGATAGTCTATGAAATTACTCTTTCTAAAAGATTGGTACAAATTCCATTCCATCACTGTATGACATTGTGGGGACAACTACCTGGAAGCAAAACTCATACAGGAAAATACAAGAAAAAAGAATGTAAAGATTGTATTCTTTCCAAAATACATACAGGAGGATGTCTTTTAAGGCCTACGGTTTTTGTTCTGAGTTCACCTGTTCTTGTGCTAGTCTCCAGAGCTCATCAGGTATTGGACACTTTCATGGGGTACCTCTCAGCATCTATTTTTCCACTTTTCAGCCTCCTATTTTCTGGTAGCTATTTTTCCATTCTATTGGCACCTGTAGAACCCATTCACAAAAACTATACAGAAGGGACTCTTATGATAACAACCCTCAGACCTCAGCCCACCAATACGAATGTTTTTGGACAAGTTTCCAGATGTTAAACACAAGTGTTTCTCTTACACTCAGTCTTGTCATGTGGGAAATATCTCATTCCTCCCCAGTGTTACCTAAGCTCCATTCAAAATGACTCTCAATTCTGTGTACGTATACCACACCATCAACCTTTATCTACCATACTTTTAACTGCTTCTTTCCCTGGACACTGTTTTTCATAAAGCTCTGGACTACAATTAATTAATTAATTAAAAATAATTAAAAATTAATTAAAAATTAATTTTTGCAGCTTGTGCTAGAAAAACAAAAAAGAAAAAAAAAAAAACAAAACCAAAAACTTTCCCTTTATTTTAAAGCTGTGAGGGGCTGCTCTTCTTCCTGGCAGGGAAGGCAGGGAGAGGTAAAAAAAACCAAACCTTCAGTTCCAGCAGGACATAGGAGTTCTTATTTTGCCACCAAAGACTTTTACTTTATTCCTACTTAACTATAGTACCAGTAAAACCCACATTCATATTCCTTGTGAAAATTAATGAACATGTGAGACTATTCCAGTCACCAGTGTTGAACCTGGCTATACGTGACAGTAGTTCCTAACTACCAGTGATGAACTGTGTGCACTTTTGCCTTCTGTAGCAGCATTTAAAATCTCATCCTGTCATTGGGAAAGACTTGTTATAAAGTTTGTATTTTAAATACAGGTTTCCTAGGGATTGTGTGAAAATGAAATACATGGAGACAATCTTCAGAGTATACATTAATAAATACTTACTTGGTGGCATATATTTTGAGCTGGAAAATATCTTTTGTATCTGTGTTTTCAGCTGTGGCTTGTTTGCCTTATGCCCCAGTTACCATATATAGAGCAGGATCCCTAGCTATATCTTATTATCCACTGTAAATGGAAGTATTTTCCCATAATTTCCCACTAATATCAATGAATGAAAAAGACTGTGACAACCATCTAAAAAGAGATTCAATATTATTATAAATCTAGGACAGCATTATCATATAAAGAATGCACTATATCACAAACTGAAGATTTGCTTTGAAGGTACATCTCCCTGACAAATTAGAAAGTTCCCTGACTGGTGTTAAGAACTATTTCTCTGGGAGGTATTAGTTTATTATGGGGATTCTCAAATAAATTTTAGTGTTGATTGTAACTTTAACTGAAAGAAAAATTAATTAAAAAACATAGTTAAAAAAAACACAGTTGTTTTCATGACTTCCAGATATTTTTCAGAATTACTTGGATCACTTTGCCTTCCACTTAAACACTGGGTGCAGCATTTACCTCTGCTAGCAACTTTATAAACTTTATAAACTGTTGAGGATAAAGGCAGACACCTTTATTCTCTTCTAGGTTTGCACCAGACAGGTATTTGTCTCAGTTGATATAATGAAAAATGCAAAGAAAAGTTCTACCTGTTTTAGAAACACGCTAATATTTCATTTTTCTAGTATTTCTTACAACCACTCCTACTTTTGTACACAGTCACAGAAATACTTTGAACATATATTCTTTTTTTTGACAAAGGATTTTTGGTTTCTGTTTCCAAGGTTTCCAAATGAATTGAAGGAAAAACCTCTTGCGTTCTTTGTTCTATTTGCTAAATAGACTGACTTTTAATTTAAAATTAAAATTTTTGGAGGGTATGTATTGTTTTAGTAGTCTGAACTTTAGTGTAAATTTGACAGAGTACAGTTTTTAGCCCATTGTGCTCTCCAGTTGAGGGACATACTGAAAATGTCAACACAGAAATTCTGCATGCTGTAAATCTTTCATTTGTATTATTGTTTAGCTATTGAAGAAGCAAATCACAATTTTTACATTACACAAGCTGCACAGATTTTAGCTATCTCCAAGATGGAACTTTCTCCTACATAAATTCAGTTTTCCTTCAGTTATCAGCATTTTTTATCTCTGAAATAGACAACATTTTTAATTCAGCACTCAGCACTACTATGGAAATATTGATCTGCAATCAACTTCTGACACAGTTATTTTGCTTAAGCTGCATGTTTACTGAACTGCAAACACAGCACTATTAAAGGCATATATAAGAATTGTTTCTACCACACACCAAAAAAAAAAAAATAGAAAACACTTAATCTAAATGGCCTTGCCTGTGTTTTATTCTAACTTTCATTATCATTTTAACTTTCATTTATGAAAGAAATCGATTTTTTCCCCTTTTTTCCTCCCTCTTTTTTAAAATATAATATATTGAATATAATACGATGAGACATTTTCTTCCACTGTCATTTTGATTTTCATTTAAGCAGGATAAGCTGATTAACAAAATGAAAAATTCTCTGAGGAGTTATTCCCATTGTCTTAGTGGGGAGTAATTCACAGGCACTCTTTTTGTTAAGAATCCTAATTTCCAGAAGTTTTTAAAAACTTCTGATAATTAAGGTTTGGGGAACATGTCAAGTCACTTGTCATCAGTAAGGTCTGCTTGACTTTATTTGACATATTACATTATTAAATACCATATTTAGATTTAATAGATACATATCCATAGAAAGTTAATAAAAGGTGTTACTGTTTATTGTAGAGACGAATTAAATTTGATCACAAGTGGAGGTGCATCAAATGTAGGTAAGTTATCTAAAACTAATCAAAACCAAAATAGTTCTATAGAAAAGGTGCTGAAATGTAGCCTTTACAGAGAAAACAATACAATCCTAATAAATGAACACTAATTAAATGTACTAATTTTTGAATAGCAAGACATTTAGTATCACTGGCAGTGAATGTCAAATGCACTTCAAAATTTGTCATCAAAGAAGAGAAGTCTACTTTGCAATTTCACTGGCAATAACAGTATGAATAGCAAAAGATGCAGCAAAAGGGCTGACTTTCAAAGATGTGACTAATAATTGAATATCTCATTCCCCAAAGTCAGGTTTTCAAATAACTTATTATCTTTCTCATCAAGGATCTCTGCACAAAGAATGATTCTGTTAAGTGTTTCTACAGATACAGATCATCCCAAATTGTTTTCCTCATACAAAACTAACTTGAGTTACAATCTGTATTTTTTCCCACATGCAGAGATAAATCTTTCTGTTTATTAAGCTGTTTTTTTTGTCAAGCTGCTTGGTCAGTAACTAGATATTAACAGTAACTATGCATAAGAACATCATTTCAGCACTCACGGCAGCACAAATGACATGTTACTTGATGATTTGGCTAATTCAATAAAAGAGTATTAGAATTAATATTGCAGAATATGTAAAGGGAGAGGACCATCCGTGAATGCTTAGGCTCTGTGGGGAGGACAGTGCTAAGGGAACACACTGTACTCCCACAAGAGAGGTAGCAATCAGCCAGCACAGTTGTCTAGCCTAGAAACATCGGCTTCCCATGGGTGGTGCACCTCTGTCTCTTCACTATCCAATACAAGCCATATATTAAAGATGGAATTAAGTCCATAATAACTATCACATGACATAAAAAGTCACTGAATGTTACACTGAATGTAATTGCTCTTTTTTCTTCTGGGTTAAAGTTCAAGAGGTTTGTCTAAATACAGCTGTGTTGGGTGTAGGTGTCAAAGTATTGGTCATGATGCAGGGTTACAAAGGTGGTAAGAAGTGAGAGGTTGGGGGGGCAGGGCTGCCCCATACCAGACACAGATGGTTCCAGATGGCACCAACAGACCCACCATAGGGCACGCACTAGAACAGAAGCTGAGAGCTCAAGAGGGACACCCAAGGCACTAGTAGGTCATGTTAGATGTCTGTGTGTGGGAAACTAAATCAGTTCCCTGATGAAGGTGTGAAGGACTCTCCTGGTTTTACTGGTGATATTGGCAATAAAGCTAGTGTTCACATTTAGCTCACATGTAGGCAGCTCAATCTCAGACTGAATCTTCTTTCTAGTAACTGAAAGCAAAATGTATTCGTATATAAAGATAGATTCCTTGTGCCTTTAGAGATGCTCTAGGATATCCTGCTTTACATTCACCTGTTGGTACATGTTTCCCATTAACTGTTCTGTGTCTACCTTACCTTGCAAATACACTGTCACCAATTAGAGCCATTGTGATGGGTTGACCTTGGCCTGATGTCAGACACCCACCAGGCCATTCTCTCCCTCTCTCTCCTTTAAAAGAGCAGAGGGAGAAAATAAGATGAAAGTCTCATGGGTCAAGATAAAGACAGGGATATCACTTACTAATTACCATCATGGGTAAACCAAACTTGACTTGGTGAAGATTAATTTAATTCATTGACCTTTCTGTGGGCTGCAGTGTGGATACCTGCTCCAATGCCTACAGCATCTCCTCACCCTCCTTTGTCTCTGACCTCGGTGTCTGCAGGGTTGGTTCACTCATATTTTTTCTTGGTCTTCTCTCTCACCTACTGTGCCCTTTCTTATATATGTTTTCCCTGAGGAGTCACCAGCTTGGTAGAGGAGCTCTAGCTGCACAGCTAGAGAATGCACAGCTCTCTTTAGTCCTGCATTATATGGGCAAGCCCTGCGTGAATGCCTTCTATGTCTAATACCATCAGAAGCCTATGTGTGCTAAACAAGCAATCTTGTGCTTTTACACCAAATACTATAAGCTTGCAACCTAATTTAACACAGCTATATCTGATCCTGGCATCTCTTATGCCAATTCATTCAATTATGTGTAACTTCAGGAATTCACACTTTGATCCGCTGGCACTGAAAGTTTGATTTTATTACTGAAGGTACTTTGTAGGGCAGCTGACTACACTAATTAAAACTGTAATTATCTGGGAAGGGTTTAATACATATATGTGGTTTTGTATTTCCAATGAAGAATTAGCTGGTGTTATGAGTGCAACTGACTTTAAAACAATGAATATTGCAAAAATCGTATTAAGATTAATTATATTAATAAATCTTATATTTATATTCACACTCTGTGATATGAATACAAATTCAACATCATAAATACATGATTGTTCAATAAGTCTGTATAAAGATTCTAGCTTTTCTAGTCATCTTAGTTATATTACCAATAATATTGTAAAAGTGTCAGTAATACCAATCCCAATAAATAGAAATACAGGAATCATATAAAAAAATAAAACTGTACCTAGTATTTTGGGAAGTTAAGGGTGATTAGTTATTTTTAAATTAAGACTAACCAACCAACACCACCTCAAACAATGATGAATATTGTGGGATTTGGTACAGGGACATTGCTACTATAATATCAGGGAAACTGTTACGAACATTAGTATTAATTGTCTTTAAAGATATTCTTTAGCTTCCATCTCAGAATCAATATAAAATATAATTACATCACTTTCTATATCATGAAATATTTTTAACACTTGTGAATATCAGTGAATGGAAATCAGGAATCTTAGATCCCTAACAGACCTTTGTATTATGGTAGAGAAGTAATTTGATGACTCTTAAGCTGCATGCCCCAAGAAAACCTAAAAATATTTACTGTGTAAAGTGCAGCTGAAATAGAATTTCAGTTGCTAAATCAAAGATTGGGATTCCAGAAAATGCCTGCTTAAGAATGTACATATCCATTGTAGATAATTTTATTAAACTTTGTACTCTGTTTTTTGTAGTTTTTCATGGCCAGCAATATCACAAAGTTGATGGATCTAAGCTTTCAAGCCTTTTCACAAACTTCAGGCTGTTTGGGAATTCACAAATCCAGCACACACCACACTGACAGGACCAAGCTGATCTGATTTTTCAAAAACATCTGACATGCACGTATCATTCATATAAGAAAAACCAGAAACCCCAAGGCCACTCTCAAGGAAACTGACAGCCAGAGAGGGAGGTGGTTCACATTAAATAACAGCCTAAAGCCTAGGGTAGAAACTAAAGATCAATTCTAACCTTGGCCAGAAAAGTTCAAATTTGCCACCTTCTGAGGGAAGGTTCTGTCCCGCAGGCTGGAATATAAAAGCTATAAAGCCAAGGAGCAAGCTTGAAAACAAGGAGAAAAGAATATAACTGTACTATCTTTTGAAGTTTTAAACCTTTATGTGGGAACCACATTAAGTGGGAATCACAGTCCAAGGTACCTAATGATCACCATGAATTTTCTTAATGAACAATGATAACCAGTTCATATTAATGCATTCCTCTCTAGGAAACCCTTTTAAACCTGTCTTTATTTGAATTAATATTTCCCTATCTGTACAGAATGGAACTGCCTCATCAGGACTGATCAAAATATCCAGGTGCAAGAAATACAGAAAGGAGGGCAAGAGGCTGCCATGGCTGAATCAAGACCTGCTGGTCAAGATAAAGGACAAGAAGGAAATGCATAGACAGTGGAAGGAGCTACAGGTATCCTAGGAAGAGTATAGCCATACTACCGAATTGTGTAAGGATGGGGTCAAGAAGACCAAGGTGCAGCTGGAGCTGCAGGGACACAAGGAATAATGAGGGCTTCTACAGGTATGTCAGCCAGAAAAGGAAGGTTAAAGAAAGCATACTCCCCCTGATGAGCAAGACTAGGAAACTGATAACAGCAGACAAGGAGCAGGCTGAGGTACTCAACAACATTTTTGCCCCAGTCTTTACTGGCAACCTCTATCCCTGCACCCCTTGACTGGATGGACTGCAAAGCAGGGACTGGGGGATCAAAGTGCCTCCCACTTTCAGAGATGATCAGGGTCATGAGCACCTGAACAACTTAAACATGCATAAGTCTATAGGACCTGATGAGATTCATCTTAAAGTCCTGAGGGAACTGGCTAATATAATTGCCAAGCCACTCTCCATGATATTTGAAAAGTCATGACAGTGAGCAAAATGAAAATAATTTCCAGTGACTGAAAAAAGGGAAATTTTGCACCCATTTTAAAAAAGGATAGAAAGGAGGACCCTGGGAACTACCAACCTGTCAGCCTCCTCTCTGTGCCTGGGAAGATTCTGGAACAGATCCTCCTACAAGCTATGCTAAGGCACATGGACAAGAGGGAGGTAATTTGGGACATGGCTTCACCAAGGGCAAGTCCTGGCTGACCAATCTAGTAGCCTTCTATGATGGAGAGACTACATCAGTGCACAAGAGAAGAGCTTCCGGACTTCTGTAAGGGCTTTGAGACAGTTTCCTCAAACTTTGTCTTTAAATTGGAAAGGTATGGATTTGATGGGAGCACTGTTCGGTGGATGAGAAATTGGTTGGATAGTTGAATCCAGAGGGTAGTTGTCAATGTCTCAATGTTCAGATAGAGATCTGTGACAAATGGTATCCCTCAAGAGTCTGTATTGGAACCAGTAATTTTCATTATCTTTATCAATGACACAACGAGATCGAGTGCACCCTCAGACAGCTTGCATATGACACCAAGCTGAATGGTGCATCCGATACATTTGAGGGATGGGATGCCATCCAGAAGGACCTGGATATGCTCAAAAAGTGAGTCCATATGAAATTCATGAAGTTCAACAAGGTCAAGTGCAGGTTCCTACACCTGGGTTGGGGCAACACCCAGTATAAATACAGGCTGGTGGATGAAAGGATTGAGACCAGACTCATGCAGAAGGATTTGGGAGTATTGGTGGACAAAAAGGTGGACATGAACTGACAATGTGTGTTCACAGCCCAGAAAGCCAACTATACCCTGGACTGCATAGAAGCAAAAGAAGCATAGTCAGCAGGTCAAGGAGGTGATTCTGCTCCTCTACTCCGCTCTGGTGAGACCCTACCTGGAGTACTGCATCCAGTTCTGGAGCGCTCAGCACAGGAAAGACATGGACCTGTTGGATGATTAGAGGGATGGAGCACCTCTCCTATGAGGACAGGCTGAGAGTTGAGATTGTTCAGCCTGGATAAGAGAAGGCTCTGGGGAGACCTTATTGTGGCCTTTCAGTACTTAACAGGGGTCTACAGGAAAGATGGGGACAAAATTTTAACAAGGCCTGTTGCAATAGGACAAGGGCTAATGGCTTTAAACTAAAAGAAGGTAGATTGAGACTGCATATAAGTGAGATACTTTTTACAATTAAGGTGGTGAAACACTGGAGCAGGTTGCCCAGAGAGGTAGTAGATGCTCCATCCCTGGAAACATTCAAAGTTAGGTTGGATGGGACTCTGAAAAACCTGATCTATTTGAAGATGTCACTGCTTATTGCAGGTGACATTGGACTTGATGACCTTTAAAGGTCCCTTCCAATCCAAACTATTCTATGATTCTATTCTATGGTTCTAAATTTTAAAAGACAAAGAAAAGAAAAAAAATGCATAAACCAGAAAAATTAGTACGTTCCTTTTCTAAGATGGGAGATTTGTATTAATCTTCAGGTGAATATGATCTTAGGTGACCTGCTTCCCAGAGGAGTAGTCTAGTGTCATGCCACTGAATATAGGCATAAGGTGAAAACGCAATATCAGCTTGTTGTTGATTCAGATCATAGCAAAAAATAGCCTAAAGCAGCAAGGTGAAGAGGTATTTTCATTTATCAGTCGAAGCACATTCCAACAAAGGAAAGCACTCATCATGCTTTGATACCGAGTCTATTGTTTTTTACACAGGCAAATCCCTGACAGAACCACATTCTGCGCTCTCATGACACACATACATGTGCATACACATTTATTTGTTTTAAATTAAAAGAAACAAAATAGCCATTCTTGGAATGTGGCTGCTGTGATTAATACCAATTTAGCCACCGTATATAAAGCTGCCTGTATTCTTAATAACGTTCCAAGAATAAGAAACAAAATACTTGTTTTGAAAATACACATAAATATTGTATATCAGTTATTATGACTAGACATGCATAAAAATGAACAGAGGATATTTTAAATGTTCTTAAATAATCTACTTGTCTTCAGATTAAACATCTGCATTTTAATAATAACGTCAATTAAAGATGGTGTAAGGCGGTACTGATAAATGCATCCAATTTCCTGGTAGCACTATCATTATGTAACATGCATACGAAAATAATGTACATCAGATCAAATAGAACAAAAAAAGTTTAAGATACAAAATCATAAAAACCTAAAATATAAAAACCTAAAAAATTAAAACCAAGTTGTTTTGTTAATATATTTTTGAGTAAAAAAGTATTAATTTCTCTTGAAAATGAATTTTCACTAAAAAATTTGGCCTGCTTGCTCATAACTTAGTAGTTATGAGTAAGCTATAAAGAATTTTTTTTTTCTTTTTTCAGTACATGTTCTCTATATCATATTAACAAATGACACTTATATTGCTCCTAAGTATCTAGCAGTTGGAGTTGGGGGTGTTCAGTCTAGAGAAAAAAGGAGGCTCTCTCCACAATTCCCTGAAAGGAGGGTGTAGCCAGGGGAGGTCAGTCTTTTCTCCCAAGTCACAGGCAGATAGAACAAGAGGAAATGGCCTTAAGTTGTGCCAGGGGAGGTCCAGGTTGGATATTAGGAAAAATTTCTTCACTGAAAGGGTTATCAGGCATTGGAATGGTTGAGGCACCATCCCTGGAGATCTGGATGATTCTGTGATTCTGTGATGTCTTCGTTCAATTGTTAAGATACTTCCCCTCTTATGACCTATATTCTCTTGTACTTCACTCTAGATGATATGACTCTAGAAGTATAACTAGTCCAGTATCTACAGGACATCAATATTTCTTTAGAGAAAAATAAGAGCTTACTGTAAATCTTAAGCCATTATTTGCTTTATAAAATATTAATTTAACCGCATACTTATTAAAAAACAAAAAAAGTCATCCCAAGGACTATAATTCTACCAAAAATGTAACTGGTAAACTGTTCCAGACTATCATTTCAGATATCCATACTGCTGTGAGCTTTGTCCTTAAACTGGGTGTATTTTCAATGCAATAACTCATTTCCACAGGCTATTTTATTATTTATTTATTATTTCATTTATGTAGCTGACTTGAAAGAGAATAATGTTTACCTTAGAAAGGAAAAATGATCTATATAAACTTTCTGAACATCCCCAGTGAGATCTAGCACTACTTGTCTCTGTAATAGTCTAGCTTTTTCATCTTTCCTCCTGTTTAAAAGATTTATACAAAAACAAACAAGGAACAAATATAGTACCTTGTGATTTTTGCCACAATTAATTAATACAATTCAGAAGTCACATATCAAAAATGAAATGCTTGATGTGAACTTTTTTTTTTCTTTGTGATGATCACTGAAAAATGAAAAGATAGCAAAATATATTAAAATAGTAAAGTTACTCTGAACAGTCTGTATTCTTTCTGTGGCCTTCTGACAAGTACTGATCTAGCGAAACACTTATTCATATGCTTTTTTTACACTCCTGAACAATGCTATTAGATACAATGTACATAAATTTAGCCTATGTTTAAGCAATTCATTGTATAAAATAATGTCATCGTTTAATATATTATGTCAGCAGACATAATATATTAAATTCATTGTATGTTCTGAATCATTATCTCAGGCGTCACTTATTACCTTTTGAAAACTAACATATGTTAGACATTAATCATAATCTGTTTTGTTTAACAGATCTAATCTTTTGTCTCTCAATAGTGAGCTAATGCATTGCCAGTCAAAAAAAATCAGACCGGGCTAAAATTATTTTCACTCTAGGTAGCATTATTTTGTCAATATTTTGGCATACAATACACACTTGTATACTGCTTTTATAATCTCTTTTAGAATTCTGAACACACAGGAGCGGTCATAATCTTTTCAGGTAAGCGAATGCAAGTAACAGAAGAATTCCTTAAAGCATAGTAACTCTGACAAAAAAAAAAACAACCAACCAACCAACCTAACAAAAAAAAACCCCACCTGCTGTTAAAAAAGTCCTATTTATGAATTTATGGAAAAAACTGGTGAAGCCCAGTAAGGATTCATACTGTAGCCATGTTCATCAATCATTAAAATAAAAACCCCCCACAAAGATCTGTACATAACTACTCAAGGGAGCTTGCCACCTGTACAACAGAGAGACTAGTCTGCCCTGTGCCTTCTCAGCAAGCAGCATTCTTTTTCTTATGGTAGCATGTCTTGTGAGAAAATAGTCAGATATATACTGATGTGCTAATCTCAGCAAGGGCTGATTTCCTTCTTTTCTGTAGCTTTCTATCAACATATAATCTCTTTTGTAACATGATGCGTGAGACTATGTTATCCTAAAGAGATGTTTCACCTCCATTACACCATTACATGGATAATAAAATGATGCAGATTCTCATTTTCCATTTCCAGAGGGCATTTTTTTAAATTCATCCAAGTTTGCAATTTCCTACAAAAATAGTAACATGTTGTGTTAAAAGGATGCTAAAATAATTAACTCGAGATGTTCTGATATAACTTGACTCTTAATTTATGCTACAGTGCTGTAGCGAATTCAGTGAAGCCTATGCTGGAGGGCAATATCTCATAAAGTAGTAGCAGAGGTGAATTAGGAGCAGTATCAAATAAATGCCTAAAAAAGCAGCAACGATAGCAAGACATCCAAGGGGTGCCTTCCTTCTTTGCTTCCAGTGATTGACCCATCCTGGACATATAGCAAAGAGACAGTGAAACTGACAAGCTGTCCTGGTCACCGTAGAGATATGATACCATTCAGCGAACACAGATATTTTCTAAAAAGTGAATGAGTGTGTCTATTTTTGTATTTGGGTTACACAGTTTATAGTTGCCTCTTTGAACTTACTTGAATTTAATTTGAACAAAGGTCATCTACGTAAGATTTTTCACAGCTTGTTAGGACACTTTCACAACAAACTCACTTCATCTCAGCTCCACAATCAAGTCAAGAAATAATACACCCAGAAATATGATCAGGTAGATTAGAAATGCAGATTTTAAATGGACTGAAAGGTCAGGTCTATATAATGAGAGATTCACTGTCAAGCCAAAGACAAACACACTTTACCATTGCAGCAGTTGAAAATTATTAAGCATCCTTCAAGTTAAAATAATGTTTCCTTTCAGACACTGAAAGAAAACAAAAAGAGATCATTACAAACAAAGACAGCTTTAAATGGCTGGGAACAACTGCCTGGTATGAACAACAACTTAAAATGAAAACAGAACAAATGACAGAAAAGCAAAATTAAACCCAAAACATCAAATGTCTTCAATTAGGAGCAGAGAATGGTAGTAAAGTTGAAAGCATTTAGTGAATAATGAGATGAAAACCAACATATACACACTTGAAGTGAACACTCCTACCCAGATAAAAAACATCATTATCAAGATAAGAAAATACAGCAAAACAATCAGAATACCAACAAATGTAGTCAGGATAACAACTGTACAGTATATTTAATTCTCAACGATTTGAGGCTCACTGTGTTCTAGCTCAGTCCTAGAAATATCTAACTCGCTGTATATTTTTTTTGAATAAACTACAAAACTTGAATCAATAGTTCAAATACAAGAGTATCCAGACTCTTCCCAGGACCACCAAAACTGATTTTATAGTGGAAGATGTAGATTCTGTTCCATGCTTCCATGTACCAAGTGTAAGTCCCATACAAACATTCCTTTAGCTCTATTTGCATCAAATTTTCATTTTTCATCACAAAACTTGAACACTGAATGAGAAGAAATAATCTATAATGGCTAGACATTGTCACACATTCTGCTGGGTTAATAGAAAAAGTAGATGCTAAGAGTTCTGGTCTCAGATGCCAGAGTCCTATATCTATTTTTCTCTAGATTTGTGGGAATTATTAACAGGAGACAAAGCGACAAAGCTTACAGCTGGCTAAAGGAAAAACTGAATTCATACCAGCAATGATGTACTTTAACTAACTTGGTAGATCCTGACCATTGTTCTCTGTTACAAAGATAGCCAGGACCTTAGGCTATGGTGAACTGTTTCATAGTACAGAGACCAGCTGGCCTAAAATGGCTTGTTTCCATACTATCCCACTCTCCCACTTTTCCAAAACGAAAAAACTCATTCATTTGATGGAAAAAAATTCCATCAAAAACACTCATTGAAAATGGTCATTGCCTCATATTAGCTCCTGAATTGCTTTTAAAAATTGTTTGGGAGCTGCTATTCAATGTACTAAAATATGTAGGAATCCTTCTAATGGTATAAAAATATAGATCTTTGAGTTCAAGTACCTTAGATATTAAATTTTAGCTCAGTTTCTTGTCCTGCTGCAAGTAAAGAAATTTCTGGTTCTTATTACAGATTACAGAGGAGTGATACTTCATATTCACGTGCATACTCTTGAAAACTTAGCTGTAACACTGCTTATTATACCCTTTAAGTGTTGTTGCAGAAGGCATACCTTAGAATTCCTTCATTTCTGAAAACAGGATACTAAGGTACCTCTCAAAGCACTTGCTTGAGGACCTGTCACTCTGAAAATTATGTTTGAGGCAAATCCATTCTAGGATAAAAATAAGAAACAGTGTGTCTACAGAATCCAAGTGAAAGCATAATAAAAAATAGTTCAGAATAAAAGCTGTACATAAATAAAAAAGAATCATTTGTCCATCCATCCATCTACAGACACACACAAATGAAAATGTATATATTCAGATTAGCAGGTTTCTTATGCTATTTTATTCTGCTTTGAAGCTGCCAAAGGTCTTATGCAAGCACAGGGCAAGCACACATTTTTTTTAACATCATTTTTACAGCACAAAAGTGGGTACATTCTTCCACATGTACTATATGCAAAAGTTTTCCTTTGCTTATGTTCATATCAAGTTTTTATTCTACCTCCAAAAATGTCCTGCTATACAGCTTAAATGTGGATATAGATTTATGTGAAGTACTTGTTCCCCTTTCTACACTTTGGAATCAGTAGTTTTGGTAAGTAAACCTTGTCTACCAATCAAATGCCCACCCATCTGCTCATTGCATTCCCTCTTTGCCCTCCCCCCCTCCCCCCCGAGTGTGATGTGGGAAAAAAATAAGAATAATGGAATGAGAAAGCCTATGGGAAACAAAACCCAAACTATTTAAGCAATGTCTTTCCTCCTTCCTTTCCCAGACTCAGATTCACCGCTTCACTTCATCTACCCCTGCCCTGAGTGGCACAAGAACGATGTAAGTGTGGGTTATTGTCTGTACGAAACTATTTCTCTGTTTCTCCCTACTTCTGCCTCTTTTTCCCTGCTCCAGCATGGTCACTCTACAAGCCACAGTTCATTCAGGAATAGCTGTCTGCTGCAGCCTGGGGTCCTCCATAGACTACAGTGTGTATATCTTCTCCAGCATGGTCCTCCATGGACTGCAGGGGATATCTTTTCTGTTATGGTGTACCTCCTCCCCACAGGTATTTGGAAGCCTCTCATGATAAAAAATAGCTTAATGGATTATTATTCAAATCTTTTTCATTAATGTTGGTGGATTTTGTCTCGGTGAAGTTAAAATTTCAGTCTTTCTATAAGGTTATAATTTTTAAACATTCAGCTATACAGCCTAAACATCTGAGTGTTTGTGTGTGTGTATGGGGTTAATACATGCAACTTCTGATTAACTATTCTTTGTATCCATATGATAAATATTGTCTTTTGAGTGACTTTTGTGGTTGGTCCTCAGACCTGATTATGAAGAATTAGTCACTTCTCACTATTATCCGCACATTAAAATTGTCCCTGGTAATCACTTTTCTCAAGATAATTATAATGACAGAAGATATACATAGAATCATAGAATCATAGAATGGGCTGGGCTGGAAGGGACCTCCAAAGGTTATCTAGTCCGACCTCCCCGCAGCAGGGACATCCCCAACCTGGTCTAATGTCCTTTTCTGTCTGCAGCTTGCCAAGTGGAATTGTGCAACTGACTTGAATTCACTTAAAATCCCATGACCTGCCTCTGCAACAACAACAGGTACATGTCCTCAGTGTTCCTGCCCCCAATTCAGTTCAAGTATTCATTTTAATGCTTACCATCTTTCATATGACTAAAGAAAACACTCTGAGGAATACTTTGCCTTTTCTGACTACAGGTCCCATGACTGCAATATAAAAATTGTAATTGCCTCAAACCACTGCAGCAAAACTTTTCTAGTGTCTGAGGTTTCCAAATATTATCTCAGGAGCTCTGTATTGATTTTAGATTTAAAATAATGTAGGTTTCCTCAATATTCAGCATATCCTGTCTCCTTCATCCGCCAACTGGATTTAACTCCATTCACCACCACTCTCTGGGTCCGGCCCTCCAGCCAGTTTTTAACCCAGTGGAGAGTATTCCCATCTAAGCCATGGGCAGCCAGTTTCTCCAGGAGGATACTGTGGGACACTGCATCAAAGGCCTTGCCAAAGTCAAAGTAAACAACATCCACAGCCTTTCCTTCATCCAGTAAGCGGGTCACTTTGTCATAGAAGGAGATCAGGTTTGCCAAGTAGGACCTGCCCCTCGTGAACTCGTGCTGGCTGGGCCTGATCACGTGGGCATCCTTCATGCGCTGCATAATGGCACTCATAAAATATCATAAAGCTATCAGAGTTTACTACACAGTGGCTTTTGTAAGAAATTGTATCTTATGAATTACAACTCTCAAATGAAATTAGAGATCAGTTCAACCTGTATTTATTGACTGTAAGTCTTTGCTAGACTTCTAACCCCTAGAAAGTGAGGGTGAAAAATTGGTATCTGTTCCATGATGCAGATATATTATGTTATGCAGATATGTTATTCACTGTAAGAACTGCTGCTGTTAAACCACCCATAAGAGGAGGAGGAATGATAAGACATAGTTTGCATAAGAATTATGTTCCTTTTTTGAGGTGGGAAATACTACTTTGGGAATGATCTTTCTAAAATTTAATGGATTGTTGAAACCCATATGTCATATAGAATATAGTTTAGTTTGTACTCTTGCATGAAATCGTATTTAAAGATTTCTTATTGAAAAGTCAATAATATTATACTGAGCTATCTATATAGAAGGACTACATAGAAAGTTAACTATATAGAAGCTAGCTGTATAGAAGTTTAAAGAACAATCTCTTCATATACACTATTTTCTGCATCTTGATTCAATTAAAAGAAGATGTGGTAGATATAAGAACGAATAGAAATGTATTGTGTAAATCTCAAATATTACTTTCTTTTCAGTTTTCCACCTCAGATGATAAAGCAGAAAATACTTGCAAAATGTTGAGAAAAAAACACAATAAAGAACCCTCCCCCTTATGTTGATATAAAATGGTTTTCTTAATAGATAAAAAACTGAGTAATGCCATTGAAGAATCAAAAATTCATTCAAGTTGTAAGGGACCTTGGGAAGTTACCTACTCC
This sequence comes from Gallinago jamesoni, assembly GCA_025769975.1. NCBI lineage: Eukaryota > Metazoa > Chordata > Aves > Charadriiformes > Scolopacidae > Gallinago > Gallinago jamesoni. Next base: position 159,926,071 of record JAOQGH010000001.1, read on the forward strand.
AGAGTCTTACTTGGACCATAGACGTTGAATTCAGGCCATGTTTCTCAGGACTTTTGCCCAGTCAAGTCTTGGGGAAAATTTCCTGGTCTTAATTACGCTCACGGTGATTTTTTTTGTTCCCTTAGATCCAGCCACAGCTCTCCTTGTTCTTTTTAAAAATAACTTTCTTCAAACATCACTGATAAGCATCTTTTAGCACTTCATAGAATCCAATTCACCAGAGAATGAAATTTAAAGATCAAAATAAGATACAAGTTTGACCAGAATGTTTCAAAAAGGGAATAAAATAAAGAAATGTTTCTTTAAAAGGAAGGTAAATTAAACTAGAATAACGGACTTCAAACAGCATAATCTGCCATCTGGGTTTGGGTAAATTTCAGAGCCTATAGATTGAATGTGTCAGTCCTTAAATAAGGTCCACTGAAGTAAAATATACTTCTTTAAGATGAAAGATTAATGGTCATGAATAAAGTTGGTCTTCAAATGCAGTTTGGCAGAGCAACCTGCGATTGATAACAGAAAGACACTTAACTTGAATCACTGCTTCTTTGCAGTTGTGCTGTTCTTTACCTATGTAAATGATAATAGAAATCACAAGTATTTAAAAATACAATGCAAAGTTCAAGGTGGTACATAAGGAAATTGGATGAGAAATTAATCTGAAAATAAAAAAAGGATAGATTTATAGCTCTAAAAGCTGTAATAATCAACACATTGTAAACCTTGTGTCTATAGTATCGTTCCACTACCCAAAAGAAATATGTTAATAAATTAAGCATCCTATGAAACCTGTTGTGGGGTCATTCAAACTCTGAATGTAACATTTCACATTATATGCCTGGATAGGCATTTGTCATGTGCCAAGACACTGGCCATCATATAAAGCAAAACATAACTGATTTCATTATGATTAAACATATGCACTCACATTCATGTAGCCTTATGGAAGAAGGATAGGAATATGCCTATTTTGGTGGTTTCATCTCTGTCCATAATTCATAATTTGTTCTCCATTCATTTCAGGTGCAGAACTGTAGTATAGAAGTCTAGTCTCAGGTTGGATTTTACTGTTTATATAACACTGAGCAAACTCTTAATCTATTTGTATGCTAACTCATTCATCTATAAAATGTATTCAGCGGTGGCATACACTCATAAGAGAGTTAAAAAAAATAGAGTGAAATTTTTATGTAATCACAGTTTTCAGGGACTGAACAATGTCATTTCCATTATAATGGAGTCCCAATATGAATTCTATAAAATTTAAATGCTCTCTGCACAAATTTGGAACACTGCATTACACTCTTTCATTGAAATAAATATACAGAAAGGACTACTAAATAAAATAAAATGGACATTCTTGGTTTGGTTTTTTTTTGGTTGGTTGGTTTCCATCTCTACACTAAAACAAACCCCAAAACATAAAAGAATAAATCTTCTGGCATTCTGAAAATACATAATATTTCACTGTTTTTTTTACAACTTCTGTTTATTTAAAATTATATGATATCTCATTGTATTTTCCATTTATCATTCATACATGTAAGAAATTAATACATGTAAGAATTTAATTTCTTCTATAAGTGATTTCATATCCTGCAGGAAGTTTTTCAGTGTATCACCACAACATTCTGAAGACATAATGATTTATTCATTGTAAATAAGGAATAAGTTGGTGAATACTTAATGCTTTAATATGTTCATTGTTGCCCTAGGTCTAGTAGGTTTTTTTTCCTCTAATATACTATAAAGTGTTCTTTCAGTCTTCTTGAGATACAGTGCACTAGGAAATTTTCCTTTTGGAAAATATTTTCCTGCAGAATAGAAGTCAGTAGCAATCACCACCATTAGGATATGCTGACTTTGTATAGTAGATTATTTTTAAAATTGCAAGTACTTGACAAGATCTCAAAAATATAGCTATTAAATTTAACATAAAGCTTAGTAATGGGAAATTTGAAAATTGATGTTTTTTTCCCTATATCATTATGTGAATTTATTAGTAGTATATTATTGAGGTAAAGTGCTTGGAGTTCTCCCCTCCCCCAAAGATTAACTATACTTTTGAAGTACACTGACTTCAAAAATACTTTGAAGGGAAAATCTGAAGCAACCATTAAGAAAGAGTCTAATTCCTTGATCTTCTTGCTATAACCTCTATGGCATACATCTTGAGACTCATGATCAAAAGGCTATTGATAAAACTGAAGTGGATGATAGGAACGAAAAATTCAATATAGGAGGGACTTTATATACATATATATTTATATATATATATCTTGAATGTCAGCAACATTCCTAGTCAAGATTTATTATTCTGTTTATTACAGTAGAACAGCTATGGCATCTTCTATCAACCTATAAACATATTTAGTTAAGAACCCGGATCAGATTCTTTTATGACTTCCATGCCCCAGTATGTCTAGAGTAAAGCTAAAGCTTATGACAAATATTAAAATGTCCTAAACTAAGAAAAAGAATTGAAAAGCACTTGAATAAGACTTTCATTGAAATGATTGCACTGCTTAACAGCTTCTGGTGCATTATTGCCATATGTCTGCAGGTGCATTTTTGTTCTTACTTTGATATTAAATTAAAAATACAATTATAAACACACTTTCAGTTACAGTAATCTAATATTTGCACGGTAATACACATCATATCCATTTGTTGCTACCTGTAGGTTATTATGTAGACAGCAGCTCTGTTCCAGACCTCAAAAGATGTTTCCTGTAGCTGTCATTGAATTCTAGTTTTACCTTTTTTCAAGGCTTCACTAAGAACTTACATTTCTTATTATTTTGGAATTAAAAAGTAAATTTGAAAGAATATCAAAAGTGAGAAATTATTCTGAAATGTATATCCAACTGGTTCAAAGTAAATGACATATATACTTCACAAAATCAGTAGAAGGCAATTTTATTCAGATTGTATAAAAGTCTTCCAAAATACTTGATTAAATAAGTTTGCAAATGATAACTGGAAGCAAAGAATGTCCTATTTAAGCAGCCTAATTTAGTCATAACATTCACTAGATGTAGAGCAATCTGAAGACCACAACAGACAGATGAGAATATAAATTGAGGGTCAACTGCTTGTTGTAGAGAAAATAAGCTCCTGACTGGACAGAAGATATGACTGCTGCATAGGACTTCTGATAAGTGACTGGTGTGGGTAACGGAAAAAACAGAAAAAAAGATTCTGACAATACGATCAAGGAACCTAATATCAAACCACAATCTCCATTTCTTATGCTCAAAACATTATTTAAGGACATAGAAGAAGCACACCTCATACACAGGAAAAGCAAAAATATACAGGTAATTCATAAGATAAAATAAAATTTTATAATAGAAGTATAATTGAAATACTAAGAGCCTAATTATTATTAGTCACAGAATCACAGAACAGTTTAGTTTGGAAGGGACTTTTGGAGGTTCATCTGGTCCATTGCTCAAGCAGGATCAGCTTAAAGCCACTTGCCCAGAATTCTATCCAGACAGCTTGTGAATATCTCCAAGGTTGGAAACTCCACAATCTCCCTGGGAAACCTGTGCCAGCACTAGGTAATCCTCACAGTACAGAAGTGTTTCCTGAATGATCCTGCTGTATTTCAGGTTGTGTTCATTGCCTCTTGTCCTGTCATTTGGAACAACTGAAAAGAGCCTGAGTCTATCTTCTTTTCACCCTCCCCTCATGTGTTCATATACATTGATGAGTTCCCCCTGAGCCTTTTCTTCTCCAGTCTGAATGGTCCCAGCTCTCTCAGCCTGTCCTCACAAGAAAACAAAAAAATCAGTAAAGTAACAAATAAAGACGAGGACAGGTTACTGCTAAGGAGTGATCTGAGTTGCCTAATTAGAAACTTATTATTCAATGAACTGTATTTTAATTCAATTAAATGAAAGTTCTATCCAAGAAGACAATGACAACTAACACATATAAAATAAAGGGAACCTAAAAATTTGATGGTAGTCATAGGTTATCTCCTTAAGAAAATTTCTGAGGTATGATTACTGTATCTAATGTTACATCTATAAACTCCTGAATAGGTAAATTAGATATGACAGGAAGAATGGAAAGAAATACTGTACCTTTATATAGGGTATTTATGTGAACCACATTCATTAACTAGGAATCTTCCATTTTTACTCCATCAGTTTCTGCATAAAAGCAATGTAGTTTCAATCAAATCTATTTAAAATTGAGTGTAATTCAATGATTGATTTGCAAATTATATGTTCTAGTTTTCCCAATAACAGCAAAATTTGCAATTGCATGACTATAATGAAGTGACCAGTAGAAGAGGTTATCTTCTTACTAAAGAGAAATCAAAATACATTTTGTAGGAGGAAATCATCTTGTGTTTTAGTTTGACACAATGTTCAACTGAATGGGGGTGAAAAATCAGACCTTGGATGTCTTTCTGGCTGAAATAACAGTGTTTGAACAATCTTATTGAAACTTACAGGTTTCAAATCAAATATTGTTTAGCAGCAGATGCAGCTGATAAATTTGCCAGCCTGAAATATGCAGCAAGTGTGTTCTGGCTGCTTAGAAAAATCGAACTGTTGTTTGAAGACAAGGATGAACCAGCAGAAATTCTCTCTTCTGAATTCATCATTCACTTACCTTCATCAGGAACATCAACAAACGGAGAACTACCTTCAAGACATTCTCAGAGCTTTGTTCTTCTTTGATCTTATAGTGATCCTGGCTGGAAGACTGCTGTATGTTGAGGAGTTAGTGATGCACAATACAGTTAACCTAAGCAGGCCCAAGCCTGTGCCACACTGTGCTGCATGTAAAGGGTGGTCTTCAAGTCTGTGCTGAGCTGTACAAATGCCTTTACTACTCAACAACTTCAGCCAGCTCTTTGTAACAGAGGAACCTGCAGGCAGCTCCCAGTTGGTAGAAGTGATTATGTCATCTATTGGTACAGCAAGACGTTGTCATGAGAACAACATTTCTGTTTTGACCGTTGACTGATGACCAGATGATAAAAGAATTGTTTCCTTGTAAGAAAATCCTATCATTGCACGAAAGACTGAAAGGGGTGAATGTCTGCTATGGATGGTCTGCATGTCTGCAGCATGGTGTGCTGCACAAGGAGTCCTGTTTGATGGTACACTGCTCTGGGCTTCCAGCATCTAAAGGGACATAAGACTATCTGTACTACTGCAGACTGTTAGCTCTAATTAATAGCATTTTAAATGATATCTTAAAGTCTAAGTGCCTTTCTACTGGGATGATAATGAACCAGCACCTCCTGGCGCAAAACAGATCCTAAGACCTTTTCCTAAGACATTGTTTAACATAGCTAGTATTAATGAGGCATAACTATCCCTGCAGCGCAAGTCCAACATTTTCCTGTGAACGTGGGTATCTACAGATGTAAGACTAAGTTCATATAACATCACAGGCACTTGGTCTTAACCCATAGGAAACACCAGATAATTAAAGTTTGCTTACATATCTTCCTTTGAGACTTTTCTTTTGTTCCTGCCTGTATGTTGCTCACTTTATTCTTTTTATCTTTCTCTCTGAAGAACCTAATTATTCTTGATTTATCCCTACCTATGTAGGCATCAACCTTATGCCTTTTTCATAAGCCTTGTTGCACATACAGAATACTTGTTTATAATGATGCTCAGGCTGGCTTGATGCCAACTTTGATCCTATTGCTCAGAAAGCAGATTGGGGTCATGCAAGCCCCTCCTTTTGAAAGCAGTGTGCTTGTATCATGTCTCCTCTATAGAACTGAGGTGGTATTTACATGAAATACTGGTTATCAAATGGTTAGTTTGAAGAAGCCCTGCAACCAAGGGCAAAAAGGTGAAGAACCTGAAAGCCTACAGTCAGGACAAAGACATGAGAATTAGAGAAGTGAGATGTCCGAAGAAACAAAGTGCAGGGCTCTGAACTTTGTATTTCACTACTGAGGAGATATCATAGCTAATGCATATCTGTGTAATGGAATAATAGAAGAAATGTGGTAGAAATGCACATCACAACTGTTAAACACACACTTTTAAAGATGATGTAAGGGCAGTAGGACAGATACTATCAGCTAGAACACTCCGTGTCACATGTCATGGAGATGTAATGAAGACAATACAGTGCTTGGAGTGTTTTCTTGGGCTAAATGGTATAAAACACATAGCCATTAAGATGTAGACTGCAAACAAACAAACAAAAAAAAGTCTTGATGACAACCAGCACAAAGCAAAATGGATAAAGCTCTGAAGCTGATGATATATGCATATCAAAATTTTTGTTACACAGTAGATATTACTTTATCATTGTTAAGCTTTTCTGTTTTTTCCCTATGAAGAGCCTTTTTAGCAAAACTGATTTTGCAGACAGGCACCAAAAACCTGGAATAACAAGAAAAATTAGTTATTTAAAAAGATGGAGCCAGATCCTGGGACTTTTTAACCTCTTGGAATCTGTGATGATCTTAAAGGGGAAAGTGTCATTTGGGAGATCAATTTCAAACCCCAGGCCTTGCCATTTTGTATTCCATTAGCAGAATTTGTATCCTCACACCTGAATATAACCTATTTTTTTTTTGTTTGTTTCTCAGACATTCTCTAGCATTTCCTTCATATATCTACTTAGCAGGTTTTTTTGCTTTACCAAAAAACACACTGATTCTCAAAAAAAAAAAAAAAAAGGAGAATTATGGAGAAAGAGCACTAGGTAACAAATCAGAAGAAGCAGTGGAATGTGATTTGGTTGATAAGTCCTGAATTCCTACAATACGATTTTATTTTTTTTTAATTTGTACACATCATAACAGCGTAACATTTCATTTTCACCCTGAGGCTGTCTTCCCAACTAGAGTTCAAACACAAGGCAAAACCCTTTCAAATGAAAACAAATTTATATCTCAAAGAGTTTTTTTTTTTCAAACGAAGTTTTAAAGAAGAACAGGCATGTTTAAGTTCTCTAATTTTTCTCCCGCTCCAGTTACTTGTGAAATTTACAGATGATAGGTTTTCAAGAGGATGTCAGTGTAACGCGCATGTAACAAAACCAAAATATAACTAAACAATACAAAACTGGTTTAGTAGAATTTTTCTTGGTTATTTCTGTTTTGCTTCTCTCTTAACTTTACATCCGATTAGCTTAGGAATTCTGTCTTCACTATGTCCCACATAAGATGTTTAACACATAGATCATAAAATGCCTGAGAGAAACTGTGCTGAAAGACTAGGGAATGTATTTGGAGTTTGGGGAACAGTGATTTTGTCATATCTGTATTCCTCATCTCCAGATGAGCACACTAGTTTTTCCCACTGTATGTTTCCACAGTTAATCAGGCACTCTGTTTGTATATTTTTCCTTTCAAACAAACATAAAAATGCCCACAATGCTGAGAAGAAGGAATAAATGTTCCTAAGATTAATTTCAAAGTTGTTGATTTCTAAGTTTTGTTTCTTTAATGTACAGTCTAGTACACCATTTTAAAATTTTTTCCCTAGACTGCATTACTTGCTCACATAATAATTTTCTCTCATGTTTTTACACAAATATTCTCAATGTGGACTGGAAAACTATGAAACTAATGTGGTTAGTAAGCCCCCAGCATCTAAATTTTATTAGGTTTATTTTTTTGGCTTTTTAAATTTCTTTCAGTCTCTCTGTATGACTCATCTTAGCATTACTCAAAATCCAATCTTAAGTACTAGGCTGAAGGACCAGCAGCATATTTTCCTTGTCCATTTCAGTTCACATACCCATTTATCAGTGCTGAGCCCAGTAGCCCGTACATTACTTTCTGCCTGAATTCCTAGAGATACTAGTAGCCATTATTTTGACTTTTACTCAGATTGGCAATCTTTGTTGATGTACTGCGTGCAGGTACCCAGGCACTGGCAAGGGTGGCCTCTGGGAAGAGAAGCCAGGGCTGACCCATGCTGGATGCAGCTAGTTCCATCTGGCTACAACCAACTCACCACAGGGCACGGCTGAGCCCTGCAGCTATGATGGTAGCACCTTGGGGAAAACATATTTAAGAGAGGGGGGGCAAAAATGTCAGACAGTCAGAGGAGGAGGGGACAGAAAAAGTGCAAAATGGCAAAGGAAGCACCAAGGTCAGAAGAGACGGAGGAGGTGCTTGATGGTGGAGCAGATATCCACATTGCAGACTGTGTAGGGCCCCACACCTGAGCAGATGGATATTCCTGAAGGAACAGCGGCCTGCAGAGACCCTGTGCTGGAGCAGGGGGTAAGTCTGAAAAGAAAAGAACAACAAATTAAAAATGCTGTGTATTAACCATATCCTCTGTAACACACACACACTGCATGACTAGTTGTCTCACCAAAGCGACTGTCACCTGAGGAGGTAACAAAGTGGGTGGAGGAAAGCAGTCTGGAGTGATGGAGCAAAGCTGGTCACAAGCTCTGGTTTTCATGGGAGACCTTGATCATGACAGCATTTCCTGGAAAGGAATATGAGCAATCCTGGAGAATTCTGGAGAATATCAAAGATAATTGGTTGACACTGACGATTAACAAGTTGATTAAATGAGTATTTTAACACTCTTGAATAAGAAAAAAAAATAAGTTTAAGCTATTAAGGTTGTTGACAGACTTGACTGTAGCAACCAAAAGACAGTGCTGTTACAGTGACTGAGAGAAGCCAGCTAAATGAAAAACAGAATTGCAGACTTGGCCTTGAAAAATGAAGGTTTCATTTTGTTCATGAATCTGTTTGACATTTCCTACAAGATGGAATGCCCTGAAGAATAAAGAGGTCAAGAAGAGATCCTGGATCTCCTGCCTTCTTCAGGCACAGGAATGGTCCATACCACTGGGCAGAAAGTCAAGCTGGCGCAACAGCACTCCAGGCTGGCTGACTAGGGAACAACTGTCTGAGCTCAAATGCAAGAAATGAAGTGTACAGGAGGTATAAGTGAGGACAGATATCCAGAAGGAATACTGAAACATTGCCTGAGCATGCAGGGATGGAAATAGGAAAAGCAAAGCTCAAAAGGAATTAAAAGTAACAAGGGTAGCATGAAGAGCTCTTTCTGCTATATCAACAACAAAAAGAGAACTAAGAAAAACTGTGGCCTGCTATGAATTAACAACAGTTACAAAGTCCTTTGTGATTGTTAGATCTGCACATAAACATTTGAAAAAATAAACAATAGTATTTTATAAATTCAAATACTCAGAATTGCTGAGGAGTCAGGGGATAGATTAAGAGTTTGTGGTATGGCTTAGAGAACTGGAAATAGTATTCAGAGCCTGATTTATGTTTTAAATTTGCTGATATACTTCCTTCTCTGCAAGCCTGTTAATTTGTGCTTGTTACCTGTAAATATTGATATAATATAGAAATCCCAAAGCTAGTAGTGAGACTGATTTTTAAAAAGTTTTTAAATAAAAAACTGTTGAGTAATTTTGGAATTTCATTTTGAACATAAACTCTGAAAATAAATTTTAAAATTCCGTATCCTAGAACTTCACAAAACTAGGTCTTCTACTATCCAATTTTGTTTCTTTAGCTTCTGAGGTTTAAAATATTTTCTAAAAAGTATCACTATCCTTGCGAAAATAGTCTTAGAGCCAATAGTCATTATAATAATGAATGTAAATTGGATCAGCCTTTCTTGAATTATTTCTCAAGTAATGCATACTCTTTACAAAATGTTTTCAGTACCTTGCTTCATATTGCAAAGTCAATTCTAGTTCATTCAAGTTCCATTCATTTGCTGTGCTCATGAACAAGGTGCCCTATACTGTATGTTTTTTCCTGGCTTGCTCTCTTTCTCATTTTGACTGCCTGCAATGTATCTATTGTTTTAGACTTGTTCTGACACTTAGCTTTATCCAGCAGCAAGAATACTGTCTCCAGAGGCAGCTTCTCTGACTATTTCAGAGACTCGTTTATTATTTGAAATTTAACAGTCAAGAATATCTTCCAAGAATACAATGTACTCCTTATCCCATAATTCACCTTGGGAATTTTTATTTGCAGGATTTTGTTGGACTACTTTCCATAAAGCCTTAAAAGGTCTTCACAAGGAAAGTTTTTTTTTATCTTGAAACTGTTAGGTGCTGTTTTGTTTCCTTCTAAAGACTGTTTCTACCTCCAATAGTAACAGCTGTAATATAAGTGTTGCCAAAGGATGTTTAACTGTCCATTCCTTATATTATATTTCCCTCCTTCAGGGTATCTTCTTATCTGTGCTTCCTCTTTGCTTTGCCATTTCTTCTCTCTTTTTACTGATGGGAGGCTGTTTCACAAATAATCTCATAAAGGCAAAATAGGTAGCTACAGCTGGGTAAGTATAAACAAGCAATTTTGTACTACTATAAAGTTCTTTTACTGGTGAAAAACAATGAATATATATAAAAGAAAGCAATCTTTCCTACATAGATGACAAGTCTTTTAGCCAGATGAGACAGTCAGTAAAAAGAAGGAAACCAACCTAAAAGAAGTTTAAAGCATGAATTGCATACTTAGTCTCCAACATTATTTGCTCTCAAAAGACAGCTGCCCTAATGAACTAATAAGGAGTTAATACTCCTTAATAAGGAGTTAACATTGCTTTGGAGCCTTTTTCAATGCCTTTTCTCACAATCTAGGATAGTCCATCAACACTCAGAGAGAAATACAGATTTTGTGGAATTAAACAGTGAGAATGTGGCCCAAATAATTTTATAATCCAAGCTGTTGAACTGAACTGGAATGATGAAGTATATGAACACTTTAGTAGGGACAAGGAATCTCCCTCCTAAAATAAATTGTCCAAGTTTTTGAAGTTGGAACTTGACTTCTTTTTCAGCTTTTTCACAACAGAATATACATATACATATAAATATAAATAATTATATGTGTGTACACACACACATATATAAGTTAGGGAACTACAAATCATCATGATGGGAGAGTTTAGAAGACTGATAAATAGAGTCAGTTTTAATTCTTCTTATGGTCTGGAAAAAATGCCTTCAGAATGATCTTTCTGTTCACCTTCAGTATCTAATCAGCACCTTACAAATGTCCTGAACCCATAACCTCAATCTCTTCATTTTGGTTGTTGCCTAGTTTTTTTCTCTTGCCTCCACTGAGAGCCTACATGAAAAATAATAGCCTTTTTTTTTTTTTTTTTTTACCCCTGTTTTTTACAGCCCACTTCCGCAGCTCATTTGCTATATCTAGATGATGGGTATCTCCTGGAAAGAGAATAAGAAGTTCTACTCATGATACAGATGGAATTGACAGGAACTCTCCCTTTAACCCTGGACCAGTACTGTATGGGGGAATCAGGGGCAGAAGAAAAAAATGGTAAAAGAACTCTTCTGCTACTACCTTGAGGCACCACTCCCACTGAAGTTTCAGGTCCTTAGTGCCTTATACTCCCTTTTTATCTTTCAAAGTAACATTTAACAATTATTTTTTTTTACTGTCAGGTGATGCAGAGGAGTTCACAACCTATATCGGATTTGGACACCATTTATTTAAGGAAAAATAAAATTAAAGCTTTTACTCATTTTGTTTTTTTTTTTTTTTTCTACACACTCACTCCCCCACAGTCACCTTCACTCAGTCTCAATTCTCTTGAAATAGGGAAGATTGGTACTCTGTGAATATTGGGCAAAGTCATGCTTAATTTGTGTCATGCAACTGCTCACAGTCACAAGTCTCAGGTATATCTGTCCTGGCCTTTAACGATCCCAGTACATTTACAGGTATATTTCCAAGGATCTTTGTCTTAATTCAGTAGTTGTCTTTTTTCCATACTAGATCGAATTTTTCTATTTGAAGTGTCTATAATCAGAAAATAGTTTAGGTGTCCTTCCAAATAGGTTGTTTCACCCCATGCATGGTGCATGATTATCTTCCTAATATGTTCTTCCCAGCACAGTTCATCTGTCTGGAAGCAGTAGTCCTGTAAAGGTCAAGCTCCAGACATTTGCTATCTGTACAGTTTCCAAAACTTCATGATTGGAACTGTCCACACAGTGCATACAGAGACAGTTATCAAATACTCATGGTGCAGTATGAAACTACCCCGAAAAAATTAGGATGACTGCAGCTAAATTCTTAAGCTTACTGCAGTGTAGATTATTTTTCTGTTTGTACAGAATATATCTGGGAAAGCTGGCTTCAACCTGTTTTGTCAAACAAGTCTTCAGTCCTGTTCCAGCAGTCTGTGAAGCTCAGGTTTTACAACTAAGACTGGTTATATTTTGTTTTACTGCTGGGACTTTTCACCATACTAACTCTTATCCTACCTAGACAATCTTTGTAGCTTTTACTTCTCATACGCATCAATGACCAGAAGGTATTTGTTAATGTTACAGACTTCCTGTGGCATCAAATTTATCCTGAGTGGAACAAAAGCAAAATCATAATTTAAATGATTCTATCTAGAGGCTGCAAAACACGCATCCAGTGAGGATCCTTTTCATCTCACACAAAGCTGTACAGGGGGTAAACATTAGAGAGTCTTTGATTTAGCTACCCTAGAAGTTTTAGTTTATGTTAGCAAATGTGTCATTCTCACATGCTTCAAAACTCACTTAAAAAAAAATAAAAGGAATTTTATTAAGAAGTTTCTGAATTTCTATGGTAAAGTGATATTCTCCTTAATTTTCAAATGACAATGAGTTAAACTGTATAATATTGATTCAACAGTCAACCTGGGAGTGATAAAGGAGGGAACAAGGCCCTTCCAAGTTGGTTTGTTTTTTTCTCCCCTCCTTTTTTTAATTTAACTGTTCTCATTATAATACCAAAAAATACTAATAAGGAAAGATAAGAAGGGGTGATACTGTGAAATAGAGATATGATGAAATCTTCTACATTGTAACAAAATCTATCATTTTATTTTGCCTGACATTTTTATGATCTTGATGGAACTGAAAAAATCTAATTGAAGACATTATATAACCTTGGAAAAGGGGTTTAAATGACCTTAACCATAAATGCAGACTTATTACATCTCAGTAAGCAATATGACTGAGACATTCTAAAAGCCTTAACCAAGAAACTGGTTAATTTAGCCTAATTCGCTAATCATTAACATAGAAAGTACACATCCATAAGCCATAAAAAGGCAAAAAATAGTTTTAAGAAAGATAATTTATAATGGTATCATCAAATTTACATAAAAGTACATATGAACCATGCAAGTGAAGAATGCTCATTTGTAACCCAGCACACTGTTACAGCCTTGCACATGAATGAGTGAAGAAATAAACCATAGACCTGGAAGTCTAACAAAATTAAGTCTTGTACAATATATCTCATTAAATAAATGAACCTTCAGATCAGATGGAGTCACAAATGGAAATAAAAATACTTAGACACTTCTACTGCCACTCTTGCCATTCTGGCAATATGGCATGAAAAACTGCTTTGTTGTGTATGAGGTCTTAAGGAAGGAAAGGAAAATTATATTTTTAAGGATCTTAGATATGGATCTGTCAAGATATATACAATAACATATCCAAGACCCATTAAAACAGATCTTTAAACCGAACATAAATACCTACCTATATATTGATGAAGAATTTTATTAAGAATGTTCTTAAGAATGACTCTGCTTGTACAGTTATAACTTCTAACTGGTATAAATATAGAACAATATCACAGCATAATTTTTCTGGTCATAATTTTTCTCATTAATTTAAAGAGAGTGGAATGTAAGCTTTTTATTTTGTTTTACTCTTTTTTACTTTTTGCTTGGTTGATTTTACCTTTGAATGGTGAGACAAAAGAAAGTGCTAGCTAACAGCTAATATAGTGATAAAACTTGGGTAAAATAATTCTTTGGACCAAAAAACTTATTTTTTTTAGCTACAGATATTTTGAAAAACTATAAATCATAATTTGTCTCATTGAATCTTTCCCTTTTCATTTGTCACAGTTTGGACCAAATCGGCCAATGACAAGACAACAGATTCTCTCTCCCCCACCTCTCCAAGGAGAGGAAGAAGAGAGATAAAGAGATTAGTGTAGAAAAACCTAAACTACTTTAATGAAATATTGATAATAAAATAAAAAATATACATATACAATATATACAAAAACATAGCAAACTCCCAGGGAGATGCCACCAAAAAGCAGTGGGAAAGTTCCAGACTGGACTCAGTGACAAATAGGAACCAGAGTCTTGAAGGATCAAAGGTGGGCTAACACACAGGATCTTCCTCATTGAAGAACCCTTGAAGCCTAGCCAACCAGATCCTTTTTATCCCTCAGGTTTTGTACTGATAATGGCAGATGAGATGGATTACTCTATTGGTCAGTTTGGGTCACCTGAGCTGTCCACGCCTCCCCACAGGTGCAACCCCTCCATGGAGTAAACAACCAAGTCAGCTGACCCTGGTTGCCACAGCAACAAGTATAAGCAAGAGACTCTCTCACTGAACGGAAAGTTGGCTGTCTTTGCTCCACCCCAAACCAGGACATGAGTTCAGTGAATAAAAAGACTTAGAATGTGATTGAGTCAAAATTGTGCATTTCTAAAACTTTGTATGCAGCCACTCAGGTTTGGCTTTATACTAGAATTTGTATTCTGAAACAGTAGGACAGTACAAATTACACAAAAATAGACCCTTCTGCAAGTGATGGAACATGAGGAAATGGTTAACTGTGGCACTTGAGGCACAGACTCTGCTAAGTGGTGAAGCGAAGATGTTTATTGTTTCACTTTTCCATCATATATAGTTTCTGTCTTTGATCACGCGTTGTGCTCTTTACACAGATAGGTTACAAGTAGACGTCCATACACCTTTGTGAGCAATACAATTGGCTACATTTAAATGTTTATCCCGCCTAGCTAACAAAACATTATTATTTCGGTACACTACTATCTGTTTCACACCACACACACATCAACACAGAAGTACATTGTTTTACTGATCTCAAGGCCTACTTCCCATCAGCACAAGAACACCTGCCGAGTTCTTGCTCAGCAGCGCGTCTCCAAATATCTCATTCCCACAGTTAACCAATTTTTGAGGCAAAAAGAATTTATAATATTGACAATTCCCTCCTCCTCATCCCATACAAAATATATCTAGCCTTGGAAAACAGCTCAGGCAAGGCAAAAAACATTCTGGATTGAGGAAATGACATTCAAAGGACAGAGTTCTATCCCCACCTGCCTCCTCAACATTTAAAGTGTTCATCTGAAAATATAGGATTTCTGTATTCTCAGTTTTTTTCAAGGGGAACATGGTAGTGGTAGTTTATTGAGTATCTGAGTTCACTGTTACCAGAATTTATTCTATTTTTCATCAGGTGTTAGTGGATGGCACATATTGGACTGAAGTGAAATAGAAGAAACAAGAAAAGAAATTTTGTTTTTTGAAACATCTATTGTTCTTTGCAGTAAAAAGTAGATAATCAGCTAAACTGATATAAAGATTGCACTAGCATGTGATCCTGTATTGTCTATATTTTGACACTAATTTCTTGGTAGGATCCATAGAGGCTTGTGCACTGCTGTCATTTTGTCTTGGTTTTTAAAGAAGCGTCTGTGTAGCACAGGCCCAGCAAAACCCCAGAGGTCATCTTCAGGTTCCTCCTGGGGATTATAGGTGTGGTGACTTGAAATATGTTTCTATGAAAGGCCTTCATGAATGATCAGAATGACCTTGATGATTCTGTAGTCATAACACCTCATATGGTCTATGGTAACTTTCATCCTTCACTTGGTAATGAGTACACGGTATTTTTGGAGTGTGGAGACTAACTTCATCTACTCTTTAAGATTGCTTACTATGTCAGTCTTGTTAATGGCAAAACAACTTATTCCACGAAGATAAAAAAGTACCAGGAAAACCTATCAGGAAAGACTTTGAGTAACATACAGTTGTCACTCATTGTTCTGCAATACAAGAGATGCAGGGTTATTTCTGGTCTAACAAAACTGCTTTAATAGCAATAATAATATGATAGAAAATAAGATAAGAAGTAGATCTTATATTCCTTCAGATGCTGGGAATACCACATCCTATGCAGATGGACCCCAGATGAGTAGGCACAGCACACTGCACAGATTCTGTAGAGAGGTTTGCCCCTGACACGGAGTACTGTATTTCTTTATATTTAGTGTTATACATCTTCTTTGACAGGTCTTTTTCTTAATGCCCATTGAGTAGATCTAGCTACACGTATCAGGGATGGTACATGTGTGCACAGCCTTCCAGCAAGTTCCCTTTTATTTTTATGTAACTGGGTTTATATACGTTAACTCATGCAAACATATGTGTATTTCAAGCATTAGCACAAGGCCCAAAATGGCAGTCAGGGCTTGCTCAAGATCACTAACTCCTCAAACACAATATCTTCCACAAGTTTCTAATACACTCATGCTTTACAAGTAACATTCTGTATAAATGCCTATTTCCATGGGAGTTAGAAATTATTTTTAGAGATCTCACAGAAGTCTGTTTTTAACACATTTGTGTTGACACATCAATAAGACAAAGCTGATCATGGGGATTCACCTGAATATTCATTAAGCAGTATATGAATTTTGCTAGGAATCACAATTTTTGTACAATTAGAGAATAAAAAAAATTAAGAAAAAAAAAAACAAAACAGGAAAGAACAAAATGGAATTTAGACAGACAAGCTTAATAGGTAGTCCAGGCAGTCCAAGCGTGTCATCTAGCAGAAAATCATTAGCTTTTTAACAGATCTAACTTTGGTCCAAGAATTTTCAAACACTTTTACAGTATAGGGTACTTGAAAGGTAGCACGTTTCCATCTCTTTTGTTATAGCAGTGTGCTTAAGGTGGGTATAAGTTCTGTTAACTTTATTTGCATTTGCAGAATGTTTTTCTGAATGAGCATTCCATTTCGGTCTGCACTGAGGAAAGAGTAGTGAGATTGCTATACTGACTGTAGCTGAAGTGCAAGACTAAAGCTGTTTGCATTCAGAAAAAGCATGTAATAATAATTTACAAAGTTGCACACACAAGCACCGATAAACATGCTTGGGATTTATGTCAATAAAAAAGTTTTCAGTGCTCTCTCAGAGCAAGCAGAAGTGACTGGGTCTAAAAGAACGTAGACAATAAGCAAATATACTCTAACAAAATGTGCAATTGATGTATTTCTGAAGTGAACATGACAGGTTAAACAAGCCCACACAGACATAACATAGGAAAAGAAGTGGTAGGTTAGGATTTATAGAGGCATTTCTCCTTCAAAAGGCTTTCCTTTAACACCACATCATGTACTGCTCCCTTCCTGCCTGTCCTAGACTGAGATGCAAAACAAACTTCTGGAGTTTGCTGTTGGATTTCAAGGAAATTCCCACATCTTCATCCTATGGCAGTACTAGCATAAATAGAAATGATCTGGGAAGTATTTTTTATTACAAGTCAGATGGACATTTTAATCATCCTTTGCTCATCCTTTACTGTAATTGACCTGTTCTTTTACAATTATCCAGAAAGCAGTTGAAGATTTTATGATTGGTCTTCTAAGTTAAACTGTCTATTTTGATTTGATCTAATACATACATTCTTCCAACCCCAGTTCAAATCATAAAAATGGAAGTTTTAAGTATTATAATCTTTATTTGGAAATGTTTAAACTTAGATGTGAATACTTTGGCTCAGTAGCAAGAAAGTCAATCAGCTGTATAAGATGTACAGCTTTAAATAACTATTTTATCCAAAAGACTTTTTGCTTTAAATTATATTTCCCACTTTTAATCTTTTATTTTAGACCTGAGTTGTAAAGTTTAGTGTTTACAATATATCCCTAATACCAACTCAGAGAGTAATTCTGTCTTATCTCTTGAATTCAGTTTTATCACTGTAAGCACGGGCTGGGCAGATTAGGGAAAAAAAAAAGTAAAAAAGAAAAAATAAAAAAATACACCCATCCTCACCTTTCAACTCTTACACAAATAATCTGTAGCTCTATTCTAAAATGATAAAATCTCTAGACTGACCCCAAAAGCCATAAGCTCTTCTACCATTGACACCCAACTATTTAACCTTCTTTTCCTACTTGTCTTCAGTGTCTTCTTTAGAATAATGGCTCTTCCAGGAACATGATTGCAAATACTGCACTTCTTCCTGCACACAAATTAGGATGTGCCAATCAACTTGTCTCTCCTCAATGAGCTGCATTCTGGCCTTTTGGCCTCACATAGCTTCCAGGTAGATACTCAGCCCACTGGTATACCTTGTTATCTTCACATGCTCCACATTCATATTATTTTTTCAGATGCACTTCAGTCCCGAAACTCACATTTAACTGTCTTTCAGGTTGTCATTTTCTGCCTATTGCTTAACTTCTTAACCCTTAGTGTTCCACACAGTTAAGTTTAGGTACAATTTTTCTCCAGAAATCTATTCGCATATAACTAGATATTGCACAAAGAAAAGCCTAACTTTATTTATTGTGTGCCCTTTGAAGTGTCTTTTTGGCTTCAATTGTCAGTATTCCTGAGCACAGTTAACTCTCAGGGAAAGATTTTATCTTCTGAGGAGAAACAATATTTATTATATTCAAAACCAGAAGTCTACAAACATATTGAAAATTAATACACAGAATCAGTCTTGAAATGATTTTTTTTTGTTTTTGTTGTTTTCCTTTTAATGTTTTATGTGACTTTATCTAATATAGAATGAAATGGGAAATCTAAAGAAACAAAGGCTTTGAAATACAGTGAGGAATAAAACTGCACTGGAAATTTCCTATGCATGACTGTGAAGCATAGAAGACAAACTGTCCAGCCACAGATTCACTATATAATACATCCATTCTCAAAATACATTATAATAGTATGCAAAGTACTTGCAGACAGTTCATGAAAACAAATCCTGCCAGCCAGCATGGAGACTTTGAGTCAAGTAACTTGAATCAGTTGCTGCAGGCAGTTTGTGGTCAGAGGAATTGGCATCTGAGAGTATAAGCTTCAGGTCTCCCTGAAGGAAGATGCAGTGAGACAGAACAGCAGCAGAGATCAGATCACCTGGTTTCTGGTTTGGGGTGGGAAATGAAGATGTGCCATTAAAAGCGCTACAGACTGATGTTAGCTGAGGTAGTAACAGCCAAAGCAGCATGTGGTGGTAACAAAGCTTGGCAAAGGATGTCAGAATCCACACAGAGCCTTAGAGTCTTTTTAACCTCCTCCCCCTCCCACTCTACATGAGTTTTGAAGCTTGAAATGCATTCATCTCTGTAATAATAGTATCAGAAGTGAAGGAAAAAGGTTTCAGATGAACACCGATCCATTTGCCAACCATTGATCACTCCTTATTATGTCAATAAAATGAAGCAGCATAAAATGAGAAGAATTATAATTGGCATACAAAATGGTCTGAAGTTCATAAAGCAACTGCACAGAAATGTTCCATTACATGTTTTCTTGTTTACATTAACTATACATCTTAGAGTATTCTACTAACTTTATTCTTTCAAAGAGTCTAGACCAAAATGCACAAATTATTTTGAACACAGAGTAAGTAACTGTTACTTGTATGAAAGGTAGTATGAGCCTTTCATCTTCCTTCCTCACAGCATGCTGAAAAAACTGGCATCAAAACACAACTACTGCCAAGACCAACTGAGAACAAATATATACACACTGCTGCAGTCTCATTAAAAGTTCCTAAAAGTATTTGTGTCTACAGAGAGGAGCTGCCTTTATCCTGAAAACAAAATAGTTTTTACATTTTCTTGACTTTGCCTCTTTCTTTCAACTTTATTTGTAAATCCACTTACCTGGAATACGACAGAAAAGTTATCTTAATCTGGGTTATAAAAAAAAAAATATGTCTGTAGTAAGTAAGCACAAAAAAGAAGATAAAGAAAACAGATGAAAAAGTAATTTTATAATAAAAATTTCAAATAATTAATTTGAGTAACTTCTATTTCAATAATTGATGCAATTAAGTGAATTATACTACTGAACAGGTCTCGGGATCTGCAAGGAAGAGCAACACAGTATAGCCTTACAGCGGAAAACAAAATGCTCCTGCACCTGTCGTACCACATTTGAGGTGCTTTAAAATTGGCAGTGTTAAGAGCCCTCCACCTCAACTCAGTAGCCAACCATTCATTTTCAACCTTGTGATGTCTCATCTCCACACCCTGAGGCTGCTGTACATTGCCATTACCCTGATATCCCAAATACTCTTACGTTCGTGGCTTGGCACTGACAGAATGTTAATCCTTATCATGCTGGATTTCTTACAGAAAACAATTGCCATTCAATTTAAATCACCGTGCCGTTTCCTTACCGCCTCACAGTTTTGCTAGTAGCTTTAGTCTATAACTGCACTAAGATCCATCCAGTGTACACCTTTTAGCCTGTAGTATTGGAGGTACACAACAAGGTTTTGGTAGTGGAGGAACTGCAGGGGTGGCACAAGTTGAGTCAGTTATGGCTGTGATGGTAACTGGTAACAGTCTCCTTATCTTTCTCTTGACCCACAAATTTTTCATCCTATTTTCTTCCACTGATCTTATGAGGAGAAGGGTTGATTAAACGGCTTTATGGCATCTGGCTGCTGCTTGTAGGTGACCACACCTACAAGAAAACTTAGAGATAACAATAAATTATTAGTCTTTCTAATATCTGTTATTACCCAGTAATATACTTACACAGAATTAAATGACTAGTTATTGTGCAGTATCCAGCCCTAAATAAGTTTGCTTCAAACAATGCAAACAGCCTCGTAAACTGAGGCTACCAGTTTACCAGTTTACTGAGACTGAAACTGAGAAACTACCAATAGGGAGCTTGAGTGGCTCTCAATGAAAAGTGTCATTGTACTAGCAATAAAGCATCATCACTACATTCTATACCATACAAATTCCCAGGAAAGGACACTTGTCTGAGGTGCCTGCTATTCTGGCAACCTGGCATGGTTGGCCACAGTAGAGAATTTTCTTTCTTTTCCCTTTATTTATTCTTTTGTTTGCTTGTTGTTTGTTCATTTGCTCAGCCTTGCATGCCTGAAATTTATGTATGCTGTAACCCAAGAACCCACAAAGGAATCTCTGTGCCCGTAAGCCTTGCCCAGCTTTGTCCTTCAGGCCATAAGTAACTGAGTCTTGTTGGTTATGCAAAGATGAGTAGTGAATGGAATAAGAAAAATGATGCAGTGCTCTTCCACAAATTATTTGCAGTTAAAAATGTGTTAATCCTGAACTGGCAGTCAGGTGTGAGGGGATGAGTAAAGAAATCAGCTCTTATTTGAAGATTAGTTTAGACAATAAGGATAAGGATTTATTTACTTTTTTTTTCCTTCCAGTTCTAGTCTGAGTTGAACAAGACCTTACATTTACTGTTGAATAATAAAGTGGGTCACACTTAAGTTCAGTTTGAGTCTGTGGAAGAGTGTTAACAGATTGAAAAAAAAACAACAAATCAAACAAAAAAAATCCACAGAAAACCCACTCAAATTTTTAATCTTTCACAGAATATTTGAGTAACCTCTTTAATCAACAGCTATATTTAAAATATATACTGTTTGTAAGAACACCTATGGGAATAAAACTACAGCTAAAAGGAGAAAACATTTAATAATGGAAAGAATTAATATTGAAAAATGAACAAACCACTATGATGAATAGGTAGAAGATCCACAGAGAAATATTATGCAGATGAAATCACACATCACAATGTAATAAGGATACTTTTTCATTATCATAAAAATAACTTTAAAAAATGTAATATAGAGATATTAAATAAGCAATAATGTGTCTGTAGGAATGCTGTTCACTAATAAAGTAAAAATTTGAGGTGTTTTGGGATCTGAATCATAAAAGAAAAGCTGACTAGGAAATGATAGGTCTAATACAAGAACCTGGCAGTCTTCATAAATATTAAATTATAAGAAACAACATTTTCAGCCTTTTCAAATAATCAGTTTTGTATCTGGAATAGAAAACAATAAATTGTACAGTAAAGATTCTTTTTCACATTAAGGCAAATTAAGCAAGGTACAAATCCAAGGATCCTTAACTAAAAAAATCCAGTTATAGGGTTTCATGTGTTGATGTAATGATTTTTTTCATGTGCCTACATGACTGTTATTGGTCAAGGTGGTTTTATTGGCATCTAAGGGAAATATAATATGCTTTTCTGCTCCTAGAACTACCCAATGAAGAATGCAAAATCTTTGTCATGTAACAATAGAAATGTTATGTCACTTGAACACCTGAAATGCACACCCATTTAAATCATGTTTGCCTCCAATACAGATCATGTTAAAAGTGACTTAATGCAGAAAATAAAAACAGTTGCATGGTTCCGCATTAGGCTCCTTCCCCCCCCCCCCCATAATATCATCAAATAAAGTAGTTAGCTACTAATAAATTAAAGTAATGTTATTAATTATTATAATTTAGCTGAAAGTAATTTGTGGTTTAACCATAATGTTATATAGATAGAAGCAAGTAGTTATTCTGTGTGGAATGAAATATATATGACCTTGGCATAATTATATAGTGTAGAGGAAGACAGAGTTGTCAAAAGTAGGATGCAGGTATAAAATAATAATAAAAGGGGCACATGGAGATACAGGAGGCCTAAGGCTATTAAAAAATCACGAAATATCAATTACTGATATTAAAAGAAAGCAGTTTATGCAAGTCACTGAATAATATATGATGAATTCAAATGTCATATGAGCTATAGAAGACAAAAGAAAGGCATAGAATGTGCTAGCAAACATAAAAAGTGACCATAAACAAATTCTAGATTTAGGAGAAAGAAACCACAAATATAAATGTCATATTCCTCTCTTGACGATAAAAAAAAAAGATTCCACCATCAACATTGGTGTTTCAAGCAAAATGAAAAGATATCCTAAATGCTCCTGACTTTCAGGGCTTTTTTGGTTGTTGGTATTTTTTAGCAGCAATGATGCAGAGTAAAATAAGTACTCTTACCAGGACAGTACCTAAGGACATGGAAAGCTGATAGTTAAAGGAGATAGTGGGAGTCAGCTTCAAGGTATTATTTCTGTTTCTAGGATGGATCGGCTATAAAATTAAGAAAATACATTAGGGCCAGACTGCAGCCTTATTGACAAAGTTGCCCTATAGCTCTGAGTAAGCATCCAAATTAGCAAAGATATATGTGAAAAGGAATGGACAAGAAAATGTCTCTGAGGCTTTGAAGAAGTAATCATCAGTAGTATGTGTTCTTGCTGAAATAGGAAAGCTAAAGCTACTTCCTTCTTAATTTTTTCTTATAAATACTTGTTCATAACACATACAGTCATGCTAAACATCCTTTGTTTATTTGTCTTCAGGTTTTAAAAGACCTATAAATGCCTGAAGTACATTTTAGACAAGCCCAAGTTAGGAACCAGAATGTTGCCAAGTAGTTTTTATTGGCACAAATTATGTTTGCAGTCATATCTCATTTGTATATCTTTTACATTAAAATATGTATGTAATTCTGTCCTACAATACAATATAAGCAGAAGTCTTATATTGCTTAGTCTTACCATCATTTCTCTCAAAATAGCATATGCAAAGAATCATTGTCTTTGTACCAGTAGCCATAATTGTTTGTTCTAATTTCAAGTGTTTAATTTCTTCTCCCAATTCACTATCTCTGTCACAAACAGATGTCCATTCACAATTGGTCTCATGAAAACTGCTTTTTTGGCCAAATCTTTGCTTGGTAATTACTGGAGGGCCTAATACATTGGAAGAATGTTTCCTTTTTTCCCATTTTGCAATTCATGAAAATATTCCTTCCATTCATCCCCAAAAGTACTTGTTAATTGAGCCACTACCTTGATCCACTTGTATTACTTATGGAAACCATTGACACTTTCCATTTGGCATTCTATTCCAGCTGATCATAATGAAATGAAAAGGAGAATATTCAGATAAAATGTTTAGAAAAAATATTTGGGAAAAAGTGATACATGTCAGTTATTAGATATATAATTTATTTTTCTCATTTTCTACCTCACTTGAGCTGTGTTTTCTAAGTAGCTAACTAGAAGCACTGACATGAGATCCTGTCTGTGGATTTTTTAAAAAATATCTTTTTTTCATCAATGGTCAAAGTGCTTCTGCTGCTGAGTCACAACTCAATTTGTATATAACAGCAACTGCTTTGCTAGCCGACATTACATAGATCTCTAGGCAAAATTATGCCTGAATTTGCTGTCTATTGGTTATTCTCTGGAGCACGGTCTAAAAGTTTTTACTATTTCACTCTGTACTTACAGCACCTCTAACAATGTTCTTTTCAGAACTACCAACCTTCATAATGCCTGTACGTTTCAGCAGCTGTGTAAAAAAGCCCAGCTCCAGGAAGTAGCTTTGCTAATTCAGTATTTGGCAATTTGTTCTCAAATACTCAAATATTTCTTTTCGTGATATTCCAGCTTTTTAGCACTGTGATCATTTTAAGTGATATGTAACAAGCTGCAGGCAAGTAACACCCATTAACATTCCAATAGTAATTTTTGTTATGAGCTAGCCTTTTTGCCTAATTGATATAAATTAAATTCTTTTGGGTTTTGGTTTGGAATTTTTTTGATGCAACACTTTTGTACAGTTTCAGTAGGAACAAAAATTATTTACTTTCAGTCCTATGTTGTTGGGCGTGATTGTGTTGAAAAGAAGGTTAAAAATATAGTTAAATAACTATTCACCTGCTTTCTACTTGATTTGGTGTACCTTGCTAAGAAGCCCTTATTATTACCATACTTCCATGAAGAACTATAGGTTACTTCCATGATTACACTATAGGTGAAATCTCAACCTCTTAGCTATTCCAACCACCTGGAAAGCTGTTCAATAATTCTGAAGCCAAATATAGATTTATAGAAAACATCACATATAATTACAATCTTTTCCCCATTCAAATAGGCAACTAAACACTCAGTCACAAGCATCATAACCCAAGTATCTGTTCTCATGTCCCAGAATAACTTGTGACTAGATGCATGCTAGAACTTGTTCCTGGTGAGGCTCAGAATGATCACAGCTACCTCTACATGCCTATCTATAGATCTGAAATTTATGTGTCTAAACTGGAAACTAAATGGAACCTAGAGCAATTGAGAAGAGCTAGTTTACTTGGAATATGATTCACAGCATCCAGTAGCTGTTGTGAAGAAACGTTTACAACCTAAATAATTTTTTACTCATTCCCTGATTATTAGCAATAATCCATTATCTTCCTACTTACATCCAAAATAGCAACAATAAAACTTCTCTTTGTCGTAATCTCTGTTTCAAGTCCAGTTGTCACACCAATAGGATTTTAGTACAGCATAATATAGAAGTCATCTCAGTCAATAGAGGACAACAGGTGTTTTATATGACCTAACATTGTTATATGTTATCTGTCTGAAAGCTGTTTCTCCTATCATTTTTAAACCTATATGAAGTAAACGATCTGAATAGTCTTGATACCATTTCGTACTAACACATTTTAAGGTAGCTTTTAGTGGGTTTTGTTTCCTCATGTGCTGACTTGTGAAATACAAGCAGTCTCTTCTTCCTTGATCAAAAGAAAACTGTTTCTTGATCCCTAGCCAGAAGGTTTCTCTTCAGAACATGGCTTTCTTTTCAAATCATGTCTTTATGGATTACATGGATTTATTTCAGTGTGCCTCATGTTCCTAGCACATAGATTAGACTACTTCAATTGAGGAAAAAGACAGGAAAAAAAAAGGAAATAAATGAATTTTATAAAAAAGAGATTAACAGGTTTGTGGTCCTTGATTGCTATAATGTTTGTCCCTGATCATTTCTGTACTTGTAATACAGCCACATATATGCATGCATACTGAATGAAGCTTCACATAAACAATAAGGAATGTTTCAGGGAAGTATAAAAAATTGTCCAAAGGTGAAAAGTGAAATTAAGTTGGCTTGCTATCCAGTAGATCCACCTTAACAAGGAGAAGATACTGCTTAGTGTTAACAGAACCAAAGGTATGACTATGTCCACCTACGAAACTAAAAGGTAAAAGAGACTAGAAGATCTTTTAACAATTAAGTTTGTTGTCTATGACTGGTATTACCTATGTTGGAATCATGTTTCCGCTGTTATATTCCCCTCCTATCTCCCAGGTTGATCCACTCAGAATGTGCTTTCCATAGATGACAAGCATGCACTTAAAGCTCACTGGTTTCAAGGAGGTTAATAAATGGATGACCTACTAAAGCAGCTGTTGAATACTGTTTGAAGACACTATAAATCAAGGTGAAGAAATGGTGAAAAAAGTATGATATATTGACTTAGATCTAATTGACAACTATTTTCCCTTATTCTTCCATTTGCTTCTTACCTATCATATCAGCTTTTTGGTATATTCCTTTTTGCAGTTGCTATTTCAGCAATTTCCATTTATTTAGTCAAACATCAGTTTTTAGATTGTGATTCTTGCAATGTCAAAAAAAAAATTCAATATTTTTTCTCCATAGAGTTGAAGAGCAAACTGACTTTAAATATTAAGTTAAAAAAAACAACCCATCAAAAAAACAGCCCTACTTTTAAATGAATTCACTCCATTGCCTCACTGGCTTTTCATTTCTGTATCACATTGTTAATTTCTTGACAGCAGATCTCTCAATTTTTCTTATGGAGTTTGAAAAATACTGAAAACCTCAAATCATACTGCAGTACTGTTGTTTACATTTGGCATAGAGTAATTTGAAAGACTCCTCAGGTTGGTTTTTTTAAATGTCACAAGGCAATAGGAAAGGCCAGCAAATGTCTGATAGCCTTAGGAACCAGTTTCAAAAGTAGATCAATCTTTTCTGTATCTGTCCCTTTGTTTGTTTAAATGTTGGCAGCATTGTTGCATTCTTGACATATTCTCATATCTCTAATTGTCTTCAATTTCCAAGAATGAGAAAACTGTAAAACTAGTTATAGATTTGTTTTTTCCTTTTTCGGCATGAGCAATAAAGCAGAAAGATCTGTGAGATTTGGCTGCCTTCACTCCTCGTTTCTCATATTTTATGTGATAAATTAGAGGATAGGAAGGAAAAGGAAAGAAAATATATTCAAGTGAAGAAAAAGAAAAAGAAGTACATCTACCTGGAATAAGCTGTGGTTCTACATGGCTGAGCTAAGGAAAAGTGAGAAAATGAAAACAATTTAGTCTAAATTTTTATCCACTATGAACTGGAGTACATCTGCTGAAACCAATTGAAGAACAATATCAATATAGGTCAAAAGCTAAAAAAATATAACTAGTAATTGTTTCCAGAATAAACTCTAGACTGGAATAGATTCAAAGAAGAAGCTGAAACAGAAAATGAAGTTTCAAACAGCAATATCCTGCAATTCTGGATTTTATACTCTGGGTTCTCACTTAACATTTAATAGGATATCAGCATTCCTACATGCTGTGCAGCCCAATTTTACATCTGTCAAGTCCCTGCATGTATTCATGAACTATTTGAGATTAGCGAGCTGAGGTAGGAAAATGCAAATTTTGAAAGCAATATTTTCTGGACAGCAGAAGAAACCTTGGCAAAGCATATTTTGGAAATGAGTTCAGTATCGTAAGTCCAATACCTCTTATCACCAGTCAGATGGAAAAAAAAAGTAAAACTGGAGCTAAAATAAATATGCCTGACATAAAAATTGCATAAAAGGATAGATCAAGCTCCCTTTGAAGTCAAGATTTAAAACTAGATGGAACTTGGGGTTTAGGGGCATATTGAAGATATCTTTGCACCATCCCTTTTGAAACAATTATATTTATTTTTTTCTAAAATTGAAGATAATAGCCAATAGAAGCAGAAGAACTTAGGGTGATATGTGGTTTTATACATTGTATGTTGGCTGCTCACACCTGCTAAGCTAATTTTATTTTGTTCATCTTTATGAGTGAAATAAATGTAAAAAACCCCAAACAACCAAATCTTTCACCAAAACCACCAGGTAGTTCCTGCGCAGACTGAGGCACACCACTCCATGGTGCTTGGTGTATGACTTTATGCTTAAGATATTTTGAGCTACCTGTGAGGAGCACCAAGCATAGGCAGCTCAGTAAGGGCAAGCGATCTCGGAGCTGAGGGTGGTATGAGAGTGACAGGGCAGCTATGCAGCTATTCATCAACAGTAAAGAAGCCTAGCCTCAGTACTAGGGCAGGGATCGTAGTGGTGATTGGGCTCAGCTGAATGCTGAATGGGTGAGTCCTTAGTGACCAGACAGGTCTGAGGCCAAGCTGGGAATTCCCGTCACCGGCACAGCATCAGCCTACCTTTGGCAGGGACTGAAGGCCTGAGCCTAAATGCAATGAATATGTCAGTAAGCAGAAGTTGAAGAGAAAAAGGGTCAGAGGAGGTATGTGACATCTCTCCTGTAGTCTATTACTTTCAGCTTCTCACTGCTCTTTATCAAAATTTATCTGTATTTGTAGAGGTCCTGTCCAAGGTCATACAGCTGCACTATATCATAGGTGGCTTTCAATACAAGCAGCCAAAATCTGGGGAATTATGGAAAAATACAGTTACAGGCTGATCAGGTCAGCTAGAACCTCTCGGTGCACTTAGGCCTCTGACAGATAATTTTTTTTTCTTCAGAAAACAGAGGGTTATGTATTTTTCCTCAGTGTTTATTCAAGTAGATCCTTAGACAAACATAAGAGAAAATGTACTGAAGTTTTGATTTAATCAGTTACTTTTAATCAGTAACTTGTATTTGAAAAAACAAATTGTTGATCTGTGACAGATCTCTACTGCAATTATATTAAGCTGAGCTTTGCATGTATCTAAAAAGTAAGAATAGACAAGGAAACTCATAATATGTGTGGAGTATCTAGAGATCAAAGAGGACAGTAGGACTCATTTCCCTGAAGAAATCAAGCCAAACTGGCACTAGCAGTAAAGCTGCTTGCTGTATTACATAGCCCTCGAGGGTTACATAATTTTGCTACATAACTGTTAGCAATAATTCACTCAAAAATATTTTCAATAAAGTTGTTAATGTGATCTGCTCCACACCTTCTCAAAGTCCTTGACTTACTGACCTGTAACTGAAAGTAACAAGTTATAACCCTGCTCTAGAATTCCCTCTGATAGGAAATATAAGATTTGAAACATTGTAGGATACATATGCCATTAATATAAGAAGGACAACAGTTAATTTAAATGGAAGCTTTATATTAATCTCAAAATATATAACTTTGCTTCTCTTAAGAATAGATGAAAATGCCCAGAGAAAATAAATTCTTCCAAATAAATTCTTCTTCTCAAGCCCAGATCTAAATAACATTTGAAACAATGATACATTTATTTAAATGGTGAAAACACAGATCGTGAAGAAGGCTGATTGACACTCCTTCAGTGTTGAGCTTTCAGTGAAAAGCAGAGGTCCATATTTATCACCCACTCCGTGGCTATTCCATTTCTAAAAGGACTTTGTTGTTGCTATAATAAATGCAGTAAATGCACATATATGATTAACTGTCTTTTTTTTTTCCTAAGTCAGCTTTTGTATTTAACCATGGCTGACATGTTCTGGAGGCAATACATCTGATTTATTAGGATTCTATCTGAAAAGGAAAAGTTCCATGAAATGTTCATTTACAGTACAGTGTGTCCTATCTTCAAACACTGATCTTTCCAAAGGGTGTACATATAGACAAATATTTGTCTTGCATCTATAGTACTGTCTGTCTTGTAATAACATGACACTCACTCATACATTGCATACAGCATGCAAGGAGAGAGAGAAAAGAAGAGGAAAAAAAAAGAAAAGAAAAAAATGTTCTGTTCAAAGAACAGTCTCAGAAATATGTGAATAAAATGTGACTGAATAAATGAAGTGAATCAAATAGCTATTGACCATGGTTATTCAATATATTTACAATGTGCTAATAACACTGAGTAAATGAACCATATGTTAAAAGAAGCTGTCTGTGTTG
Source organism: Gallinago jamesoni (assembly GCA_025769975.1). Lineage (NCBI taxonomy): Eukaryota > Metazoa > Chordata > Aves > Charadriiformes > Scolopacidae > Gallinago > Gallinago jamesoni. Next base: position 159,955,943 of record JAOQGH010000001.1, read on the forward strand.
GTAAATATACCAATATCAGATGTTAAGTATAATTAGAAAATTTATCCTGTGTCTTTAATTAAAAAAAAGAAATTTGGAGAAGGAAAAGATGATATTTGAAAATTTGAAAGTCAAATATTGGAAATACAGCTGGTAGGCTTTAATGAAGGAATGAAAAAAATTCTCCATTTTTGTCTACAGCTGTTGAAAAAGCAGATTTGTTATGCAGAGGGGTTTAATTTGCTGGGGCTTACATCACCCTAAATTTTACTTTGAGATGCAGATGTGAACAGCAATCTCAAAATTAATTCAAGACCAGTGAGCTTGAATGAAAAAAAATTTGCATAGGAAAAATGGGTAAAACTGTTTAAAACTTAGAAGTCACAAAGCACTCTGGAGTTTTTCAATAGTTCTGTGAAAGTGGATAAATAAAGGCACACCTTAGAGTTCTGTTGGATCTAAAGCACCCCCAAGACAAGAAAGACATTGATACACACTGGGGGACATATAGCAAAGGGTTGCTAGCAAGGTTGGGACTATAGCACTTGCTGTGCTAGGAAAGCCTGAAGGACCAGGACTTGCTTAGACTGAAGAGGCACATTTCGGGTGACTTAACAGCAGCTACCCGGTGCCTATAGGGACTCATTAAGGAGACAGAGACAGCCCCTTCACAGCAGTGTGTAGTTGGAGGATGAGAGAAATTGAGCTTAAGTAGGCACAATACAGACTTGGACTGAATTTAAAGAAAAGCTTTTTCCTCATGAAGAGAGTCAAGTGATGGAAGATGTTGCCTCTGTTTTGAGCAGAATTAGAAAAGTTCTGAGGTAATTTCCTACCCGAATTATTCTACAGTCCTATGGTTCCAAAGCATAACAGTTCCACAGAAAATTTATGGGAAATCCGCAGGAACATTTTAAACCTCTTTTGTCAGTGCCTGAGGTGTGCGAAGGATGATGTCACCATTAGCAGTTAAACCAGCAGTCCGGACAGTAGAAGACTATACATCTTGTCATATTTCTTTTTCAGTGGAGAAACTAAGTTGGTTTAGAGCACAAATCCTCTCACCTTTTTAGATAACTACATTAAAATAAGTTGAATTGCACAAAAGAAATCATGTCTATTTATCTCCAACAGCTTTACAGAAACCTGGAAGAACTAGCTTGGATATATATATATATTTATATCTGAACACCATGTGTCAGTAAGGCCCTTCCCTAGTCCACTTGTTAATATTCCAAGGAAAATTGATAGACATACAGAGGCCTAAAAGATAAATACGTTGTTATATATTTTATGGAAGTAGATGTCCAGGTAGAAGGCAGACATCATTGATTAATTTATTCTATCAAATGTGAAAGGTTTGCCTGTTGTTGCCAAAATTCTCAGTGTGAGGAGATATTTTCTTCATGGTGAAAGCGTTACTTCTCAGTATAGCCCTGCTAATTCAATCAGTTCAAGAAGACTAATCCAAAAGAAACTAGACATTGTCAGTTGTGACATTCATGGAAGTATTTATCTGCCAGATCCTCTCTTTTAATTTAGTGCTCAGAAGAGACTCTTCCCAAGAAAATAAGTTGCTGTAGAACTTCTAGCAGCAGAGTAAATGGAACACTTTCCTCAGAGTACTTTTTTAAACAAAATGTTAAAGAAAAAAGAGTTATTCAATAAATGAGATCAAAGGAAATAGATGTCAAGAAGCACAGTATAATATTGGAGTTTAGGCAACTGAATGCTGCAGGAAAGAGTTGAATTGTAGGCATATTTCTGCCATTGACTCATGCAGTTTTTTATGCTTGAAATCTTTCCATGGACAAAAGGGAAACACAGTTGATGCAGGGAATCAAGAGTTTATTATTGATTTGGTTAAAATTTTGACAGTCTAATTGTCTGAGTTATTAGTCCAGTGTCAGTAGTGTATACTCATAACCTCATTTTATTAAAAAAAAAAAAAAAAGCTCCATATTAATACAGTTAAAACTCTTAAACAGAGGAAAACCTTTATTCTAGCTATCCCTTTTCTTGTGTAATGATCAAATTTCTGGTGTTTCTCTGAGTCATAAGGCTGTTGATTTCAGTCAGAAGGAGCTAAAGCTATTCATCAGCATCCTCTAATATTTGCTAAATTATGTTCATGGTAGGAGTTTTTTCCTCCAGTTCAGCATATGTTGAGGGTTTTTTCCTCTTCAGTCTTGAAACTGTATATGTTATTATGATATTTTAATTTTATATGAAAACAGCATGCATACATGCTCTATCTTTTCCTTGGTTCTGAATTGTCCCATTTATCTGTGTATCACAGAATCACAGAATGATATGGAAATCATCTAGTCCAATCCCCCTTCCAAAGCAGGTCCACCTAGAGCAAGTTGCACAGGAACGTGTCCAGGCGGGTTTTGAATGTCTCCAGAGAAGGAGATTCTACCACTTCTCTGGGCAGCCTATTCCAGTGCTCTGCCACCCTCAAAGTAAGTAATTTCCTCCTTGTGTTTAGGTGTCCTTCTACCACAGATGATTTCTCTCCCAATTTTAAGTACACAGTTCATACCAGAGCATTAAGAGGAAACCGTAAGATGAGTAGGTGTCATTTTCCCAACGAGAAAACCTGATACACAATTTTCAGTGGTATTCATAATTGTAACCAAGATTAAATATGGCTCTCCACCCCAAAAGTAATAAAACACAGATATTCTGAAATGTTAATCATCTAAAGCTGTGCACACGTATTAACAGCAGACACTTTGTACTGGGTCTGAATGGAATTAAGTTAATTTTCTCTATAGCAACCTGTCTGGAGGCATGTTTTGGATTTGTGACTAAAACATTGTTCATACACCAGTGTTTTGACTGTTGCTGAGCAGTGCTTGCAATGAATCAAGGTGTTCTTTTTCCCAGTCTGCCCTCCAGCCAGTGGGCTGGGGGTGTGCAGAAGGTTGGGAGGGGTCCACAGCTGGGACACGTGATCCCAACTGACCAAATTGATATTCCACATCACATGACATGCTGAGCAGTAAAACTGTGTGTGCAGGGTGTGTTGTTATCCGAGGTCACTGTTGCTCAGAGATTGGCCTGGCATCAATCTGCCTAGGTGGGAGGTGGTGAGTGACTATCTTTGCATCACTTGTTGTTTTTTCCATTTTTCCCCTTCACTTATTAAACTGCCTTTATACCAACCCACAAGCTATTCTCACTTTTGCACTTCTGATTTTGTCCTCCATCCCACTGGAGGGGAAGGAATAAGCAACTGGGTGGGGGCTTATCTGCTGGCTGGGGACAACACACCAATTTGGGCGGGTTTGGTTTTGGGGTTTTTTTAAATACAGATTTGTGTGTGCCAGTCAATGCATGTTTCTGTGTGCATTTACATAATTATGCAACTATAAATCATGAAACGTTATTGCTGCCAAATTGCAGGACTGGATACTAACTCTGTTATCCAATTTAATAAGTAATTAAATTTAATAGGCTCCGCAATGTGTTGTCTGAAGTGAAAAAATGGTGACTTCATTTCCTCATCCTTATTCATTGATTTTGACATTTTTTATTATAAAATTCCATTTTATTTACATGAAGTAGACTTAACTTAAACAATCAAACTGAAAACTAATCATGTGAGTATCCCATTGCAGTTTCTGTTAGTTGGAACCATTTGCATGGTTTCATAATTTCTTTTATAATGTGTAATAAACATATACCAGTATAATTTGGCTCAACCAAAGTACTGCAAATGGGTTCATCTCTTAAGACTCTCTCTTCAAGAGAAGTTTTCCATATTTACCTTTTTTATTTTCTGTCATACAAAATAAAATTTTGTGGAATCTATAACACTACTATTCTAAAGAGAAGGATATCAGGCGAGTTAAAGAGTTTTCTCTTTCAGGAAAACAAAAAAAGACAAATTGATGTCACTCTTTCCTTATTATGGGGCACACTGATAGGTTTAAGCAACTCCATTCTGAATAGAGATTCCACTTTCACTTTATAAAATTATCAAATGTTAGAGATAGCACACAAAGAATATTTAAGAGGCCTGTGATATGCTTGCATTAAGTGTTCAGAACAAGTAACATTAACTGGTTTTGATGAGAAGTTAATCTTGAAGTTGTTTGGGTTAGATAGGATTTTTTATTTATTATTTACTTATTTGAGAGAGATATTACAAATTAGGCTGTAAGGCTTAGTCTACAAGTCTCAGGAATGAAGTTTTACAATATATTAGCTAAGAAAATAAAAATAAGATAGTCTGAGGTTGATGTAAGGAGGCAAAAATGAAGTTATATATAATTAATTTTAGAAATGTGGCTAATTTATTTCTAAAACCAATTATTATTACAGAATTTTTAGAACACTTGGGGTCCAATGGAAATGGGAGGTATCACATAAATGTGAAAACAAGGATGTTCATATTCTTCAAGATTTTCTTCTGTAATCATATTATTTCCTTTTGGCAGCTGTGTTTACTTTTCTACTCTGTGACACTGAAATGTATCACTACCTACAATTTAATGTAATTTTTTTTCACTCTTGGCTGCTTTCAGAAAACTTGCATTAAACCTCCTTGTATGTCTGTGTTGTGGGTTTTTTCTTTTTTTCCTTATGTCAGGAAAAGAGCAAACAGTAGTTGTCATTATCTTTTTTCTTTTTTTCTTTTCCCCTGTTCTTTTCAATCTAATTTTTTTAATCTAAAATTAAGTTTCAAGGGGACCACTAGTGTTGTATCTCACTGTCCAGCATTTCATTTAGGTGTTTGTGCATAAGCTAATATCTTACTGATATTGTGTTACTTATTAAGTAGCTTTCTGCAGTCTTTTATACTGTATATTATTATATATGCTGCAGCCTTTCAAGAATATAATAGACAGTTAAAAACGTAGTTCAACCTCTCACATATAGAGATCTATCTTTTTTTTTTTCCTTAAATTGACCACGTATAGGTCCCTGTCTTAACAAGAGTAAGTACTGAAAGGATTGGATACAAATTTAAAATGTAACTAAGTCATAAAACTCAATAGTTTTAGGGGTTTTTTTTCCTATTAAGTCTATTTAGCCTCCTAGAACTATTTTATCTTCTCTCAATTTACAAGGTTTCTTAATAAAATAATACAAAAAAAATTGATCAAACCACTTATTTCAAGGATTTCAGATATCAATAAATCTATAAAATGGTTACAGTCAGATTGTCTCATAAAGTATTTTGCTTCTGTCCTTGTTTTAAGACTGGACTAAGGTATTGACTGAAGACATTATTTATCTGTTTATCATTATTTAAATTTTGTTAACTTTTGTACTAGTTGAATCTTAAAAAGCCATGATTTATCAATCACTGTTCAGCTCACTAGCATTGCATCTAAATAGCATAAACATTTACTTAGAATATCTCATTATTTCAATGAAGTGATCAAAATTATATAAAAATAAAGATACATACTTTATTATGATAGTTATAACTCAAAACTACAATAAATAACTGATCTATAATATATAAGTCCCAGTCATCGTGTTTACTAACACTACATCTGCAGAAATTCCTGTTAGGTCTGTTAACAATGTTTGCTTGGTAGTGCATGAGTGTATGCATACACACATATATTCTTGAAAGCTTCAACTCTCCATTTGCTGATTGCAAGGATTATCTTAGAAATTGAGTGTGATTTCTTCAGACTGATAAGGATTTTCATTTTGGGATAGACTCCAGAGAGTATTAGAAGCCAAAATGAAAATTCTGTTATGATTAAATACACAGTAATATATATGAGACAAATAACTACATCAACTTTTCACTGATAGAAAACCTCTTTGAGCAATCATATTTTTCTTCCATGTAGACCAGACTGTAACCCATAGAGCAGTATGAAAAAAGTATGGTAGCTGCAGCCACAGATGGTTGCACAGGAAGCAATCAGAATAAAACCACTGTATCTTGTCGCTGTAAGGGCAAAAGAGTGCATGAGAACCAAATAAGAAAATCCTGTCCTGAAAACCCCGGCAAAGATATGAACATCAGGCAGGGTGAGCATGGGTGTAGCATATGAGTCTTTTTTCCCCAAATTTTCAGTGTAGAGCAACTGACAAAACTAAAAAACAGAAAATAAATTACCAGATTTCCAGTTTGCTTCTGTGACACTATTAATTTGTGCAATAGATGTGCAGGGGATTTTAAGTAGCCTGCCTAGATTTCTATAAAGAAAGATAAGTGAAGGCAAGAAAGGGAAAAATACAGCAGTCAGGGAATAAACCAGTCATAGCTAAAGTAGAGCTATAATCCACTGGAGTCATATTTTGTAACCTTTATTCCCATCGAACAGTTACACTCATTAAGATTGGCAAAATATGACCTAGTAAATGTTAACAGGGTGCTTCAGTATCCAATCACATTAATTTCTAGATGCAGTTGGCTGCTGAAGTTGTTTCATTGTTTTAATGTAACTGCAAAGCCCATATTTACAAAAGAAATTTGTTATCTGGAATTTTTTTTATCATCTTGTCTATCTCCATGCTCCCCTTTCAGGTGACCATATTCCATGATAACATCATTACCTAAATTAATGCTTGCCAGGGAAATTTGGAAAAAAATAGCAAGGCAGCATTCGCCAACAGATCAGAAGATGAGATCTGGGGAGCTAGGAAGGCAGTACAGATAAATTAAGTGTACTAATGATGAGTGCAAGAAAATCAATGATAATTCTAAAATAACCAAGCTTCAACATTCTATTTATTTTTTTTTAAGTGTTCCCAATAAAAGATGAAAATTGCCAAAGAATTAATGAAGAGTAGGTCAATAAAAAGTACGTAAGAAAATATTTGGAAAATTTTACCATATATGTCAGCAGGCCAGTATGATATGAAACCCATTTTATTAAGGAAATTAGTTAATGAACTTGCTAAACCACTATATAGCAAGTTTTATGCAGCAACAAGAAAATACCAAAGGATTTTTGTAAAAAAGAGCAATAGCAGTGAAATCTCTAATTAGACTGTAGTTCAGTATCCTGAAGGAAATGGAGGTTTCTTTGCCTGTACAATTTAAATCTCAATTAGAGAGAAACTGAAATTTAGAGTTAAAAGTGAAGTATGCTGAAGTTAATGAGATGGTGGAAACAGCTTGTTTTGATTTCAGTAAGCTTGATATCAATCCCATCTTGCAAAAGTTATGCTATATTTTTTTTTAAATGGAGAGAGAGAGATATTTCTGTGACCAGAGTGGTTCAGTTGTTCTCTGACTCTCAAAACAAAAAGGAAGACAGTGCAGAAATCCAGCAACTCTTTGGTTATCCTCTGATAGGTGCAGAACCAATACAGAAAGAAATCCAGTCATATGTTTACTAAGATTAATAGTGACAGAATCACAGAAAGGTAGGGGTTGGAAGAGATCATCTAGTCCAACCTCCCTGCCAAAGCAAGTTCACCTAGAGCAGGCTGGACAAGAACACATCCAGGGCAGGTTTTGAATATCTCCAGAGAAGAGATATTCGAACTGTTGAATATCTCTTGACTGAATCAAACTCTCAATCAGAGGCAAGAATAGGATGAACATTTTACAACTCATTCATAATGAAGACTAATATAGGAGCTGGAGTTAACAGCTTCTTCTATATTAAACTACTTTTAGAACTCTATTGATTGTCTTTCTCTGAGGAAATCTAACTGAAATGACTTTGAAATAATTGGATTTCCTCAGGCCTCAGGTTCATTATGACTTCCAAGATTTATATCTGTCATTCCAAAAAAGGAAAAGTGGCAAAAGGTAGAAGAAATATAAATTTATGAGTTATATGCTTATCAGCCATCTTAAGACATACACAAAATTCCTCGTCCTGATGCTGAGGTGATTCTGACTCTCATACTTTGTCTCCCACACGGAGGGCTTTTCTACCAGAGTTCATTTTAATCCTCTTTCCAGAAAAGGATGGCTTTTATTAACAGAAAGCACTGAAAGACAAATTTTGTTCAGGACTGAGTGGTCATTACTTGTTTATATGGAGGTATTAGGGTAGCAGGTGGGGAAGAGACTTTTCAGTTAGAAGAGACAAATATTACTGAGGAAAAAGCATTTAAAATAGCAGAGAAAAAGAAAAAGAAAAAATTAAGCAGGGGTCAATAAAAACAACAGAAATGTAAAACTGGAAGACAGTTATTTAACAGGAAATCTTAGGATGGTAAAACCACAGTTTGGGAATAACTTCACAAAGCACATGTCTTATACCAGGGGGGAAAAAAGGGAACGTAGTGATAAAACAACTGAAAAAAGAATGAATCAAAGAACCTTTTTAAAATATGCTGCTTACTATGATTTTTTATTTCTGCTGAGGAACAGTGGTGCCTGTTTTGTTTTCCAAATTTCTTGAGAAATACATGCATGATTTTCTAATAAGTCTCTGTTAAAAAGGATATCAGAGATATTTCTTTTTATTCTGTTTTCATTACATGAAAATTACATTCATTACATTACATTACATGAAAACAGAGAAACTGGCGAAAATCCAGTACTTCATTTTGGGAAGTATTAGTCCATATCCTTCCATGTTACTTCCCTTGCAGAAGAGTACATAAAGAAATTTCCCTCAGTCTCTCAAATGTCAAGCTCATTTCACCCTCAGTAGACAAACCAATTTAAAACCATGCAAGAGTTCTTAATCTGAAAAATGGGGATAATATTTTCCCAGTAAAATAGTTATGAACATTAATGAGTTTTATTGTTTATATATCTATGATCAAAGTCATCTAGAAACTATAAGTCCCTATAGCTTTTACTATAGAGTAGAATATTTTTAAAGAAAATAGAAGAACCTCTAAAATAACTTATATTTTTAGTGTCTTTTTTTAAGTTTATAGATGTACATAGATCTTCATACATCCATGAATACACACAGTCTTAATCCTCAATGAAATTTCAAAACACAACTTAAAACCGGTGGAAAATAGTGAAATTATAATCACAAAGTACAGGAAGGGTTGGTTCTAACAGGTGAAAGAGTCATTTTCCCACACTGAGAAAAATTTCAAAGGCAGGATTTTAACTACAATATGCATTACGTGAGTGCTTAGGCTCACCATATAGAGGGTATCCACAGAGCAGAAAAGCAATCCCCAGATCCCAAGGAATACTAGAGAAATTTCTGTTAGAAATCAAAGCGAATGTATTTAAAATGCTTTAGGAGCTGTGGTTTTTTTCTATTTTAGTAAATAACTCCTAAAAAAAAAAGGCTTTCATTACCTTTTTTCTGGAAAAATAAGCTGGAACAGAAATATGAGAACTTGATGCTGCCTTCTTAGATACTGTTTTCTCGCCTTGTAGTCAAAAGCTGCAAGACACAAATCAAAGGGTAGCTACACATGTGAAGAGAGCTAGGTATGTTTTCTGGCAGCTGGAACAATAACAGTGTTGAGAGTTAAATGTTCAGCAATGACATCTGCCTTTGGTTTTAAGCAAGTACATGCAAGGGGTTTCATTTTGTGTCCTAATTTAAAGTGTGACCCAGAAGTCACAGTATGCTGTTTTCTTGTATGCTATAGAGATATGAAAAGATAGTCATATATAATAGTACATATCTGTGTCCATAGATACAAAGAGTAAATCTGCATGTGGTGATTGTGTCATTGGGTGTTTTTGCTAACAAAGAAATAGCAATAGCAAATTTTCTTTGGAAGAAGAAAAGCAGGAGCAAATAGCATTAAGGTATGCTCAGAATCCCCCAGAAGGCTAATTTTCAGATTATTTCACTTCAAAATCATAGAAGAAATATTGCTTATTACATGCATATTGATAAACCAATTACCTTGAAATTAGTACAATATATGTATGCTTTATAGCCCGTGCACATACATACATAACAACAACAAAAAATACAGCTCCTTTATGTGATAGTAAACCATAGTCTATGATTGATTGCCATTTCCTTGTAACAGGCAGATGTTGGCTTGGGAGTTGGAGTCAAAGCATAGCTTTTAAAGACTATTCAGGGTCTTTGCAGTGATTGATTACTAATCATAAAAAGATCAACCTGCAATCAAATAATCTTAATTATCCTATTACTATAATGCTAAAAAAGATAATAAATATTACAAAAATTATATGTCTTGAGAGCTGCCAAGTAGTTGTAACTCCTACAGAAACTATTGTGTTTGTGGTTCTTGGATGGTTTATAGATTGTAGCTTGATAAAACAAGAATGTACAAAAAAATCAAAAGATAAAATGCAGCTCTAGAAGAACCCACACAATAAGACTCCCTGCAGCTTGACAGCATGTAATGCGAAGGAGTGATAAAATTTTATTCCAATGCAAACTATTAAAATAAAGAAAAACAAGATAAACAATGTTTTTTTCAAGCATATTGTAATTTATGAACTAATTTCTAAGTTACTCAAAAATACTTCCTATTAGAAAATAAATTTAACATGTTAAAAACAAAATATATTTTCACTGTAAGGTTTTAAAAGGATAACAACTATGTAAAATAATAATTACAATACTCAATTTCTCTTTATTTTGATGATCTCTTTTGAGTGAAATTATTGCAGATTTTAAAGGTTAATTAGCTAAAGACTGATTCTGGATTATGTACAAGCTGATTTTAAAGGACTGCTTACGAGAACTCAAGCAGATGACTAATGACAGGCAATAATTTTGTCCTTGAAAGAAAAGTACATGCAGGCACCTCACACTAAAATTTCATTGAAGTGATACACTAGTATTTTCAGAATGACCACAATAACGAAACAGTTTTAAAAGCTAGTTTATTTAATAAAAAAGTAACTACTCTTTGTTAATGAATTAAATAAAAATGCATTTAGAATACAAAAAAAAAAAAAGCTGCAATTGTTTTATTTTGTCTGGTATAATCCAATGATTTGTGCTCCCTCTACTGGCAGTGAAAGAACAATTCTTTGTATCAAGAACTGGCTGCTAAAGCTAACTGGGGCACACAAAATAATTAAACAAAGAAGAATTTGTAGCACATTAACTTTTTGACAAAGAGCACAAGAGTACACTCACAACACAGGAAAAACTCAAATTAGAGAAGCAAAATAATACCCCGGGGAGAAATATGATGTCTTTCCAAATATTCTAAAATGAGAATTAAAAAGTCTTTTCTTAAAAAACAGGGAATTACAAACTCCTTTCAGGTCACCTGGTGACCCCTTCTAGTAGTCACAAACCCTGTACACATTTTGTGCAACACCTTTTTTTTTTTTTTCCTACCCATTAAAGTCAACAATACAAATACACATGAGGACAATCAGATAATTTTTAACAAAACATGTTATACAAAAATTTTTATTAAAGACTGAAGAATGACTCTAAATACTGCTTTTATTCTACCAACAAGAATAAATAAATGAGTGATGAATTCTCTCATGCTTTTGGGAAAGAGCAAAAAAGTGAAAAGAAAAGAAACAGTACAGTCAGCAAAAATGGTATCTGAAGCTACTGGCTCAGAACTTAAGACCTACATTCCTTACTAAGATTACAGTCAACAAAAGAGCTCCCAGAAATCAAACCAAATTAACCCTGATCATTGGTAAATTGTAAAAGCAAGAGAAGAGCAAGAGGAGGAAAAAAATACAACCTATTTGTAGGGCATTTTGACTATCCAGACATCTATTGCACAAATACAGAAAACAGGGACTCTGTTGAAATTACAAGTAATCCTGAATGTACTTCTTACTGACAATTTGGATTTGTTTTCCTTTTATGAAGAAATTTATCAGTCTGAAAGTACTGCTACATCTGACTCATATGAGATAAATAACTTGCTCTTGTTTGTGTGAAAAATAAGGAAACTGGGACACCTAGAAGACAGTTACAGCATTAAACAGTCAACCTCCATGCTGCTGAGAAACACCAAAAAATAAAATAAATACAAACAACCCAAACCAGTGATACTAGCTACAGCTGTAGATCAGTGGATATTCTCATGTTATATCCACCTAGAACTATCAAAATCAAGCCATTTATACTCAAAATGCCTTCCTCTGGAATTCCATTTAAACTTAGATTACAGGTTCTGGAAGTCCTAAGCCTTTGCTCTACAGATCAGATGAGACAGTACTGATGATCTCTCTCAATTTAAAACATAAATATGAATCTATCCCACTCTAATATGAAAGTTCCATGGACGAGCACTTTCTTCTGACTTCACCCTATACTCTGGTTCAACATTAATTTATTTTTTAGGTATTTAATTTCAAAAATTCCAGCACAAAGCGCAGCTGTTTACATAGTCCTGGTTCCAAGGCTCAGCCTTGATTTTTCCTTAATTCTATGACTACTTTTTTTTTTTTTTCCATAACAATTTTAATATGCTATGGAAGCCTAAAAGAGGCTCAGAGAGTACCATGTAAGGAAAATGTACAGCCATCTATTTTTGTCTTTGTGTAGAGAAGATACCACTTTTACCTCTGAATTACAGGTTCTGTAATTACATTACAGAATGCTATGAAGATACTGTCAATCATTGAAATACATTTTAATTTGCTCTGTTTTCTTTACAGGCAAAAATTTGGAGCAACTATAGCTTCCACTTGCTAAATAACCAAACAACATGTGTCACTCAGAACTTCATGGGGATTCTATGCTCTAGATACCAAGATTACTATAAAGCTGTTTTTGTAATGGTAGGTAATCTTGAAGCAATATTACAAGTGACTCTTGCTCTTGCTTTTCAGGTTTTTTTTTTGTTTTTTGGTTTTTGGCTGGTTTGCTTTTTTGTGCATCGTGCATTATTGGAAAATATACCTGCTTGAACAATATGGGGAACTTTCAGACACCAAATGTTCAAAAATATACCTGCATGCATGAATCATTGTGAAAAAAATATGCACTCATCAGCACTCATCTAAAGGCACACACCCTTGGCATTCTATTTGGAGTGTTTTAAACATGACAGAATTCTAAATCAAAGCAAATCAGTCTCTATATCTAAGCAACATCTCAACCAACAGCTTAAAAATTGTTTGGCAGTTGAAACTGAAATAGATAGCTGTTTTCTTTATTTCAGCTGTGTTCTTCTTCAATGAGGAACCTTCTCTTCTTTTAGGCACAGCTGATGTTACGTAAGGATGTAAAAAACCATCAGCTCTGACACTCCAAAAGGCTAGTTTTAACCATTTTTTAAGGAAAAAAAAAAAAAAAAAAGATGTGAAACATTTCAATATGAACTCTATAGTCAATGTAGATGTTAGAAATGGAAATTGCCCTCTAACCAGCCATCTCTCTAGGTGAATAAACACTCTTCAGTAATCTATACTCTGCAGTAAAACATAAGCTCTTAAGAACTTTTTGTGGAACAACACTAATGACAGTAACAAATATGAGCAGAGATGCCTTTGCTGTATTTGCAACATTTTCCTATCATAGTTTTCTGATTACCACAGTTTTCAGGACTAGTGAGAAAAGGAGACATGCCAATACAAAGCATGTGAGTTATGCACACAGTTCTTGATTATATTGCACAGGTCCTTAAAGTTCTTATAGGGGAAGGGTGGGGGAATATTTCTGCTATAAGTAGAGCAATTTGAGGAAGGTTATTTGTTCACTTCCTTTAAATTAATATTTAAATTACTTTTCTAGTGACTTTATATTCTTCATTAAAGCTTTGTACATGCATTTTGTTTCATTTAATTTTGTTCTTCTCTCCTAAATATGAACTCTCAACTCACCCTTCATTATATTTACAGCCAGCCCAAGTCATTACAATTCCATGCATAGATTTCCATTTATTTTGTATGGAGATCAAATACAGACTATAGCTATTAATATGCAATAATGAAGCTTAACAATTTTGTTATACTAAGTTAAATTCTATTTATAATCTAATAGCATGAAAGACTTGAGGCAGGAATTAAGCTGATATTCAGCTCAAGCAGATAAACCAGTCACCTGCTGGGCTAATTTTTTTACTTAATCATTAATTAACGCTAGCCTAATGATTTATTTTAGTGGTATTTTAATAAACTCCATCTCTGTCATAGTTTCAATGCACCATTACTACTGCTCAATATCTTCTATAGATGTAATAAGATTTTATGCTTTATTACTTGCAAAGTTTTATACTTTATTACTTGCAAAGCTTTAGCGTAAAACGAGCGCAGGGGACATGGTTATCTTTAGATGATTAGGTTCATTAGCTCACCTCTGATACTGGTATCCACATTCAGTTACCATAGGCCTTTATAACTCCCTTTAACTTCCATCACTGTAATATATTTATGTATAACAATTGAGTAGAATACTAACTTTTTTAAAAAGCCTGGGTCTGGAAGATTCTTTGAATAATAAAACTACCATGGCAAGTTCCTGAACAGTCACACTTATGGTTGGTGAAGATAATTATTACAGCCATACTGTGTCGATACACTTTCTGTTTCTCTTGTATAAGCAGCAATAAGTGTACTAAATTGCTGTAAGTCCAAGAAAGGGCCATGAAGATGATCAATACCCTGTAGCATCTCTTTTATAAGGAACGTCTGAGAGAGCTGGGACTGTCCAGCCTAGAGAAAAGGAGTTTCAGACAGGATATCAATGTATATAAGTATCTGATGGGAGGGTGTAAAGTAGATGGACTTTTTTTGGCTGTCACTGTAATGTCATACATAATTGTAGTATGTTGCAACAGCAATTTCCAGCTTTGGGAGGACTCCAAAGGTATGAATTTTCAAAATACAGATTACAAAAATATAAACAATCACTGAGCGTTTGTTTCAGTTCTGAAAGCAAAATAGACCTCCTGGTTATATACCAAGGCAAAGCTTTTTCAAACTGATTTTACTATGTGTTTCTCTCTACCACTATTCCAGATACAATTAGCATGACTCTGCATAACCAGTCACCCACTTTATGCATGTGTTTCTCTTTCATCAGTCCTCTATAGAGGACAGTATGGTGTCTAATGACTCCTGAACAAATGTAGACTTTGAATAATAGAGTAGATAATTTCAGTAGATACTTGCTGATAAATAAGATTTTCAGCAATTTTTTTAGAAAAAACTATAGATTACAACCATTTAAGATCATTCTCTGCCAGAAGTTTTTTATGTGTTTAACAAGCTGTTGTGGTTTAACCCCAGCCAGCACCTAAACACTACACAGCTGCTTGCTTACTCAGCCCTGGTGGGATGGAGGAGAGGATCAGAAAAGTAAGTGAGGAAAAATTCTTCAGTTGACATAAAGACAATTTAATAAGTAAAGTTGTGCATGCAATCAAAGCAAAACAAGGAATTAATTCACTACTTCCCATCTTCAGGCAGTTGTTCAACCACCTCCAAGAAAGCAGAGCTCCATCGTGTATAATGACTTGCAGACACAAAACACTTTCCTTCTTCTTCCCCAGCTTTATAGGCTGGCCATGACATCATATGGTATGGAATATTCCTTTGGTCAGTTGGGATCAGCTGTCCTGGATGTGTCTCCTCCCAGGTTCTTGTGCACCTAGCCTACTCTGGTGTGGTCGTATGAGGAGAAGAAAAGGCCTGTATAAGCACTGCTCAGTAATAACAAAAACATCTGTGTATTATCAATGCAGTTTTCAGCACAAATCCAATACTTAGCCTCATAGTAGGTACTATGAAGAAAATTAACCCTACCCCAGCCAAAACCAGCACTCAAATACATTCTTTTTTCCCTCTAAATATAAGAAAAAAAGATTTTCTTTTCACATCAGCTCATTTTCTTGTCACATCAGCTCACTTTCTTGTTTACAACTTGTAGATTTCCAATGCTGGAATTCACCTTTTTCTACTTCTGCCTTGTACAAAAGCTGAAAATTTTCTATAATTCATATAGTATTTGTTAAACTAAAATATGTTAGAGGAACCTTCTGATTAGGAGGGGAAATAACATAATACCTGAACCAGTCATGAGATTTTTTCCCAGGCAGGGGGAAGGAATTTAATTTTGTTTGTTTGTTTGTTTGTACTTAACAAGAAACATCTTGCTAAATTTATGTAGTCTTCTCCATAGGCTGCAGAGGCATCATAGAAATGTTAGCAGTGGTGGAGGCGCATTTTATAACAGGTGCAGAGGTATCTAATACCTATTCCAGACATAACACATTATATTTGCATTGTCTTATGTTACATTCTTTCAACTTTACCTCTGAGTTCAGATCCAGCTCTGGGAGTTTTAATAGTTCATAATCAAAACTTTCACCTAGATTTTTATTATTTCCCCTAAATCTTTCTTGCTTATGTAAATATGCTTTTAGTTTTTTGTAATTTTAAAAATCCAAGTATCAATTCTTTAGGTTATTCTATAGATTTGAGAGTTAACTGTGTTTGGGAAGAAGGAAAATACAGTTATGTACTCTGTTCTGCTCTACATGAATTTGTGTACATGAAATTAATATAATTTCCATCATACTTGCAATCGACAAAAGCATTTTCTACAGATGACTACTAAAGTCTGTCTGGTCAACAAAGGCACTTGTAGAAAGACAAGTCAAGAAAAAAAATATATAAGCAGTTCCTTTAGAAACTGTGTATTTGATTTCATAGTAATGGCATGATGGCTTATTTCTAAAGAATTCTACAGAGAAGTCTTGGTAAAATCTAATGGTCAAATTCAGCCCTGCTGTGTCTGATAAATTACAACTTTTTATGTGAGAGCTGATTATGTCCAGAGTAGATAAAAGTAGTACAGATTTACTGTCAGGCCCCAGCTTACAGTCAATGATCCATTCTAATAGACATAAGTATGTTGGGTTTAATGTCTAGAATTCCTGACAAGCGGAAACAAAAATATTAGGTGACATGACATCTGCACATACATATATTTTCATTCTTTTTACCTTGAACTTGAAAGTGTCTAGAACTGTAGAGAATACAAAATAATGCAAAGCTGAATTATGCAGCAAAACAGTGCAGTACTAGATGAGAAAAAATGTATAAATAGAACAGACAATTAAAAACTTTGTTGTATGATCTCTAGCATTTAATTCCTCTGAATTACTTGAAATGCAAGTAAACAAGCAGCTGAGGCAGTTAGCTGTTAACAGAAGACAAAGCTGTTTTTTTGCAATTAAAAAGTTTTTTCTTTTCCCTTTTTTTTTTCTTTTTTTCTTTTTTAAATATTGTTTTAGTGTTGCTCCCTACATTTTTGTGGAACTCATCATATGTTTTATGAATATATCATGCCAAAGGCAGAATAATGATTGCAAAAGATAGAATGCTAGGGTAATTATTGATGTAATATTAAACAAATAGATTCCTTTAGCTCCTACTCATTTAAGAAAGTCCTTTTTTAAACGAGTTGTATGTTGGTACTAGCTGAACTCTATTTATGACCCCAGTACTGAAACATGTAATCGCTGTTCCCCATTTCTGGAAAGCTTTTTCACCTGTTCTTAACACTCATGTCCATGCTGCCACTGAATTAAAGTACTTGAAAAAACTGGCCTTGAGATGGAGGTCACTACACTGAAAAGGATCTCATTTAATAAATGTAAACTGAAACAGACTATAATACTTTTGACAACTTTCTTAATGAGCAGAAAGATCCATCAGAAGATGTGTCACTAACAAGGAACTACAGGAAAGGAAAGACATAATTTGCATTTCAACTATTATGTTTAACAAGGAGAAAAGACTGAACAAAGGTAATCTGTGCTTTGAGCTTTGGGTAGCTTAAATACCATTGTCACTGATTGGTAATAAGAAGGAGACATGACAACGTCCTGCAAAGAGTAAACAAGCTATCACCTAAACAGAGAAACCGATGTAGAGTTTTGAAGGGACAATAGAGCAAAATAACCTGGGTGCTTTGCTTAGACTGGAGCTTTAAAAAGCTCTTGTCACCCTGGTGACTTAGTAGATACTGTGGAAATGATGAACAGTATGTGGAGCAGCTTGGAGTTAGATGACCTCTTTAAGCTAGAGAGGACATCCATGAAAGTCTTCTTATGTTATACTGAATAAGATTCTAACTATAGTATAACATAGTATAGTATTCTAACTATAGTAAAATATAGTATGATAAGATTCTAACTATAGTATATAACCAAAGGTAAGTGGGGAGGAAGTTTTCTCAGAAGCTGGAGAAGGATCTGATGGATTGTTTGCATTTTTCATCCCTATTTAACAGAGAGTGAATGAGGATATTGCAGCATGGGAAAAGGAAGGTAGAAGGGGCTAGCAATATAACTGTGTATCCAAAATGAAGCTGAAAGCTTAGAAGTATAGTGAAAATATGATTAAGTGCTTGAATATTGTGAATTTATTGATACTGATTTTTTTCTTTTTTTCTTTTTTTTTTTTTCATTAATCTTAGAATGGAAAGTAGTGTCAAGAGTACTTAAAAATGTTAAAATTTCTGTGTATTCAAGATGTGTATGGAAGGTGAAGGGACTCAAACCAGAGTTCTCTGTGTTTTCAGAACAAACTACATTCAACCATTCTTGACGACAGCTTACTTCCATCTCCCTCCATGCTCCAACAAGCAGTAGGAATTGCGTGAAGAGGAGATTCTGTTAACAAGTCATCTCTGCAGTTAAAGTCAAGTCTTGCAATATTTATGAAACATTTTCATAATAATTGTAGATCCTTTCCATTGATTTTCTGACTGTAAAATAAAGTCTTAAGCTTCAAACTGAAATGAGCTTTAAAAGTGGGGCATGAAGAGAGTGAAAATGAGCAACTACCTGAAGTGAAGAGAGTAGTTGAAAATCCAGTGCACTTGATGCAGTCTTTCTGTTACAGAGGTAAGAAACCAATTGGATCTGTGGCCTGGTCACAGAAGAGTACATCTGCAAGGTTAAATTACAAATTCTAAAAATCTTTGTTAATGAGGTATACTACAGCATGTACATAGTAATGTGATGTATATGTCTACGTTGTCGTAAACCTTTTGAAACTGTAGACCTTTTCAGGATGTTATTGGTATAATTTAGGAGAATCAACATAATTATTTTGGATTAGGTAATGGAAAGTGGCATGATAAATAAATATTAGAAGGCTCTTGGGGATATGAAACTATTATTAAATTAGAACTTCAGTTAAAATGATAAGGTCTAGTGATTACATTTTTATTAGTTGTACATTCCGCAGTGTCACAAAATAGCTTTGTTGATTGTGCATAATTTAAAATGCCTTCAAAATGTAACATGATTACATGTCTCTTTAAAATAATATTGTTGTGCTGGGAAAGAAATGAATGGGACTGGTTGAAGCTTTTTGTAGCTAGTAGGAAAAGCTGCAACTCTCATGTAGAATATGTATATAAAATATATTCCACATGAAACCTAATATTTTCACCAATAAAAATAGCTATCCAAAGCAAAAGTACTGTGGAAAATGTTGAAGCAGATAATATTAATATTTGTCTAGGAAAAAACTTGGTAAATTACTGCCAAACATCATAAGAGTTTCAGGAAGCAGGGACCTGTAAGAGAAGAACAGAGAATGAAAAAAAAAAAAAAGGCATGGCAGCATGATTATGAAAAATCATCTAAAAAAAATAAAATATAAGCTAAAAGGCACCTACAACTATGAGTTTCTTATTTTTAAAATCTGATGTGTTTAGGGGATTACAGTTATATTTTCTTGTAGAAAATCTACAGTTTTGTAACCAAATAATATTTTACTTCATCACAAATTTTTTAAAAAAATATAAAATCTAGATCTCAGGTGAACTAAACTAAACAGATGATACAGAAAGCATTTTTTTTTTTAAATGAATGTGGGTTTTTTGAAGAAGAATGAAAAAAACATGTAATAACCAGAAAAGATTGATATCATACATAAAATACTTCCACTGGATTAATTATTTTGAATTTATTGCTACACTGCTTTTAAAATTAAATATTTCTTTATTCTTAAATTTATATTGTAAACTATACTTTATCACTTTGAATTACTGTGACCAAAATAATATTTTTTGAATATTTTAAAATTAATTTTATTGCATATTATTAATAAATTCCCATTATTAAATATTGATAAATAATTTTTCCTTCTAAGCACCTGATTCATCCTAGAGTATATGATGATGTCACTATAATCAGCCTCAAGCCATGTGTCTGTTTTAATTTTTATTTTTCCTTGAATTTTTGCTGTGCTTATCTATTTATGTTTTTGTGATAAACATCTGCACTTACTGAATAAAATAGGAAAAAAAAAAATATACAGGGCGTAGTAGTTGTGGTTTAGACTGTTATTATTTTATGTCTGTATTTGTTATTTGATCCAGTCAAGTGACAGGCTGTGACTGTATCCTCCAGATTAGTTGTTGCTTTCAAACTGTAAAAAAACCCAAACAATTCAGCACACAACAGTGATCAGACGAAAGCTGCTGTGTGCTGTGACCAGGACACAAATTGGGCAGCGAGAAAAGTGCATAGACCCAAGGGGATGGCATAGCACATGTCCTAGTGTTGCATCCAAAGTGCAACCAGGTTTAAGGGCAATCTATCAGACTAAATACAGGGAGCAGATTATGTACTTCTCTTTCATGCTAATGAAATATTACTGAGTTTTGTATCACTACAGAAAACTGGAGTGACTGATTTTGCTTACTTGATTCTGAAGAAAAGTGCTTGAGCAAGTAATTTGTGTGAATTACAGTTCTATACATGTAATTTACAAGCAACCCACTTGGGCAGTTGGTTATAGTCTACCTTGATGCATTCTGTCTGTGGTCCTCACATAATCATAGAACCAAAGAATCATTTAGGTTATATTTAGGTTATATTCGAGTCCCAGCTCCTTCAACTACTCTTCATAATATTTATGCTCCAGGCCCTTCATCAGCTTCGTTGCCCTCCTCTGTGCTTGCTCCAGCACCTTGATATCTCTCTTGTACTGAGGTGCCTAGAACCGGACAAAATATTCGAGGTGTGGCCTCACTAGTGCTGAGTACAGGGGGACAATCACATCCCTACTTGTGCTGGTCACACTATTTCTAATACAAGCCAGGATGCCATTGGCTTTCTTAGCCACCTGGGCACACTGCTGGCTCGTATTCAGCTGCTTGTCAATTAGAACCCCCAGGCCTTTTTCTGCCAGGCAGCTTTCCAGCCATACTTTCTCAAACCTGTAGCGGTGCATGGGGTTAGTGTGGCCCAAATGCAGGACCTGTCACTTGGCCTTGTTGAAGCTCATACCATTAATGTTGGCCCAATGATTCAATCTATCTAAGTCTCTCTGTAGAACTTCCCTATCCTCATGTGAATCAACTCTCCTCCTTAACTTGGTGTCATCTCAGAACTTGCTGATGATATGTCCTTATCAAGATCGTCAATAAAGATGTTAAACAGAAATGGTCCCACGCTGAGCCCTGAGGCACACCACTTGTGACCGGCCGCCAGCTGGATTTAAATCCATTGAGCACCACTCTTTGGGACCTTCCAGCCAGCCAGTGCTTGATCCAGCAGATCGTATGCTCATCCAGGCAGTGTGCAGCCAGTTTTTTCACAAGAATTCTATGGGGGACAGTATGGAATGCTTTTCAAAAGTCCAGATATAAAATATCCACAGCCTTTCCTCTTGTCATAGAAGGAGATCAGGTTTGTCAGGCATGACCTGCCTTTCATAAACCCATGCTGACTAGTCCTGATCCCCCAGTTGTCCATTATATGGCTTGTGGTTAATTGATTTTTCCACTGATGTTTGTTTTTCAATTTTTTAATATATCCATTCTTTGTCAGCCTACTCACCTATGATGGTATAGTTAATTAACTTTTGGTAGCATTAAGACACAATATCTTAATGTATGCTGGCAGATGTTTTTCTGGTTATGGTTCAAAATAATCTTAATATATTCTTTGTCATGTATATTCTTCTCAGAGCCCTGAAAAATTTGAGTCATAGTAATATATATTTGTGTGAATGTGTGTATGTAGTTATGTACTTATATACTTACATCTGTATTGTACCTTCCCAACCACTTGATACTTGCATGTCTCTAATTATGCAATCATTATTCTTTTGTTTTTTCAAATTTTATTCTTTTTCAAGTTACAAGGAGAGTTCAGGTGCAATTGTGGGATAAGAAAATAGCTTCTGGTATCAGTGTACGGAAAGACAAAAGCAACAAGACCCCCAGCTTAATATTCAGGTTTTATTATACTGGTATTTACATCTAAAACACATGTTTATTTGAAATAAAAAGAGCACTGACAACATTTTTACTCACCAAAAACATACAAATAGGAGGAATAGATAGGGGAAAATATAGTGCAATAAGCTTACCTAAAATTCAGTAGCTTGTAATAAGCAGGGAAAAAAACAGATCTTCTGGTCTTCTGTTGTAAAGCTTAATTATGTGAAGGTATGTTCTCTATATTGCTGAACTTGCCACCCAGGAGTGCATGCAACATACTGTTGTCATCTTGGCTATCCCATTTTCCCTTTGGTCAGGAAGTCATACATTAATTCTGGAAGTTCTAGGAAACTTTAGAAAATGCATTCTTTAAATGTGGTCCGGTTGTTGATGATTAGATTGTCTTAATACTTCATGAAGTAAGTATTATACTTTGATTTTGATGACACTAATGTATTTAGTAGTCTATAGAAATGTTTGGATCCAAGACCCAGCTTTATCAAAAGGTTTCTGTTTTGTGGGTGATTATCTCAGAAGTTACTTGATGCCTGAGTTTAGGCTGCTGAAGAAATCCCAGGTGTCAGATCATTGAACATGTCTTAATAGACTAGTTCAAATGCTGTGCAAAGTTGAGCATCAAAACAAAAGGCTTCATAAAAACTGCACTTTTAAAAAACTGAAATGAAAGTATAGAATAACAAAACAACTTTATCAAAGTGCTTAAACTGGTGGACTTCCCTACAACCTCGTAGTATCCAAATAACCCCAAACTTTGAAAACCTGCTCTATTGTGAAGTTTAAACCCTATCATGTTTTAATTTAACAAGACCATAGCATTCTCAAATAATAATAATAAAAAAATCTCTGTTTTCATATTTTAAAAAGAGATCAAAATGCTTTTACACTGAAATAAAAATTAAAATAATTAATGTGACAACTCTGTCATATGGTGGTACAAAACAGTGCAATGGGTTTTCCCACTGTTTTACACTATGGGATTCCACTATGTTTTTAGTGAGAAAATAATTCCAGGGAAAAAATTATAAAGTATAAAACAGAACTTCAACTATACATACACTTTTTCAATACAAAATGTCTTTATTTATCCATTAAACTCTTTGGGTAAAGAAGGTATCCTTTCAGGAGCCTTGACAGAAAAAAAAAAAATACATGCATAAAATGGGATTTAGGCATAATTTGGGGTATCCCCCAAAAAAGTGATATAATAACATCAGAACCTCATTTATTCTAGAATGTCTTAGACTTAGCTGTTGGTTGTTTTTATAGAAAAGTTACGTATTCCCTTACAACACAGCCCATCCATACCAAGAACTTTTATCACCTGAGCAGAGACATCCCTGCCTCCCTCCTGAGATTCAGTGAAACTGAGAAAGTAAGCTGAGTAAAAACTATAGTTGTATTTAGACTTCTCTTCTAATATGTGTTCTAGTTTGTCTGATATATCTGATTATTTGGACAGGACACTTAGAGTCTAAGCTCAGATAGACATATAAATCCAAGTCTATTTTATTTGGAAACAATGAACAAAAGATGGAGGACACTTTTTTTTTTTTTGTGTGAAGATGAGGCTTAGACTCCCACAGTCTCCAGGCATGAAAACTCCCAGGATTTTCTTAAATTGGATACAGCTTCAGGCTTCTGGTAAACCCTGTCCAAAAGCTATGCTCTGCGCAGGCCTAACAAGAATCTGTCAAGAGCAGACCCACTGCAAAACTCTTTGACTTGTTTTATTTTTATTAAAATATTATTTTCTGATAATGCAAAGAACTCCAGCTTGGTTACTGTGTTGTGTTGATAATGGTGATATGTGCCACCCTCCTACATCATTCTTGTCATCGTTCCTGAGGTTGCCTGTAGTTCCACTTCAGAGTAGTATTATTACATGCATTTGAAAAAGTTCTGGGATCTAAACCTGATGCACAGAAGGCAACAGATGTTAATGACATTTGGATTGGAGTCAATGCATGGTTCCCAAACAGGCTGTAACAGAAACCAGAAAGCCACTATCAGTTATGCTCTAAGTTTTGGGTTGTTTTTTTGTTTTGGTTTTGGTTTTTTTTGTTGTTTTTTTTTTTTGTATAAATGTACATATGTAAGGGGAAAACTATGCAATGACATATTTTAAGACCTTGCTAATAAGATAAGTTTCTCATAATTTGCAATATATTTTCTTTTAGTATTGTATCAATTTTAAATACTTACGGTGTTTTGTTTGATTGGTGGTTTATTTGAATGATGGTATTCAGGATTCTGCTTATGGTTCACAGATTTTCAAGGGCTTTGATAAAACCTATAGAGGTAGTGAAACATATACCTCCACACCTGCATTTCTTTTTCTCCAGTAAAAAATTATTCACAGGACCTTAATACAGAAACATTGAAACACTGGTATTGCATTTTACATAATCAAAATAAATGGCTGTGTGGTGAAGTAACTTACCATGAAGGCTCAACTTTTTCTTACATCTTCAACATCCTATGAAAGTTGAATAATCTTCCATGCATTTTTTTTTTAAAACAATGTTGCACAATATCATAGAAAAGAGAGTCTAAAAGCTGTTATCTCACTCCACAAATGAAAGCAGGAATGTCCTCCTGAGAGGTGCTAAATCTTTCTGACTTTTGAGACCATACTCAGAAGCTGAGGGCAGCTTCACAATCAGGTCTCATAGCAATCATAGGAAATATACATTAAACCTCCAGTTTAGCTTTTGAAGGATTAAGCTAAAATCAGTAAACAGAACTACCCATTTCCTCCACATATATAAATATTTATAAATAAACACAGTGTTTGTGATCTACATCTATAGAAAAGAGTTAACAACTTCCTCTGCTCCTTCTGCATCCAGCTTTCTTCATTTGGGGAGAAACACACAGTGCATATTGGTGTTAGAAATTGTTCATAGTAGGGCATATTATATTGTTGGTTTTGCTCCAGTTCTCTAGCTTTCAGTTGTCTTATTTACCTTAAACTAAAGTTTGAGTAAGCAGAAGTATTTTCATGTTTGGTTTATCTTACTGCTAAATTTTGAGGCTTTGTTAACCACACTGAACTTCTAATTAGGAGATGGGAATGGATTTATTTCATTGCCAATAGCTCACAATAAACCAAGGAAGACAGAGCCAGTTCTGTATTAATCATGTTACTGTTGCTTCATTAATGTTTTTTTAATTGATCTTAAATGTGGAATGCTTTTGCAACAAATATACTTATTAAAGAAGGGAATTATCATAAAATAAGGACAGTTCAATTTTCCTATATCCAATTTTCTATTATTGCATTCTGAAGGACTGTGATTTTAATCTACATTGAAAAAAATACTTTAAGTGTTGTGTAGAGGAAAAAAAATATATAAGGTCCTCATTCACCAATCTCTCCCCTTCAGAAAAACATTTAAAAGCATTTTTTGCCCATTAATTTTAATAGATTTAAAACATGCTTAAGTGTAATGGACCTACAGGTGTAACGAATCAGTGGATTTAGAGCAATTTTATCTGCTGCATCTGTTCTTGCCAGACAGACTCCTAAGCCATTTCCATAACGACAGTAAGTGCCAACAACACTTAAAGGAAGATGTAAGCTTTGTGAGCTCCTATGAGATCTTCTAAATTTAAGGTAGCAGGTAGAGGGTATACTTTTCATTCTAGCTTCTTGCAATGAAATGAAGCTTTTTGGAATGACCCAAATAAATTAATTTAGACCCAGCGAATCCGTATTGTATTAGCCTGCATGGAATTTATGGTCTGGCTGAAAGAAATTGCATTTCTCTGTAATGCACATGAGTCTAACTGATCGAAATAGTCCCTTTTTTGTCATAAAAGTCTAAAACTACTGGGATTTCATATTGAAATTTGACATAAAGGGTCAAACTTTTAAATATTTTTTGCTTTGATATCACTAGAAATCTAAATATTTACATGCAAAAAAGAATAGGCTTCAAGGACAATTATGCTTTTGGTCTGGCTTCCTGCTTATATGAGATTATAAAAAAATAATTTTAAAAGTTTTAGAGGGTTTTTGTTTTATTTTGTTTTGGTTTTTTTCCAAACACGCTGGCCTTAAACAAAGAGAAAGAGGGATACTAAAATTTCTTTTTTGCCAAGTATAATTTGCTGGAATGGAAAGTTCAGATATTGCTTTTTGCTAGATCCATCTTGAAACTCACATCTCTTTGTAGCACTCTCTACTATTATACACTGAACAGAATTCAGTAGCAGTTATGGAAAAAAAAATGGACATTGTGAAATTCAGGACTGAGGAACCAGTGGTGTAAAAGAGTAGAAAGAAGTGTGAGCAGAGAGACAGACTCAAGGGAGGCAGATTAGTGGATATTATGACTTGCCTAAGATTCTAACAATACTAGCAAGTACTTTTATGTTTTATCACTCGAATTGTATTCGGAGAAAAGGTAATGTCCAGATTTTCATGCAATATGGAAACAAACTCTTTGAACAGGTTTGTAATACATTTTTTGTCTCCTCACTGTGTTCATAAGGTATAAAGCTCCAATTCTAGCTGACATATTTGCCTACAGCCATTCATTTATCTTCCTGTCTTGATGTTTTGACCTCTACTGTCATGATTTGTTGATGATGTTGCCCCAAAGTGAAAGTTAAGAAAGTGTTTTCACAGAAAAGAACAATCCTTAAAGGAAACTTTCTAAAAGCATGCCTAAATTTCCAAAATCTAGGGCAAGATTTGAGTTCATGAAGTTTGTACAATTTTCAATTTCTTTGAACTCATTCTCCCATTCCTAAATTTTTCTGCAAAAGACTGAATTTGACATCTGAGTGTTTTTCAAATTCTTACTAAGAAAAGCTGTCTTCAGAATAATTTGTTTTTCTATTTAGAACAAGATAAGTCAAGAGATATTAATCATTGTGAAGGTAGTTTAATTGAATAATTAAGAACAAAACCATAATTTATAATAATTGAAAATAATTTCATTTAAGGTCTACTATGCTAATTATGCAACAAATCTTCAGAGGTAGGTAAATAAACTGTTTAATCTGCTGATGAAATATTTGTTGTGCATGAAATGGTAAAAGTGAAAGCTGCTTACTTGATTTTTTAAAAATGTCCTACTACGAAAACAAATAAATGCAAAACATGCAAAACCAAAATATTAAGTGAAGAACAGTACATGTAACTTAAACTAAAGCATGCTGGTTTTGTGGGCATTTTATGGAAAGTCTTTCAGACAATAAATGCAAAGGAACTTAATAAAAGAAAGAAAAAACTAGAAAAAGGAGTATAACATGAGTTAGATTTTTTAAATAGTTACAATCTTGGTAAATGGAGAATAAACCAAAACACAAAGATTTAACATATTGCTTTACAAAACTGTATAGCTCTGTAAATTGCTATTATAGAATGAAGCATGAAAAATAAAATATATTGGGTTTGGTTTTTTTCATACCCAACTATTGCACAGTAATCTATGTATTTTTTAATTTTCATGGTAAGTAGGAAAACAAGAACAATGATTTAAGAAATGTTTTAGCTACAAGAATATTGTCTAACTAAAGATCATATTATCATCATGAGCAATCCAGGATACAAGCAAACCAGGGCATTCCTGGAATGCGTTGATAATAATTTCCTCCTCCAAGTGGCAATGAAAAGACATGCTCTGCTGGACTTCATACTCACCAACAAAGAGGGGCTCATTGGAAAGGTGACGATCAAAGGAAACCTTGGCTGCAGTGACCATATGGTGGTGCAGTTCAGGACTCTGAGGGCAGGGAAGGGAGTGAAAAACAAGCTCACAGCACTTCAGGAGAGCAGACTTTGACCTCTTCAAAGATTTGTTCAGAAGAGTTCCCCTGGAAGGAAGAGTGTCTCAAGAAAGTTAATATTCAAGGATAACATCCTCCAAGTTCAAAAGTAGTCAACTCAATGAACAGGAAGTCAGGCAAAAATACCAGGAGGCCTGTGTGGATGAAGAAACGCAAACGCAAAAAGAAGCCTGCAGAGGGTGGAAGGTAGGACATGTAACCTAGGATGAACACAGAAACATTGTCCAAGCATCCAGGGATTAAGTTAGGAAAGATAAAATCCAAATAGAATTTAATGGCCAAGGATACAACCCTGAGGAGAAGGACTTGGGGGTATTGCTGGATGAGAAGCTTAACATGAGCCAGCCCAGAGCCAACCATGTCCTGGGCTGCATCAAGAGAAGTGTGGCCAGCAGGTCTCGGGAGGTGATTCTAACCCTCTACTCTGCGCTCGTGAGACCCCACCTGGAGTACTGTGTCCAGCTTTGGAGTCCTCAACACAGGAAGGACATGGACCTGTTGGAACGAGTCCAGCGGAGGACCATGAGGATGATCAGAGCGATGGAGCACCTCTCCTGTGAAGACAGGCTGAGAGAGCTGGGGTTGTTCAGCCTGGAGAAGAGAAGACTCCGGGGAGACGTTATAACAGCCTACCAATATCTGAAGGGAGCCTACAGAAGAGCCGGAGAGGGACTGTTTACAAGGAAGTGTAGCAACAGTACAAGGGGCAATGGTTTTAAATTGGAAGAGGGGAGATTTAGATTAGACACCAGAAAGAAATGTTTACAGTGAGGGTGGTGATGCACTGGAACAGGTTGCCCAGGGAAGTCATGGATGCCCCATCCCTGGAGGTGTTCAAGGCCAGACTGGGTGGGACTTTGAGCAGCTTGCTCTAGTGGGGAGGTGTCCCTGCCCATGGCAGGGGGGCTGGAACTTTAAAGAATGATCTTCTAACTCAAACGATTCTATGATTCTATATTTGTGGTGAAATCCAGTTGGCGGTCGGTCACCAGGAGTGTCCCTCAGGGGCCAGTCTTGTTTAATATTTCTATTGATGATCTAAATAAGGGGATTCAGTGGGATTGTTAATCTGCTTGAAGGTCAGAAGGTCCTACGGAGGTATCTGGACAGGTCGGATCAATGGTCCAAGGCCAATGGGATGAGGTTTAATAAGGTCAAGTGCCAGGTCCTGCATTTCGGTCAAAACAACCCCAGGCAACATACAAGCTTGGGGAAGAATAGCTGGAAAGGTGCCCAGCAGAAAAGGACCTGGGAGTGTTAGTGGACAGCCAGCTTAACATGAGCCAGCAGTGTGCCCAGGTGGCCAA
>JAOQGH010000001.1:159986756-160007454 GCA_025769975.1 Gallinago jamesoni
GCGTGTCCAGAGGAGAGCCACCAAGCTGGTGAGGGGTCTGGAGAACAAGTCCTATGAGGAGAGGCTGAGGGAACTGGACATGTTTAGTTGGAGAAGAGGAGGTTGATGGGGGACCCCATTGCCCTCTACAACTACCTGAAAGGAGGTTGTGGAGAGGTGGGTGTTGGCCTCTTCTCCCAAGTGAATAATGACAGGACCAGAGGAAATGGTATAAAGTTGCAGCAGGGGAGGTTTAGATTAGATATTAAGAAGAATTACTTTACGGAGAGAGTGTTCAGGCACTGGAACAGCCTGCCCAGGGAGGTGGTGGAGTCACCATTCCTGGAGATATTTAAGAAACGTGTAAACATGGCACTTCAGGGCACACTCTAATGCCCGAGATTGTTGGTTTGTGTCTGTCGGTGGGGATTTTTTTGTTTTGATTTGCTTTTTTGTTTTGTTTTGGGTTTTTGTGGTTTTGGTTTTTTTTTGTGTGTGTGTGTGTGTATTGTTGTTTGGGTTTTTCTGGTGGTTGGACTCGATGATCTCAAAGATCCCTTCCAACCATGAAGATTCTGTGATTCTGTGTGTATAGTTCAAGGAAAAGGAAGTTTTGCACGGTTTTCTTTCTGAGAATTCGGTAGGCATTTTGTTAGTTGGAATTTACCATTAACCAATTAATTTTCCACTTTTCATCAGATCTCAAAGTCTTGTTTGAGGACTTAAAGTGTATGGAGTCTCTTAGCATTTGTCCTAAAATCTATTCAGACTCTGGTCATACTTATGCAGGCAAAAAGACTAATAAAAGGTTTGTGACATTTTCTATTGATATTAACAACTGCATTTGTGACTGTTCAAGCAATACAGCTTACAGAAAGTATGGTGACTTTTAATCACCTTTATCTGTTTTCTACAGAAGGCTGGTGTCATCCCATCATTTAATCCTTTTCTTCAAAGAACACACTCTTATCAGCTGAAATACATAGAAATTTCGTTTTGCTAGGTATAAGAAAACTCACATTTTATTTTCTTCCATATTTAGGAAGTCACTTTTTTCACATATCTTTGGTTTATAATATCTATTTCTGTTTCTTAATTTGTCTTATAGCTGTTTTAATGCATCAACAATGTGTATTTATGAGCAGTACAAAATAAATTTTAGAACTTATTTATATTTGGCCTCTGGTTGTCTTTGTTATTATTAGCCAGGGCAACCAAAACCCTTAGAAGAAAAGCAGGGATTCTTATCAGCGGAGCGTTATATTTGAAAAAGGAACAAAAAGTATTCTTCATTCAGTGTGTAAGATGATCCTTATTCCCTTTAATTAAAAAAAAAAATAAGGTTAAAATAAAAATAAATTTTAAAAATGTTAACTGGATTGTATAGCTTGTTTTGTTTCTCTGATTTTACTGAAGTAAACTTGGTAACCAAGGCTGTGAAAGTCTTCAGTTCTCATCAGGAGAACAGTTACTGGGCACATGAAACAACACAGCATAACAACAGAACAACAGAACTCATAGCCTCTTAACAGTTTATCATGTAGGTTAGTCTTTGCTGGACTTTTTTCCATAACAAGCTTTTAGTTTAGAGTACTGTAAAAGATAATGATCTCTTATGTGTTAGCTAGAATCCAGACATCTTGAAGAATTTTTTATCATTATGTTTTCAGGTGGTTTTTTTGGAATGTACAAGTTTCTGGGAAGATTATTCTTTCATTAGCTACTTATTTTTTACCTACACATATTCATTTGAGTTTCTAATTTTTGGACAGAACTTGTAATTTAGGAGTGATTATGTGTCATGTATTAATGCAGTAAAATGTAGTGGGCAGTTGGTACACATTGGAAGTAAATTATATCTTTTCTCTCAGGCTTATTTTCTTCTCACGATGCATAACTGCAGGAGTTTTACTTACATAGAGGGATTTCAGTTGAGTTTGTGCTTTTCTGATATTTACTTTCTGCATATACAGTAGTGTTTTTAAAACATAAGTAAGTTTCAGGAAAAAAAAAAAAAACACATTTGCAGTTTTTAAAAAAACCAATCACCAAACCAAACAAAAAAAAAAAAAACAAAGAAAGAACAAACCTGAAAACTCTCTACAGGAGAAATCATGACTCATTGCATGGTCAGACATAGCAGAGTTTCACTGAATTTCATAGACTCAAAATACATATCCACTCCACCCACACAAAAATTAGGACATGTCATTTCTCAGCAAGGATCAAAAACATACTCACAAGCTAGGTCTTACAGTTACAGTGAGTGATCTCAAAATAGAAGTTTCAGTAGTAAACTGTTTCTCAGTATTTTACAAAGAGCAAGTAAAATGTATACTTTCACTTAATGTTGGAAAATTTCATAAGATTGTAGGGACAATTTGTGCAGTAAATAGGTGAGTATTTCAGATAAATATGTCTCATCATTCCTATTTTTATTTAGCAATCCTGCGGATTTTGGCCACAGCTGTGTGTTGAAGGCAACAGAAAACTTCATTCCTGTGAAGTTTAGATACTAATCCACCAATTTTACAGGAAAAGTTTAAGGACGTGGATTTCTTAAGTGTGTTCATGAGTATACTCATAATTTTATAGGGATTAACATATATGCTTTGATATGAAGTCTTAAAAATGTTTTCATCTAAGTTATTCTGTTCTTGAGAGATATACTCCCAATATTTACTCCTCTTTGTCCTTTTTTTTTTTTAATCAGAGTTTTCAATATCTTTGAGTTAAAGCAAACTTTTTTAAAAAATCATGCACTTGGCCCCTACACAAGAATTGATGTTACCATATATATCTGTTTGCTAGTACTAGTAATGGTCTCAGTAATTTCATTGGCTGTTGGTATATGAAATAAAGGTCAACTAGTCTTCCACACAAAATGCAACAGATGGAGAATCACTGTACATCATATTTTTGCAGTTCAGATTTTGGTACACTTCACGTATTTCAAAGAGACACCAGAGAACAATTTTGTTCTTTTAATACCAGCACAACTTTGCTAGAGTTGATAAAATACCAGAATTTATTTTATTGCTGACACTGATCTTTTCTAATATAATTTTTCAGCTGCATTTCCTTCAGTAGTTTTACTAAGCAATTTTTAAAAATGCACTCCAAACAAACATGTCATGCTCAGCTTGCTATAAGAAGAATAAAAGTATAATTGACATATTCCTGCAATATTGAAGAGGTATGGTTTAACTGTTATTTTTTGCAAAGTGATGAAATGAGAGACGGAAAGAAAGCATTTATTACTTGCCATAATATATCTAAATTATCTACCTTTCAAAGTAGTTCTTTGGCACAGAATCCATGTTCATAAGAAAAGCTACTGAAGGATCCCTAAGGATGGAGTGTTATGATATGTTCCTGCAAATCTGAGGAGTTTGTTACAGTCTGAGAAAGTATATATATTATGCAAGAAAAAAAAAAAAAAAGAAAAAGAAAAATCTTCTAGTAAAGGTAAAGATTGTTGAGATAAAAGTTCAAGGTTTCAAGAGAAAAAAACACTGAAGTGAAAATGTATAGAATTCTAATGAAGAAGGGAATAGTTTCTAGACAACAGAGCAGCAGAGCAGCATCAGACATCATCTCCATTTCAAGCAGCAGCAGATACTGAATTTTTACCAGCTGACCGATATCTGCCTAGTCATTGACAAAGATACGTTGGGTGTCTTATTAGGAATGGTGAACCTACTAATCCTAGCATATTAGGCCATTATTCTCAGCTATCTCTGTGTGTGTCAGCCAATAAATAATTAATTTGTACTTAGAATCTGCATTTATTCTGCCTGCAGAGTGGTTTCCTTAATGACAAAAGTTGTCCACTGACACACCAAAGTTGCCCAGTGACACAAACACTGACACACATACTTTGAAAACTGGAGAAGGCAGATGCAGCATTGAACAGAAAGAGGGCAAGAGATTTCTGGAGAGAGGTTTGCCAAGTTTAGTGCCTCTAGTAAGAGAGAGGTGGAGGCACTGATTATGTTATATATAGCAGGAGTCTGCATATCATACACCCAAACTCCTTTTTTTTCAGCAGTGGCAATCAGAGCAGGCTCTATGATCGATTCTCTAGCCAAAGATATAGCAGTATGTGTTTTGTTGAATTCAATATACTCTTTTCATAGAAAACTACATATTTTGCCTATAAGTAAAGTTATTTACGTGTAGAGATATATTTGTAATATCCAGGGTAAGTGTTTTTAGGATCACAATCAATGTTAGCAATTATAATCAAATTTTGTGTAAATAATTGTTTAATAGATTTTCTGGTAGGATTAAACTTTTTTTTGTTGCTGTTGTAAGAAATTGATAGATATCACACACTAAGGACTCGTCATTGGCCTGATGGACTAGCTTCATTGCTGGATTCAGAATGAAATGTGGAAAGGTAAGAGGCAATGCCTTTAAACATTGCCTTGGGTTTATCTCTTTCAAGTTGAGCAAGAAAAATATTGCTATCAGAAAAAAGAACAGCTTATGTAAAGGAACATCTATAAGGCAAAGAGTCAGAGAAATAGAAAAGGAATAGCTCTTTGAGGAATCTGTACACAGTATGGCTTATGAAAAAAAACAACCAACACTGAAAATGGAAGCTGACGTGGTTAATTTCTTTTTTTTTTTCTTTTTGTATTAGCATACTGGAATCTTGCTTCTGTTTGAGAGCAAAATACTTTTTTAATGCTTCTGTTACAAAATCAGGGGATTATAAAATGCCGACATTCTGAAATAAGTGTGAATGGCTTATTATATGATATAAGAAAGCTCATATTATGTTCAATAAAATGTATTTTTTATATTAATGATTCTAATTGCTATTTTCTTCCATCTTTTTGTGATGTGCATACTAATAGAGCTATTTCTTTTCTATGAAGTTGGATGAAGTATAGTGAATTGTCATTCAATTATATTTTTGCTTCACATATTATTTCTATAATATCATTACTTTTATATGATGATATGGTTGTTGTTGACTTGAACTTCCATTCTTATTTCCAGTGGAGAGATTAATCAGTAAATGGATAAAAAAATCCACTTACACTACGATGAATGACTTTCCAAACCTACCAGACTTGGAAGAATAAGAAACAATTTACTTAATTCACAATTTAATATTAAAAAAATAAATAAATCTGTCATTTATAGTACAAAGTAGACCAAGGAAAGACTCTAAGTAAGGTAAGGAACATATTTTTTTTCCTGTGTGAAACATACAACAGAAATAAATTACCTCACAAGTGTTCTGCTGTTACTCAATCCTGTGCTATGAAAGATTTAGAAAAAGAAAGTGTATTTTTTTTCCCTGAGCCAGTCATCAACATACAAAGGTACTGCTTCATCTGCTCAAGAACTTTCCATCTTAGAGTAGAAAAGACTGATTGCCTTTAGTAAATAGGCTTCATAGTAGCTTTGTTTAAATATCAGGATATCTCTGTGTTCAGGTATTATGTATTAATTTCATATAGTTATGAGTTTACAACTGAGGAAAAAAGTAAAAGGTACTTAGAGTTACTCATCTGGATTTTGTATATCTTAATTGAAACAGAGGACCTGTGGAAATCTTCTTGGAATTTCACGCCAAAAGTATTGGTAAATTTTGCTGTCTACACATTAGTAAATCTGAGAAGTCCTTTAAATATTTTTATAGTGAGAAGAGAATTAGAAACAATTAAAATGGCATTAATGAATAGTTCTTTCAACTACTTATGCTGCATGCTTCTAAATTCTAACTTCAGGAGATATATCACCTTCTGATTAACATTTAAGGAAGATATGGTACATTTAAAAGGTTTAAGTGTATTTTGTAAACAAACTTAACAAGTGTCAAAAACACATTCATGGAAAATTTGTGAATAAACTTCACTAATCAGTAATATCACTATCTCTCCAGTACCTATGTAGTAATAGATACCCTACTTACTCGTTCAAGTGAAGCATATGTAATTCTTTCCGTGACAGGTCATATTTTTGATTACATAAATCTAGACTCTTGCATTTTAATGTCTAATGGATGCACCTTCATATGTTACAAATCATAAACCTTAGCTTCTTTAAAAAAGACCTTCACAGATCATTAACCATTATTTGTCTGCCACGTTCTCAGATGATTGTTTTTATTTTAATCTTTATACATAATGCTGAAGAATCATTTTGAAATTAATTCCAAACACCAGCAATAGAAAATATACCCCAAACATTATTCTTATGCAGATATACTGAAGTTGAGATCAGGAACTTAACACAGGTAGAAGTTCTTGTCAATGACTAATACACATTAAAATGTGTGGACTTTCAAATGTATAAGTAGTTCATATTCTTCTCCCACCTCACCTCACATCTCCTTTAAAAATCTTCTGAAAAGAATCCTCTGAAGAATAACAAATAGATAACCTACCCATCTTATCATTAATCCAAGACATCCACTTCAGAACAGAAACTGATGCACGGGAAGATATTTTAATTGATTGCTTTTAGATTACCCTACAGGAAAAAAAGACCTTAATAGCTTCATTTGCATAAGCAAGGCACTGAAACAGTCAGAGGCAACGTGTCATATTCTTACTATACAATTAAGAGAGATCAGACTCACCAAGCTAAACACACTGCAGAGAGATGTCAGCTGAGGTCTTGAAGCATGATGGCACATTAGCATAGTCCCAGACTTAAACTACTAAGTCTCAACATGTCTCTACAACATAAAAATATTTCTGCTTCTGTCTGTAAACGTGAGTGATGCATTGCACTATGCTTTATTAAGCAGTGGGACATTTCCCAAGTTGCTTAAAAGTCTTAGTGTTTGCAGGGGCAGGACCAAATATGAATTAAAACCTTTATTTCTTTACTTATGAGTACATTTTACACTAGATCTCCATCTTCTTTAAGTGTTTTTATCCATATAGCACTATACTGATTTCAGTGTGATGTGACTCACTACTGACAGTACTCTGTGTGTAGTATTGTACTGTGAATCATCAGTATTTTATTAAGACTTGGTTCTAAAATGCTGTTTTTTAAAGTAATAATTTAATATATTATTTGGTACCAGTGTAGTGATTGTTAAAATGCTAATAAAGAAGTAACTTTCGTTATTGATAAAGTGCTTCCTTTGTGGTTTCAATTAGAAATAAATACAAATAAGAATAAATAAGGACTGAAAAGGATTGATTTTATTGCGCTTACTGATGATTTATTTAAAAGTTTGTGATTTCTGACTTCAGTTTGAGTATCTTGCCTACAGAACAATGAACAAAAGCATCAAGTAGATAATGCAAAATGACAGACAAAGATTTTCATAGCCAGAGGTTGCCCTGAAGATATATTGATGATGACTCTACAGTTCTCTGAAAGGTTGAATATTCTCCCCATTTAATAAGAGTGTAAAGTATCAATTGTCATCTCAAAGCAATTTGAGTTATTAATCTTAAAACTGGACAAAAACTGAGAAAGACTCTTAACATTTTGGTAATTATGTAAAATGCTAGAGAAGGAGGTGCACAGAAAAATTTTCAGTTTTTTCCTAATGAGATAACTGCATAATGGAATGAATGGAATGTAATACTGAAAAAAAAATAAAGTTTAAAAATTAACTTATTTTCCTGTTTGCAAATTGGATTTAGCTCAACATTTCAGTAGATATTTGAAATGTCTAATTGAATGAGGGAAAATCCTGCTTGACTTGCAGATTGTTTATAATTGTTAAAAATTTCAGTATGGGAAATGTTGAATTTTCTTAGACATAACTTACTGATTAAGTGGAATTATTACTGTTCTCTGAATGAAGAAGTTGATTTCTTGATATTAAAATTAGGAAGAGCCACCATAACGGGTGCATATGGCTTCCACTAAACATGGCCACGGATTTTCGGTTTTCCTTCATCATTCATGAAATTCACAGTCCACAATATAGATGAATGTTTCATTTTAATTTGAAGACTTTTTCAAGGTTTCAATACATTTTTGGTATGGTGTTCCACTGATTAATTCTGTTGGTAAAATATTGCGCATTTCAGTAGTCTGGATCTGTTGGTTTGAAATTTGGGTGCAAAGTGGTTCGTAAGTCACATGGAAAAACATCTCACGTTACTTCCTAATTTAGGTGCATGTAAGAACGTGTTTTGAAGCTGAAGAAGATGTCTGCATCTTAAATCACAAATATAGGCTGATTCAGGGATGTTCATGATTTTGCATGTTAACATTATTTTTTTTGCAACTAGAACATTATGCGTAGGAACTAGTTTTCCTTATAAATAACCCTTTTTTATTTTTACTTGAAGTTGTCTTTTCTTGGTCATGTTATTTTGTGTACCAATTAAGTTGTGTGTAAGATTCAGAAGACAATAACTTCAAATTTGAATTTATTATTGATTTTTAATAGTAGTCTTGTCTTAATATGCCAGATTAATTAGCATTCATCAATCAGGTTTGATTCTCTATATTTACAATATAAACATTCATAATATTTAGAGCCTCTGAGAAGGCT
Organism: Gallinago jamesoni; assembly: GCA_025769975.1. NCBI lineage: Eukaryota > Metazoa > Chordata > Aves > Charadriiformes > Scolopacidae > Gallinago > Gallinago jamesoni. The sequence goes on from JAOQGH010000001.1 coordinate 159,995,227, forward strand.
CTAAATTTCAACATTTCTTTCCCTCATCATTTTCTTGAAAAACACCTTGCAAGGAGACTGAAAGTTCTATACATTTTACCAATAATTTGTCTTGTCATAACCTCCAAAATGCTAAAGTTTTCATAATAAGGATACACTTCAGTTTATCAGGTTTATTTCAAAGCAATGTGAAAGCTGGTTCAATGCTTGTTCATAGCTACTCATTAGCATAACACCACGTAATATCTACAAAAAGCAGACAACTCTGTTGGCAGCAAGTCAAAAGTTACCACTGTCACTAAAATAGTGAGGCACTGAGCCAATTTAATTGTTGAGCACAGCTGGTTCCTGGAAACTTCATATCATTTTGTAAAAGCAGTTTGAAAATGGTATTCCAGGAGGCAGAAGCAAATTCTGTTATATTTAGATGTAAAATGTTAAAATGCTGCTTAAGAAGGTCCTTGTGAATCAAAGGCTCAAAGAGGCTCTGGAAGTTTCAACATTTAAATCTTACTTTGTTACTTTTTTGTGTGTTTGGATTCAATATTCAGAATATCATTCATTTCACCTAATGTTAATTCCGTAGCATTTGATCTAAACTAGTTATTTAGGATCTCCCAAGAGTCAAGGGACAATTATTTCCAGGGATGATCCATCATATTTCTCTTCAACATATATTACAAACCAGATGAACCATTTCCTAGATATGCCTGTTTAATTTCATTGGTTATTAAGAAAGCCTGAATTCAGGGTATATGCCCAACTTTGAGCTGGTTAATCCCACTCATAGTAGCTGACTCCACTTTCCATTATGAAAAATAAATACATATAATGGTTTAAAAATGGGTTTGATTTGTTTTGCTTTTAAAATATGTTTTGTTTTCCCTTTTTTTTTTTAATTTAAGATAAGTAAAAATGAGCATCTTAAATCCTTTTTTCTGCCTAAATAAATATGTAACTAATGCAAAATTTCAAAGGGATTTGCTATATTAAAATATTAATTAAAAAAACTGAAAAATGTTCAGCCCATTAGTCTCTATTCTTCTTGGACTTGTATGCTGCCTGCAAATTAATGAGTTTGGTAAAGAGTCCTTTTTCATAGTTGTGGATGCCACTGTAATGCAGAAAACCTAAGGAGAAGCAGTTGGTCGGAGTCCTCCATATTTGACTCAAAGCAGATTTACACAAGTGTAACACGACACTTGACGTAGTTTCCACTCAGGCCATGAGTTCAAAAAACTTATTCATGCTTGGAAGATTCGGGCTATCTGTTAGAGCCACCTGCACACAATCTTCTTATTTTTGAGAGAAATTCTTTTCATGCTGTGTCCATAACCAACTTCAATACAGGAGAGTTTTCAAAATGTGTAATCACTGCACAAACAGTGGCTGACCTCAGCAATGGTCAGTGCCTTTTAACAGTGAATGAACTTATAAAAACAGACAACTAGTAGAATTACTGCAATGTTTCCAATTCTACCTCCTGCATGCCCAAAGAGATAGAACATGAAAGACCAGGCCGGCCTGTTTTTAGTAGCAGTAAATACAAGCACAGCTACCTTTGGATGCATTTTGTGAAGCAAAGTGACTGGTTTGATGATTGTGGAAGTCCTTTCTGAAAAGCTTCTTACTAAAAAAGTCTCTTAAAAACTCCAGTGTTTTTTGAGTCCTCAGATATTTTTCTCCATGCACAATACTGTTGTGCACATAACCATTACAAGTAACTCTTCAAAAACAAACGTTTCAACTTTCTGACTGCACAAATAATCATGACTCATACGTGATTTTGCCTGAAAAGGAAGGAAAGATCACATATTATTTTGCCTTTCTCAGAGTTCAGCAGTATATTGCTTACAGCCTGCAAGAATTACTCAGGAGATAATATGTGTCTTAAAACATAATATAACTGCATAAATATATGTAGATTTATTTGGTTTGCATGGCAAGGTTGGGGGTGGGGAGAGAGCAACAGGGGTGGTTTCTGTGAGAAGTTGCCAGAAGCTTTCCCCATGTCCAACAGAGCCAATGCTAGCCATCTCCAAGACAGATGTGCTTCTGGCCAAGGCTAAGCCTATCAGCAATGGTAGTAGCACCTCTGGAATAACATATTTTAGAGGGGAAAAAAACCCACCAACTGAAGGAGCAGCAGTCAGAACAGAGCAGTGAGACTACGTGAGAGAAACAACTCTCCAGATACCAAGGTCAGCGAAGGAGCGGGAGGAGGTGTTTCAGGTGCTAGAGCGGAGATTCCCCTGCAGCTGGTGGTGAAGGCCATGGTGAGGCAGGTTGTCACCCTGCAGTCTATGAAGGTTAATGGTGGAGCTTATATCCACCAGGGAGGACCCCAAGCTAAAGCAGGTGGATGCTACAAAAGGAGGCTGTGACTCTGGGGAGAGCCTATACTGGAGCAGGTTTTCTGGCAGGACTTGTGACCCCACAGGGGACCCACACTGGCAGAGTCTATTCTTGAAGGACTGTACCGTGTGGAAGGGACCCATGCTGGAGCAGCTCACGAAGAACTGTAGCCCATAGAAAGGACTCATGTTGGAGAAGTTTGTGCAGGACTGTTTCCTCTGAGTGGGACCCCATGCTGAAGCAGAGGAAGAGTGTGAGGACTCCTCTCCCTGAGGAGGAGAAAGTGGCAGGGACAATGTGTGTTGAACTGACTGCAACCCCCATTCCCCAACCCCTTGTGCTGCTCAGGGGGAAGAGGTGAAGGGAAGCTGCTTTAAGATCTCGTTTTTACTTTCTCTTTGATAATTGCTTTTACCTCACTGTAGTTATATTGCATATCTAATAATCTGACTTTAGATAACAGTTTTAATTCCTCCCAGAAACCCCAACACTAAACAAGGACAGACTTGTTAGTACAGAGTATAAGAAGAATGTGTAGCAATAGGATAAACCACCAACCTGTGAGTGGCAAACAACTGTCATACATTAAAGATTTTGTCTAAGAATTTGTGCTTTCTCTTGAAAGTGAAAAAGATGCTATCTTAATTCTTACTAGATACTAGAAACACAGTATATTCTTAGAAATTTTTTCTCTTGGACAAAACTAAGATTCTGAAAGTTCTTGCAAGCAGCAATTAAAGAAGGTCGTGTACAAAGGATATTATAGATGATGTTCTAGGAAGGTTTATGCAGTACAGAAAATTTAACATAGGAAAAGCTTGACCTGTTTCATATGGTGTTACTATACTAAATATAAACACATTGTTATGTATTCCATTTTACTGTGTAACGGAAATTAAGGATTTATTCTAAATACTTAGCTACCTTTCGGTGCCTTAATGTTGATAATTTATGTACGCTTCCAAAGCAAAAAAAAACTTGCAGCTTCAAAAAAATACATATATTCATGTCTGCTGGCCAGCCTTGGGCCCCAGAAAACCCTCCTGGAAGTGTTGCCTCCCCTGTGATTGAGGTTACAAGTAACACTTGATTAGATTGAACGCTTGTCTTCTGTCTTAATACTAGTGTTACATCACACCCGCAGTTGAAAAACAACAAAATAAAATTAAATAAAAATAATTCCTGTCTTTTTTTTTTTTTTTTTGCTGCACTACAGAGAATAATTTAAATTATTCTATCTAGTATCTGTTATGCTTTTAAAATTTAACTTCTAGAAGACTTTATTTAACGTCCTGTCCTGGTAACCTACAAATCCAATCATTCAATTACTAGTAGATACAAATTGATTTCATTTAGTATGTCTGTTAAAAAAAAAAAAGTGAACTATGCATGCTATTAAATCAAATGGAGATTTTCTGGACAGATGTTAGCAAAACAGTAAGGTATTCATCATTAGTAGTGGTCTGAAATACAAAGACTTTCTATTCTGGGTTACAAGTTGAATCCAAGATAGAACTTCTTGTCTGTCCACATGATCCACACAGAAATCCATTTACCTATCATAGTTGATAAAATACTCCTTATGCATCAGTACTAATGAGCTAGCATTAACTTGACAATGAAAGTTATTAAAATTAAATATCTAGGTGATGTCAAGCAGTACATGTTGTATCACAGGGTTCAAAATCTTGCTCAAAATTTACTTACTATAGCATTATGAGAAGAAAGCTTATTATAATCCAAAAAAGTTTTCAAGTTCATTAAAAGAAACAAAAAAAATAAAAAAACATTTACTACAATCTAAGATTTAGTTCTGTACCATGATGCACAGTCCTTGGAATTGATACAAAGTGTTCATTAAATGATGCATACTACAGTACTTCAATAAGTTGCACACCCTAAAGAATGTTTTTCCCACTGGCTTCCCCTTGTCAACGAACTCTCAATTATACTGTTTCTAGTGTGAGCATCTCTAAGCATAGGTGGAAATCAGTGATATAGAAATCTTGTTATGGTTCAAGTGTTTGATCGATTGTTCCTGAAGTTCAGTCATTTATGTTGGGTGTTTTGATTTGTCTGTATTGGCTATTTTATTGAGTTGTGTGTAATCTTTTTTTTTTTCACCAGAGACAATCTGCAAATTTAAGACAAAATTAAATTTTTCTGTGATGCTAAATTTCATTTTTCTGCTTTTCTTGCCCATTCTCTTCCCTACTCCCTTCACATCCTTTCTAAAATTCCTCTGTTGAGGGAAGACTTGATTGCTTCCTCATTTTTCCACTCACAGTCCGCTATACTGGTGAAGATGTCTTATCAAGACACCCCAGTATGTCTAACTGACAGCACAGTATTGATGTTCAATTGCTTGACCTCTCTTTACTACTTTTATTTAACATTTTGGTGCTTTCTTTCTACTTATCGCCCATAGGTCAACTTTGTACATTTGAAAGTCTACTTTTATTGCTCTGTAATGAATCTTCTTTGTGTCTTCAATAGGCTTTGAATTTTAGTTCTTTAAAATATAGATCTTAGCTCCATTTTATGCTATCAACAAATGTGCTACATGAACCATGAAGCAAGCCTTTTCTTGCATCACAATTACTAAGGATCAAGCATAACTACATAGTACTTTTCCTCTTGCTTCCTTCTAAGTTCACAAATAAAATTATATGTATGCTTTCTGAAAATTAATTTCCAAATTTATTTGAACTGGTTTATAAAAAAAGCCATTACTGCTTCTTATCTTATTCTTATTTAAGATATTTAGAAGTTAGTTAAAGGCTTGTTTTTCCTTTGTCATATTTCTTTGCAAATTAGCTTTCTGTTACTTTCTAATAGTTTATTTCTGAATTCTCAGTTTCAGTGTACTTCTTGTGCCCAATAATGAAAGTTTCCGTTCCTCCATTAAATTTGTTTTAGTAATCTTGTTTATTTCAAGATTTGCTTTGCAAACATAGGCAGTACTGTGAATGAAATTTTGAAAGATAAACATTCTGTAAGAGGCTTACAATACAAGGTGGAAAGAAATGGAAAGGACTTCCAGTTACATAATTTTCTATTGGCTATATGTTACAGATTGTATCTGCTATTGAGCTGTTGTATATTGTCATCAGAAAGTTAAAATACTTGCATAGAAAGACAACAGATTTTCTTAAATACTGTAAGGACGTACAAAATTTCCTGGTACTACATCTAACACCATGACCAATTGAAATATTGTCCTTGAAAGTTTAGAGCAAAAGATTAATCCTATTAAAATCTATGAGATTATGTAAATATTTAAAGATAAATGTATTCTTAAATGTTGGGCTGGGTTAGGGACATAGACAGTAATTTTTACAGTGCCAGACAATGTTCCTTTTGTACAGAGTTACAGATACAGTCACATTGTGCCAGATGTTATATGAACTCAGTATATTTCTTATGCTTCTCCTTTCCCAGAAAATGTGGTTTGTCTAGGGGCCAGTGTGTGTGGGGTTGTTTACTTGTTCTTTGAGGTTTTGTTTTTTCTTGGTCTTGTTTTTCTTGGGTTTTTTTGTGTTTTTTTGTTGGTTTGTTTGTTTTGGTTTTTTTTGTTGGTCAGAGATAGGCAATGATTAGTGCTAGACTAACAGCACAGTTTAAGCAGGGAACATGGTCCAGCTTTGAGAAGGGAAACTGTTAGGTTGAAATTCAGAACCTGGAGACCACCAAATGTTACATCTGGGGTTTTACTACCTTCTGATGCTCAGATTATACCTCAGCTACTTTGGAAGACCAAGCCAGCCTCAATATATGCCTTCTATGTTTTTTTTCTGACAAAAATTAGTGAAATAGAATACAGAAAGGAATATGTTTCTTCCAAATAGAAATCAGCCAATAAGTCAATCCCCACTCCAAAACTTCACTTCTATCAGTTAGCTTAATTCAGAAAGTAAAATGTAAATTAATACTTTGAAATATAGAAACAAATAATTTCATTTGAATAACTGATAGAAAACTCAATAATTGATGTATTTTTTTATTCTAAGGCATTTGTTAGAAATGAGGTTTAGAATTCTATCATCTCTTGTGAATTTAATGTGTTGCCACTTCTATGCAATTCCATTTTAAAAGAACAATAGTTCAGAGCTAGGAGGGAATAACAAAGGGAATTTTTAAGTCCAAATCAAAATATTTTGTTGGCTTGTCCTTCAAAGTAAAAAGCAACAAAATAACATAATTTTGTGAACAAAAATTAAATTTAACCCAATCCTATATGTAAAAACACACACATAGCCCTTATTAAACTTTTGTAAAATTTACAAATAAAGTTTTAATTTGAGGAACTCCCCAAATACTTGTTTTTGAAAATATGCAAATACTGAAATTCAACTTTTTTTGTTGTTTTAGACGACTTCTTTCTCAGATTATAATGATATATCTTTTCAACACAAAATCAGAAATAACTCTAGTTGACTTAAACTCTTTTTCTTATTAACATTTTTATCATAAATGTTTCTCCTTGCTCTTTTTCCAAGCCACCAGTGCACAAAGTTTTTCCTTTCATCTCATACTGTTCTCCCACAGGCAAAAAAAATCCTGCAATGGAACAGTAATACTGACAATGTCTGAAGCAGACCTCCTTTTTAAGAAAAGAGAAAGTAGAGTAGAATATTTTCATTTAATATGAAGAATATAATCTCACATCTGTAGCACAACTGTGCTCTCTCTTCTGTTCCTGAATTCTTCCCATGGATAGTACATAGGACAGTGCCTCTGAAAACCTGAAGTTTTGCATAGATTGCCCTCTATTTTGGCAGAACTGCTTCAAAAGAAGTCAACAGTAGTTACTATGACTGAGCACTGCTTTTTAGAATTGTATACTTAAAACCTCTTGACAGTTTGGATTGATACCTGAGAACTGTAGCTGTAATACTTTATGCTTGTAGAATAAAAGCTGGCACTTGTCGCTCTTTTTCCATGCTTCATGGGTTTGAGGTCTTGTGTTGGTTGTTTCATTTTTAAGAATAGAACTAATATTTCTGAAACATGAAAAAAAATTGACACCTCAGGGAGAAATTCAATGATAATACAGGCAGATAGCCATTCAATGAACTTTCAGCCTGCCTTAAATAATTTTGATAAAGCATGTATTACAGATGGTGTTGAGCAGACAAAAAGAAAAATAAGGAAGCTCCTACAAATGACTTGGGAAAATTGTGGGTTGGGAAGTTTCAGCTGAGGGAAGTTTCTGCTTTGGTCAAATATGTGCTGTGACAAGATAGCCAGAATGTTCTTCTGACTACTCATTTCTCTCCTCATCTTTATACCGATATCAAACATTCCGCAGACATTGTCATTCCGGGCTATGTAGAGCATGCATATTTGGAGAATTTATATTTCACAGGCAATTCTGCATTTCATGAAATTAATGTGATGCATAGTCTCTGAAAGTTAGTCTTACGTTGGGGTCAAAAACAGGTAAGTGCAAGTGCATTTTGTGGTACTAATGTCTAACTTATGTGCATTTCACACACACACACATTCTAATTCTGTAGACAAAAATGGGTGTATTCTGTGTTTCATTGCTTCATAAATATTCCTGGATTATGCAGGTGAATTTTAAGGATTCTGTAATCTAGAAGTTTTTCACTGGAAAGTAGTGAAGCAGTGAAATAACCAGACAGAGCTGATTTCCACTGATGTGCAACTAAATATATTTTAATCAAATGTGCATGAAAACTCAGCCATGCAGTATAACTCTGTTATATTCCTACATTTCATACAGATTTATCAGTGAAATAAACAGAAGTCTAGTTAACTTCCACTAACTCCAAAACAGTTACAGTAAGATGACAAATGTTTTCTTCATTCCTCTATGGTTCACTGAAACCTCGGTTCTCTCTGTAGCCTTGTATCCTTTCATATGAATTCTGTATTCTGAGGTATACATAGCTTGAAACGAAGATAAGGTAATCAACAGGGCTTAAAGAATTCAAAATTATTTAATCACAAGAAGACAAAGGTAAATATAATGATTTAAAACTTTTCTGGATCTTGTGAAAATTTGTTTTTGAGATCAGTGAATGACACTTATCTGTAAACGTATACATGAGGACAAATAATGGCAACATCAAATTCCATTTGTGTAATGTAATTCTCTAATACTAGAGATTTATGGAAAGCAAAAATAAGTAGTTTTCACTTTACAGTTAAATTATCTTAATTAATAAGACTAGCAATTCTGTTTTAGTTACAGAATGATCTATTTTATCATGCCTTAGGATAAGCAGTTTAGCCTCTGTGTTTTCCATGTCTGGTGACTATTTAGAGTCTGCAAACCAGAAAAAATGCAACAGCTTAGGAAAAAAGAAGCTATTCGCACAGTTGTTTTATCTGTAAAAGAATAAATACCAAATGTTGCAAAATACTGGAAAATATTTATTTTTTATTTCATAGAATTTTAGAAATACTGGTTGAAAGGGTCTACCATTTTTGTAGCTGCTGCTCAAGCAGTTGCTGGCAGCTTTAAGAACATTTTTAAAGTTTTTTTTACTTTGGTTATATTCTGTTCAATTAAAGCTATAATGCAGTAATAAATATAAACTAATTCTATTGAATTTTAACTAAAATATACTTTCTGAAATATATTTTATTGTGGAAGTTAGGTGATTACTTTAAGAAACAGTATTTGCATCATTGCTAAAGGTACAATAAAGGTCTATGTGTGTGTGCCTACTGGAAATACATCTTCAGTCTTGCAGCTTATGGGACCTGAAGGGACATGGAGCTACAGCATCCTCAGATGTTTCCTCTGACATTGTCTAATGGCAATTCATCACTTCATTGCCAATGACTCTGGTAGTCTTGTGCAGCCAGGAACAGTGGCCCCAGGCCTCCTGTACATCTTCATTAGGTTTCAGCTGCTATAATAACATCCTTGTTCCTGTTTTCACAATATGTGATTGCTGGCACTCCTTAAACATCAGCTAAATATGAAAATGAGCACAGGTCTTTTTCACCTCCCATCCCAAGATATCCTCCTCAGAGGGTAGCTTCTTACATCAACTTATGCTTACTGACCATGTTTGAATCACCTCATTAACACAAATGTCCTTTCTGTCTGTGCTGTGCTTCCCAATTTTGATGTTGTTATTTATAAGGCTAAAGGCTGTGATAGTAGGTGTGAATTGTATGGGGTTTTTGAATAATACACAACTCCCATTAACTTCTTACAGACCATCTAAACTGCCAGTAATCTCAACACTCATAACTGGTCTAGGGGGAAAGAAAAGAAACAGCATAAACTAATGATTCCAGAGATGTTTTTTTCCATTCAGGGCTTATCTAGACTTTGTCCATAATGAAAATATGTGTTATGTAGTTCTCAATGTATTATATACTTGCACATTATAAATATATGTATATTTTTAACAGTAGTGTGAATTAAAACTTCTATAAGATTAAAAATTACCCTTCCCATTTTAATCTTTCCTATGTGTACATACATTCATGCTTTTGCATATGCATATATCTATACTCATATGCATAATTAACAATTTCATGCAGATTGCTCATGTGAAAACTGAAATTCAGTTTTAATTATTAAAATGTTAAAGAAGGTATTTCTTTAGTAAATGAATGCAAATCAACCTGCAATAAGAGTGAATTTCAATGCAGATTTTCTGTACGGCTGAGGACACGGCCACTACTTTTGTTCAATCACATTTTCATGCTGAAAATACAGTAATAGCAAAGGTTAGTAAAAATACACTTGCACTCCCACAGACTGGGAGTGCAATGTTTCATGTATTATTTTTGTGTTAAACTTGCAAAGATATTATTATGCCGAAGAAACAAATTTTTGCTGTTTCTTTCAGTTGAACTAAAGGAGCACAACCAGGAGGAGTTGAACTAAAAGAACTGAAGGAGCAGGAGAGAGCTGACAGCTCTTATGGACATTTTTCTGAGAATGCCAGAGCTCTTGATTCCCACATGAAGACATCAGGCAAGGAAGGTTGGAGACCAGCATGTCTGAGTAAGGACCTCCTGGTCAAAATAAAGTCTAGGAAGGAAGTGCACAAGAACAAGAGACGTGTATCCTGGGAAGAATATAAGAATGCTCTATAGGGATGGGATTTGGAAAGGCAAAGCACAGCTGGAGCCAAATTTGGCAAGAGATATAAATAAGGCCGTATAGAAGTACACTGGTCAGAAAGGGAGGATAAAAGAAAGTGTATCCTCCCTGATAAATAAGACAGAAGAACTAGTGACTATTGATATGGAGAAAGCTGAGGATCTCAACATTCTTTTTTCTTCAGTTTTCAATTGTAATCTCTCTTCCCACATGCCCTGAAGCCTCTCAAGCCCCTGAAACTCAAGGCAGGGACTGGGTCAAGTAAGTCCTTCCCATCATAAGAGAAGATCATTTTTAAGACCACTTGAGGAAACTGAACATACACAAGTCCATGGGACCCAATGAGATGCATCCCAGGGTTAAGAGGGAATAAGCCGATGTGTCTATCATATTTGAAAAGTCATGTCAGGCAGGAGAAGTCCCCAGTGACTGGAAAAAGGGAATATTGCATCCATTTTTTGAAAGGATAATGAGGTCATACCTGGGAACCACCTCTGTAGGATCCTTGAATGGATCCTCCTGGAAGATATATTGAAACATAGGGAAGACAGTGACATGATTAGAGACAGTCAACATGGCTTCACCAAAGACAAATTATGCCTGACTAATCTAGTGACCTTTTATGATAGAGTGGCTGTGTCAGCGGACAAGAGAAGAGTTACAGACATCATCTACCAGGACTTCCGTAAGGCCTTTCATATGGTCTTCCCACAACATTCTTGCCACTAAATTGGAGACGTGGGTTTAACAACTCTGAATACATTATGATAACAACTGATAATGAGTAAGAACTATTAGAATGAAGTATATTGTTAATAAATGTCAGTCTAGTAAGATACTTTTTTTTAAAGTTTAAAACTGACTTGTAAATCAAGTCATTTAAACCCTCCCATCACACTGATCTCTAATTTTCTGTTATATAGTTGTATGTCAGCTGTATGAAAAGATTAAGTAAATCACCTGAATGCACATTGGAGAGCAATAAATGCCTATGCAGCAGAATCATTCTTTATTTACTGTATTCAATATTCTCTGTTTATTGTTTGGTAATATGCATGTTTGTTTATGTGTAGGCAGCTCTATTAAGGTATCTGAATCCACAGTTGATTCACACTCTAGGTGCTAGTCATCTTCCTAAATCACAGGTTTGCAGTGCCAGTTGAGATGTCATGGACTATATGGACTTGTCTGTGACCACTGGTTCATCAAGGTACATATCTCCTTTGTCATATTTTTCATCCCTATGTGATCTTTTTGGCTATTAGAGGGTGTCTCAAATTGACTGTGTATAGACATCTCAGTCATAGCATGTATGTCCATCTGAGCTAGTCACTCTAGTCCCTCCAAAAACACAGAAAGAAGTAGAAAGTTCTAGAGAGTCATTTGCACAAGATAAATCTAAGTGACATCCTTTCTCTCTGAAAGTATCTATTTGTCTCCATGGCCTATGTTCTCCTGTGGCTGTCCGGACGTATTTAGGCAAGTAAACCTACTCTTTGAAATAAAAATTCTTGAGAAAAAAATCAGGTAGAAATACTATAATTTTGTACCACCATATTCTGACATAAAAATTTGCATTCTTTTTTTTTGCTTTTTTGAGTTTTAATGCGCTGGACAGTTTTCAGAAATTTTCTGTGGTCTTATAGTTTGTCTTTGGGAATGATTATATTTTTGCTTTCACAGAATCACAGAATTATAGGGGTTAGAAGGGACCTTAAAGAGTTCCAACCCCCTTGCCATGGGCAGGGACACCTCCCACTAGAGCAGGTTGCTCAAAGCCCCATCCAGCCTGGCCT
>JAOQGH010000001.1:160007601-160099120 GCA_025769975.1 Gallinago jamesoni
TGGGCAGGGACACCTCCCACTAGAGCAGGTTGCTCAAAGCCCCATCCAGCCTGGCCTTGAACACTTCTAGGGATGGGACATCCACAGCTTCTCTGGGCAATCTGTTCCAGTGTCTCACCACTCTCACAGCAAAGAATTTCTTTCTAGTATCTCATCTAAATCTCTTCTCAGTTTAAAACTCTTCCCCTTCGTCCTGTCATTACACACACATCCTGATGAAGAGTCCTTCCCTACTTTCCTGTACACCCACTGGAAGGCCGCTATAAGGTCTCTGCAGAGCCTTCTCTTCTCCAGACAGAACAGCCCCAACTATCTCAGCCTGTCTTCATAGAAGTGGTGCTCCGGCCCTCTGATCATTTTCATGGCACTCCTCTGGACTTAGTCCAACAGGCCTATATCCTTCTTATGTTGACAGCCCAGAGCTGAATTGAGTACTCCAGGTGGGGTCTCCCTAGAGTGGAGCAGAAGAGCAGAAATATTGATCTATAGCAGGTCAATACAAGAAAAGGTGAATATTTGATCAATGTGGTATTTTTTACACCTGATAATAATTCCAAATGACTGTTTCTGAGTGAGCTATAAATAGCAATTTAACAACAGACACTAAGTGACACTAAACTCTAGAAATGGACTGGATAGAAAGTAAGGTTTTCAAAATGTTAGACCAGGAAATCAAAGAGAGTTTAACCCTTTATGGAACACATGAAAGTAACAAAGCTGATGCTCTGAGAAATGGAATGCGGGTACAATAATTGTTTATAATCTTGATTCTATTTATGAGTATTTTAATCAAATACAAGTTTTGGTCAAAATAATAAAGAAATTATACATTCATAAAATATTATCAAGACCCTAGCTTCCTGTAGCACTGCAATGAATTTTCCTCTGGATCCTGAGTGGCCCAAGACATCCATCTGTAGCACACATGCAGAAAACTAAAGATTATGTCCCTACCTTATATATTCCTATGATCTACGTGTAAATGGATTAAAATTCATCTATCTGGAAAACGTTTTTACTAATGTTACTACTATTATTATTGTTAATATTCTGAGATACCTACCTCCTACAGCCACTATATATGTAACTTCTGACTCTGGAGTAAAGTTAGGGTGGAAGGGTCCATTCTTAAGATTTAAGCACCACTGTTTATAATAATACGTAAATCAGAACAGTCATGTCTGGCTGAGAGTTTGTGGCATTAATTTTTCATATCCGTATGCTTATACTCTCTTCTGCTTCAGAAGGTTACAACTAAATTACCCACAGGGAACAATTTCAGGCCTGAATTCAGGGGAATTGTGTCTATATATGAGGGAACTTTAATTGGCACAGTAAAAATTCTGCCAGGGACCATTGTAACAATTAAACAGCATGAATGATTGCGTGCCTGAGTTTGAGGCCATGTCATGGTCCTGTTTTCTTTGCTGGTAGAAATGTAGCATCTAACTTGAAGACTCCCACTTGATTAATCTGTGTTATGAGGATCTCCTATGCCAAAATACTGGCTTTTCTTTATCCTTTATCTTAGTTTCACTTTCCAAAAAATATTTAAATAGTCATATTTCAAAAATTATGTGTACTCGTTGCTGCTTCTATCCAGTCATTAAGAAAGTCCTGTCACAGGGCTGCAATTGACCACTCATCTCAGAGGCAGGGAGTCCTCCATCCATACGTGACCCCATGTCTAGATTGCTGTCTTGTGAATTGCATCCCTAAATAAGTAGCTAACAGACTGCTAATAATGATGACAATTACCTTTTGCAAATAAGTTAATAGTTTAATGATCATAAAATTTGATTTGGATTGAGCAGATCATGATTTTCTCTTGTGTTTGATTCTGGTTCAGCCTTCAATGAAGGCTGAACCATAAGATGCCCTACCCACTAACTCATATAATGATGCTTTAGGCCATTGTGAAAGTAGGAATTATATACACAAAATAAAGTTAGAGTACGGGGAGACATCTGTGCACTCTGTGATGTCATTATTCCTGATAAGCCACAGATCTTCCTACTGCTTCTATTTCCTTGGATTTTTTAATTTGCAATGAGATGTTACTGGATTTCAGTGGAAGAGGGAATGAGATAAGAAACATAACTTCAGTGAATGTCTAAAACAAGTCAAAAAAGATATGGTCTTTTAAAGGCATTTTTTGTTTTGTTTTACTTTATGGAATTTTATGGGCTTGGACAGGACTGAGGATTTTACTTCACTAATAAAATTTCCTAATAATAATATCCCCATTTCCCCTCAGTGCTGTTGACACCGAGATGCATCTATTCAGTTGTAAAGACATGTGCTTTTTAGATTGCTTTATATGTGCCAGAATACACATTCTTAGACACATCGGGTTTGCAGAAAAATTAAAATATCATAATCATATCAATAATAATATTAGCATTTGTAACTTAATTCCAAGATCATTAACAATGTTCTACATTTAAGACAGCAGAAACAGACATAAATGATTAGTTTAAATTTTTGAAACATCCTTAATATTTTGCTATCTCTCCTTGAAGTTAACAGGTAACCTTGAGTTCTGTTTATTTGAAAATAAATTAATGTAAGGTTTTCAATAAAGATATCATTTTCTTGAGGAACTCACAAGAGAAAGGCTTTAAGACAAAACTGCCAGCTTTAAAACTAAGGAGTCACCTGGGATCTAGAAGTAGAATGACATAATTAAAATGCTAATCAAATTAATAAGTTTTATAATTTAAATAATAACATTAGAACTGAATCATGGAAAGGAAAATATTTAATATTTCACTTCTTTGCAATGGCAATACCTTTTGTTTCAGCTGGCATAAGACAGAAAAGAATTCAATAAGTTAATTTGGAAATATTTTTATGATGAACACTTTTATTTTGTGTAAGAATTTTGAAAATAGTCTGATCACATAAATATATTTAAAATATATTAATGAACAGTCACTCAAAGTCATAGTTTTCTCCCTGGTCATTTGTGTCTGCTCAGATGATGGAGACCTTCTGTGTAAGAGATACACAGCTTTGTCCCAGAAAGTTTTTCATTAAAAGTAGTGACACACCAGTTACACTGCAGTTTCATATCTCCAGAAACAGAACACTAAATAAGGTTCTTCTTGTACTTTGCTGCAGTACATATTCCTTCACCAAAACTTTAGAAGTAGTACCCATAGAATTACAAGGAAGAAGCTGAAAAAAATAGGATCAAAACCATACAAAAAGTTTGCTGTAAAAATTATAGCTGAGAGACTTTTCAGTTACACTCTATGATTTACTGACGTTATTAGAGAAGTCTGGAATGGCTAATAGCAGGCTAGTGTCAATAAGGTCTGGTTATATTCTTATGGCTCCTTACATATTAAGTCATGAATAAAATACTCTTACTTTAATCCCATTTCTGGGGTGATTACACTTAAGATACATTTTTCATATTAAGGAGGTAAGCTTTAGAATATTTAAATTAGGATATTAATGATATTAAATCTTCACATATCATATATGAAATTTTACATTCCAAAAGTGAAAATAATGTATTTAATACATTGGTATTCCTTAGGAACTTGAATTTAATGACTCTTCTCTACACCAAGTAGTAGATTTTATTTTTTAATACCCCACTGAAATAAACAGCTCCAAATTAGTCAACATTTGCCTAACAATGTCACTGAATATTATTCAGGCATTACTTAAACACATTTGTGTATTATAAAAATCCCTTACGATAAAAGAGATAGAAGGAAAAAAAAAAAAAAAAAAAGACAAACAGAAAACCAATTAGGTACCATCCCCTTATATAGCTTATATTCATTATTTAAATTTACAATAAAAAATTCAGTTTGTTAGTAGTCTGTTTTAATGAAACAAATGAAGCATAAAGGAACTGAAATCTATACTCATAAATTGAGTACTTAGAGTGAACTTTACTAAGTATTGGATCTTCTCTGTTTACAAAACTACAGAATTAGCACAGTCTCAGGCAGAGCTTTGGCTATAACAGCTAGCCTCATCCCAGGAAACTCCCAAGCCTGATTCAAAAGTAACAGACAGTGATCACTGTGCAATAATGAAAAGAACCAGATTTATTTGAGGCAATGTCTACAAAGACAAGAATACCAACAGGGACAATAAAGAATACATTCTTCATCAAGCAAGCTTTTACTATGATCAAGATGTTAAAAACTGGAAAGAAGAAACAAGTCAGTCCTTTTTCACAAGTTCCATTTGAAAGAATAGGAACATGAAAGCAAGCAGCAAATAAGAATTTCGGTATGACAATCTCCTTATTTTATGGAGGAGGTAACAGTTTCACCATACCTCAAACTAAGATCATCTCTGCCTGCAAAAATTATAAGACCATTGTAAGCCTAACTGCAAACCCAACATATTCCTTACTTTACCTCAAAATAGAAGCTTTATTAGGTAGCATAACCTGTCTTGAGTAAGCTCATGTTGAGATACCCTATCAGACCTTTGACTACCCAAATTAATTAATTGTATTATGATAGCAGTTGTAGTTTAACCCTGGTAGACATCTGAATCCCATACAGGCACTAGCTCACTCCGCTCCAGTGGGATGGGGGAGAGAACTGGAAGACTAAAAGGGAATAAACTTGTTGGCTGACGTTAAGACATTTAGGTGTCAATATTGGTGATTTGGTGTCCAAGTTCTTGTTATAGTCAGTGGATATCTATCTGAGCTCATTTCTGTCATCCATAATGCCTTATTCAGATGCCCTACAGTATCTGAGACATCCTCTTGAGGCCCATACATCTGACACAGAGTGTGCGGGGTGACCTGTGCCATTTTGGAGAGACATACAAATTTGAGACAAGATACTCTATGGCTGTTTGAGTCACTCATCTATTTTGTCAGTGGACCCCAAATAGGACAAATGAACAAATGCTGGGATAGTACACAATTGTCTAAATAAGGATATTAATGCCATTTTAAATTTCATGGGATAATCCCACCTTGCCCCAGATGATTCTCTTATGTCTCCTCTAGTTGCTGTCTAACTGGCAGCTCCAAACACTTGTCTGGGGTAACCTGGAACATCTCATAAAACAATAAATAAGCAACATTATTAAGTATCTAAATCCTGTTCCAGCTGTCTATTAGAATAAGGTGAGTCCCATGAAAAGTTACTAGACTGCAAATGCAGAGCACTGTGATATTGAGCACAGCCTTGTGACAGTCTGATGAGTGTTATAAAAAAAGTTGTTCAGTCAAGGAATGAAGAAAGATTAGGACACTTATGCAAGATACTGTTTCTATAGAAGTAGTATGATCATGGGCCAAGAAAGTTTACCTGAATTCCATGTCCTTCAAATTCATAAATGTTCCGACACACACCCAAAACTTCTAAGATTTGGACAACTGAACTGAAACTAGCATTATGCAGAACTGTAGAACCTTCAAAGAGGTTCAGATATCTCCTGGTCATTGTTTTAATTCCCCTCTTTTGGATTAGTCTTGTCATTTTTATCCATGAACAAGACACTCTGCCAGGGGAATATATTCAATTGAAAAACATAAAGGATTTATTTATGGGTTTATATGCACAAGAGATAGGTAGTATTTAATGAGTTACTAAAGTAAACATTGGTATGCTTACCAGCTTTGATAAGACACCTGAGTAAGTGTTGACCTCTACAGCTCCTAGGAAAGAATGTTCTCAGTGTTACTGAGTTGCCATCTCCCACAAACACAAGCATGGTGATGACAATGATGACTCTCTTTTCTGATAACTCAAGCTGATGATCCGGTGACTCCTGGCTTACCTCTGTTTTGGCTTCTTTGGTTTGTTGGGCTTTTTTTGGTTCATTGAGTTTTAGGATGTTATATCTTTATTTCCTTATTAAATCCAGACAGATACTAGCAATCCCAGTTCACCTATCCTACCTCTGTCTTTCATTTTCACAGAATCACAGAATTGCAGGGGTTGGAAGGGACCTCTAGAGATTATCTAGTTCACACACCCCATCTCCCACCCCCCGCTAAAGCAGGTTCACCTAGAGCAGGTTTTGCCTGTCTCATTTTTCTTCATATTTCCTTGAAGCTCTTTCTCATATTTTAATATTTTTCTCAGAAGTCTGCAGTAATGTATCAGATCAAGACCTTGTATTCTTGGAGAATAGGCAACTCCATCTCTAGGAGGGAGAAAGAAGTTTTCAGGGGATCTAATAGAAAAGAAATACAAATAGTATTTGTATACTACAAATAGTACCAGGGAGCCAACATGAAGACAAATGCGAGATGATTCTCAGGGACCTTGGCTGGTAACACCCAAGACTGTGAGCAGCTCCACAGCTGAAAGTGACACAACCTTCTGGCTGGCCTTCCTGGAGCAGCAGTGATGTCCCTGCAAGGAAGGGGAGTCAAGATCTATTGAATGTAATGCTGTGGGGGAAAGGAGTGTGTTATTTAACCAAACAGGGCAAAAGCTTTAACCTTGTTTGTTCTTAATTAAAACCCAGTATTCAGACTCACTACAGGTTTTCGTTTACCTGTCTTGCCTGTGACAATAACACAAATTACATTCTTAGTATAATGTCATATTAAAATTAGCATCTCATTCTTAGAATATATAGAAATTAAAAAAAACAACAAAGCAAAACAACAACAAAACTACAGGAAATATCAACTCCAAGTATAACTGGATGCTCAAGCCACACATTTTGGTAATTTATTTATCATGACGATTAACAAGTTTCACACTTGTTTCCAGTTTCTAATATTGTATATAATTTTCTATTACAACAATTATGAGAATAAAGAAATAAAAGAAAAGAACAAATAGATGATCTAATGGTTTTAGTACACATGGTTTATTTTTATTTTTTATTTTCTCTTTTGCTAATGAAATGTTGATATTGAATACCTGCTAGAAGATATTTCTGCTTGTCACTCTTTACCTGTCAATACTATTCTTTAACAGTAACTCAGGGAATCTGGTAAAGCTTGAAATCCTCCATGGGTTTATCTGCAAACATTGGTCTACAAGGAGCCATTAATTCTGGACAAGGCATACATATTTTTTGCCAATATCACATAAACTCCTAAAACCAGATAAGCTTATAAGAGAAAACAGACATTTATTCCATAAAAGCAAAGTTACAACTATTTTTCAGCTACAGTGTTACAAGAGAGCAAAATGCAACAATGAAAGTAATTTTAGAGTGTATCTGTCAAATAAGAAGCTGTTTCCTGTACATTTAAAGTTCACTAAGACATCATTCAGTCATGGAAAATGAAAAAACAGCTCAGCAGGCAGCTATTTTAGAGATGCTTTACTTCTCAGAATAATAGTGACAGAAAGATTCCAATCATGCCTGGAAAGAAAACCTTTTGTTTGAATGGATATGTCCCAAAGGATTTTTAAAATGTTGCTGAACTACACACATGGAGGGAAAAAATCAGTTGGAAAATGTATTGACAAAATCCTAATTTTATTTTTTTTTACAAAATTACATTCAGTACTGTTGGTAACTGACCTAAAAGACATAAGATGATGGTATAGAAGTAGAAAAAGTTCCTTTGTTCAAGTTGAAAAAATTAATTTCAGTGATTTTACCACCTGTACTTATACACACAAAAAAAATATATACAGTAAAAATATCAGGGTATTTTGACCAAATAATTACAAGACAATACTGTAAATATTGTATCATAAGAAAGGTCATACTCAGCAAAATATTGTGATAGTGTATCACAGGAAAGATTATACTTATATTAAAATATGCATATTATATTCCCTGGTACTGTTTATATTCATGTAGAAACAAGTATATACCCAGTGTGCCCACATGGCCAAGAAAGCAAATAGCATCCTAGCCTGTATCAGAAATAGTGTGGTCAGCCGAACTAGGGAAGTTATCATCCCTCTGTCCTTGGCACTAGTGAGGCTGCACCTTAAATGCCATGTTCAGTTTTGGGCCTCTCAGTACAAGAAAGATATTGAGTTGCTGAAGCATGTTCAAAGAAGCACAACAAAGCTGGTGAAGGGTCTAGAGCACAAGTCATATGAGGAGAGGCTGAGGGAACTGGGGCTGTTCAGTCTGGAGAAGAGGAGACTGAGGGGAGACCCCATTGCCCTCTACAACTTCCTGAAAGGAGGCTGTGGAGAGGTGGGTGTTGGCCTGTTCTTTCAAGTGAATAACGACAGGACGGGAGGAAATGGTCTAAAGTTGCAGCAGGGGAGGTTTAGATTAGATATTAGGAAGAATTACTTTACTGAGAGTGTCAGTCTCTCTTGCCAAGTAACAAGGACAAGAAGAAACAGTCTCAAGTTGTCTCAAGAACCAGGAAGGTTCAGATTGGATATTAGGAAAAATTTCTTCATGCAAAGATTTGTCAAGCATCAGAACAGGTTGCCCAGCAAAGTGGTTGAGTCACCATCCCTGGAGATATTTAAAAGATGTGGTGCTTAGGGACATGGTTTAATGCTGCAGTGTTGCATTTAAGGTTGGACTTGATCTTAAAAGTCTTTTCACACCTAAATGGTTCTATGATACTTCCCACACTCATATCCTCCCCTTTTTATAGTACCTGAGCAGATTGTCTATATTGCCAGATCTGGTACATTATCATGACATAACTTGTAGTGTTCTGCATGACGTAACTTAAAATTAGATAAAAAAACCCTTTAAAATAAAATGTTCACCAAAAATACTGAGGGCCTAACAAAATACACCTTATGTTTAATCACCAATGAAGTCAAACAAAATCAAATAACTCATCTAACTGCAAGAACATGAATTTATGTAGTCAAAGAAAAGAATAATTTATATAACTTAAGTGACTTATTTACTTTCCTTCAATACCCTTGCACTAGAAACAACTAATTTTTCCATTTTTTTGTTCACTTCCTTTTATTCTTCAAACTCAACTTTTTACTTTTTTTTTTTTTTTTTAAACCTTATATGCCACTTTGCAGGTCAATCTTACTTTTGCATTTTTATGACATTCTACAAACTTCACTCTCTGTAGTTTTTCAACTTGTTAATTTTGGAGACTGTTTGTCACTTCTTGCAATCATGTGAACAGCACACAGTATGATTTTAAAAGTGCATTTTCACACAATAAACCAATGAAAATCAGTCTTAGGTGTGGGTGAACAGGATTGTGGAAGAAGCAAAGACCAGAAGAAGGAATAGAGGAAGCAGGAACACTGGCAAAGGAAGGCCCGTGATCAAGTCCTAACGACCCATAAACGATGCCTTACAGCCCGACTGATGGAGGGGAATTCTGTCTGCCTGGCAGTTGGGGGTTGCAGGGCCCTGTCAGTTGGGAAAAGAGATACTTTGGAACTATATAAGCTGCCTGTTTGTTGTAATAAGCGATTCTGGTTGCATCACCAGCCGGGGTCTGTGCCTTGATACGTTACACTTAGGTATGACTTTTGCATTTTTGGGAATATTTATTAAAGAAATTTCCCCTTTTAGTCACTGACTTTTTCTGTTATCTCTTTCAGTAAAATAGCTTTTTGCTGATTTGTTTTTATTGCAGCAGATTAATTTCCTTTTCTCCTATTTGCTCTTGTCAGGGAAGACATAGACAAACAAAGACAGAGCTACAAAAATGGGAAAACATCTCTACCAGTATGCTGATACCTATATGTAGTACTGAGATCTCCCTTACTTTCAGAGACCTAAAGTAACAGGAAGAAAAAAATACTATGCATCCAGGAAACCTATTTAATTTATGTAGTAATAAACCAAACCAAGAGCCAATCCAAAACCAAAAAAATGCTCAATACATCAAGTGACTTGCAGTCAAAAAAAGAATCTTACACAAGGTAAACCTTTAGAAAGGCTTGTTAGGGAAATCTGAT
This sequence comes from Gallinago jamesoni, assembly GCA_025769975.1. Lineage (NCBI taxonomy): Eukaryota > Metazoa > Chordata > Aves > Charadriiformes > Scolopacidae > Gallinago > Gallinago jamesoni. Next base: position 160,017,426 of record JAOQGH010000001.1, read on the forward strand.
GTCCTTGAAAATAAATAATGAAGCGACAATCTGAATTTTTGATATAAAAAGTTAGAGAAATCAAGTCTTCTGGAAAGAAAAGAACATATCAAGAGATATAGAAATTGTTGATATCTGCCATCTCAATTGATTTCTTAACACAAGTCAGTTATGATTGCAAAGAACAAGACCAAGAGGATTTTTGCAGTCTAGACTATGAATAATATACAACTTACAAAATTCAAAGATTTTTCATAGAATGTGAAGGAAATAAATTTTTAAGTAAAGCTGACCTACAGTTTCTGAACCTAACAACCATATACCTAATCCATGCCACTTTTTTAAGATATGTAGCAATTTTTATCTCCATGTTCTCCAGTAAAAATATATCATGCATTTTTAGTTAATGTGAAAAAATGTTTATGCTGCTTCTATATAAATTATGTCATACCTTATTATAAACATTAAAACCTTGAGTTAATATACTCATTATTTAAAAAAGAAAAAAAAAAAAGGAGATAAAAATGGAATAAAACAGAACCACATACCCCAAGCATTTAATCCATAGTGCATTACCATTGACCCACTTAGTGCAGAAAGGATGCAATAAATCAATGTTTGTTAACATATGCATAAGTAGAAAAAGGCAATTTCATGGGTCAGACAACATAGTCATGAAACATCTGTGAAGAGGCAGTGCATTGACTGTTGAGGACAAAGCCAAAATGACAAAAATTCTTTGACTTTCATATGCATTCAGATTTCCTTTTTGTTATTACTTTGTTCAATTTGTTATTACTTTTGTGTCAATAACAATTGTTAATAATATATCCATAAAAAATCAGGTGTTTAAAACAGTTAAAATAGCATTGTTTTTAAGTGGTGAAGACGGTGAAGAAAGAAAAGAATAGCAACATAAGATACAATACAAGGCACAAAATTTTGTTATAGAAAGTTTCATTCCAGGGTTAGATCTGAACCTCACTGGTGCAAAGAGATATTTTACTTTCAAAGTCAGCAGAGATCTAGATAGAGAAAAGTCACTATTTCGCCAAATTTGAGATCAGCTCTCACCTGGTGACATAGATGACAGAGAATGAAACACGGTGTATATACACATTAGTACCATTAGATGTGTCCACAAGGTGTATGCATTCCTAAAGCACAAAATCAAGCGTAAAATCAACCATGAAATAGGAACCCCCTCCTGTGAACCAGGAATTGCACAAGAAATACCTGTGTTTTTAGAATAATCTCTTTCCTCCTATCTTAATTTTATACAGGTCCAAAGCCTCTTTAAAATTTTTCCAGAGCTATGTTTCTAATAAGGCCAGCTGACCACTTAATTCATAATGAAACTTTTTCAGTTTAAAATATTAAACAGCTATCCACCTACCTTGACCTCCACATTAGCATGTAAGGAATATGACAGTTAAAAGTAGATGTTGAATTTTTATTAAACATCTTAGCATTTTGAGTTCTGTTAATTTAGAGCTGAATGAAGGTACCAAGAAGTTGTCTTTTCATATTATTTATAAAGAATAATTTCTACATATATATACATATATATACATACATACATATATATTATTAAAATACAGTGTATCTTGGCAGAATTTAAAAACCAGAAAAAATAAAAGGAATAAAAGAAGAAAAAAAATATCTTATGTATGTATGCTCTTAAACAATTTACCATTTTAAAAAAAAATAATCAATTTCACTGTTCTTATAGTAAAACAAACTGAGTTTTCCTTCCTGAATAGAGGGTGTTTAGTTTCATCTCAGCATCTCAGGTTTTTCAAAAGTGTTTAACGGATATTTGAAATTATAATGGCTAAGGTTTGAGTTCTTCAATCCTCATTCATATAAAGCTGTTCTCAAGTTGAGTTATGTTTGTTGTAGTAAAAAGACGAAAACGTGGCCATATTTTAGTTTTGGCTTCAAGTACTAAGTATTATCACAATTAAACTCTCTTCATAATAGATTTATATTTACCGTTAAAGTGAATTTACATCTGAATGGAATTTTTAAATTAAGGATTAATTGCCATGTAGATATTTCTGTAATATTGTTCATGGAAAAATACATTACTCTCGTGGTACTGATCTTCAATGAGTACAGATTACTTTAGGAGCAAACAAATGCCAACTTGTCTATTAAGATAACTTCTAATGGCTGTAGTAATATTGTGTCCAAATGACCAGTAGTTATGTCGTACAAATTATGGTGTATGGGTGAGAATTTTGGTTGGTTTCATCTTCTGACAGTGTGTTCATTATAGGGAAGATTCATTATACGTAGACACCTGTCTCTGCTTATCAATCAACTCACATCAGCACTTTATCATGCCCTGCTTTATGAAGATGTTGCAGATATTTGTTCAGAACCTAGTAGTGGCATTTAATCACATCTCACTGAGTAGACATAAACTAAAAGGGGAGAATCAGAATATTAGTCCTCAAACTAAACATTCTGAAGGGCCTAAAAAAAAGAATAGCTTTCTCATGGTTAAGATAGCCCTAGTAACTAATCTGTGCACACAAGGACAATTTAAAATGTCATCACAGGCCAATTTCTAGTGCATCAAAACATACACACGAGAATATTTGTTGATTTTTTAGTAGGCTATAGTGTTCTAATTTTGAATACAATCAATAGTCTCATCAGAAGTAAGGAAACTTACACTATCTTATCCCTGTTTTTTATTTTCTAGTGTACGTTCTAAAATAGATTCAATATATATGATTATGATAATGATCATATAATGATAATAAGCATTATATATAATAATGATCAAATAATGATGATAATCTAATGTCTCACTTTAGATATAAATTGCAAAGGAATGGTCTTAAACACTAGTCTATAAATGCTAGATTTTTACAAAGCAATTGCTTTGACTTCTGAAGACAAAAATCATACCTAGAAATTATACACTTAAGATGAATAGTGCCTGAATTTTCCTTACATAACATCACACTTTGAAGGCATTGCAAGAGATTCACAGAATCACAGAATCATCAAATCACCTAGGTTAGAAGGGACCTTTTAAGATCATCTAGTCCAACCAATGAAAAACAAAAACTAAACCAAAAAAAAAAATCCAAACCACCACAAACGAACAAAAAAACCCAAACCCACACAAACCCCACACCATACCCAAAACAACACAAATCCACTACTAATCCATATCCCTGAGCACCATATCAACTTGTCTCTTAAATACCTCCAACCACCTCCCTGGGCAGCCAACGCCTCAACCACCTCCCTGGGCAACCCATTCCAATGCCTGACAACTCTTTCAGTAAAGAAATATTTCCTAATATCTAACCTGAACCTCCCCTGGCGCAACTTTAAGCCATTACCCCTTGTCCTATCGTCTGTGAGCTGGGAGAAGAGACCGATCCCCGCCTCTCTACCGCCTCCTTTCAGGTAGTTGTAGAGAGCGATAAGGTCTCCCCTCGGTCTCCTCTTCCCCAGACTGAACAACCCCAGCTCTCTCAGCCGCTCCTCATAAGACTTGTGCTCCAGACCCCTCACCAGCTTCGTTGCCCTTCTCTGGATACGTTCCAGCACCTCAATGTCTTTCTTGTAGTAGGGGGCCCAAAACTGGACACAGTACTCAGATTAAACTGGACACAGTACACAGATTAAACAAAGCAATTTTTTTTCCACTCTTGTGGATCAAATATTAAAAGACTCTGGAGTTTCTAAGATAATGTTAAATTAAAACTATTGCAAGAGATAATTGAAAGTATAAACATATACACATATATATGTACAAACTGCAGCACTTAGTAGTATTAATTTAAATAGTTTGAAATCTGTCTGACAACTGTCACTAATCAAAATTGACCTGATCCCCAAAAACCCCAAAATACCACCACCACCCCTAAAACATCAAATTCCTACAGTTTTAAGATATGTATGCATTAAGCTTTTACTTTTTATACAAAATGGTTACTTGCAGTCTAACTCTACTGTAGTTGCTTCATTTTACGAATGTTTTTTCAAGGACATAATCCCCACATTTTATCTATATCTATCTATATATACACATGTATAGGTGTATGTATGTATGTGTGCATGCAAAAGCAAAGACTGAAACCATAAATAATGTTGATCCCAGTTAGATACAAGAGGAAATTTTTTCACAATGAGGAAAATCAGCCATTGGAATAATCTCCCCAGGGAAGTGATGGATTCCCCAACGTTGAACCGTTTTAAGATTCGGGTAGAGAGGGTGCTTGGCCATCCTGACCAGGACATGCTTTTGCCAAGAAAGGTTGGACCAGATGATCCTTGTGGTCTCTTCCAACTTGATATTCTATGATTCTGTGATTCTATATTTATTTTTTGAATATGCCTTATAATAAATAAAGTGAGAGACAACAATAATGAAATGTTTTCTGATTTTGAATTTTCCCATTTGTAACATTATTTAGAGGAAACAATAAATGTGTTTGAACAAAACATAGGTCTTCAAGAGACCATTTTATGAACATCATGTTTCATAACTTTAACTTCTTGGTTTGTGAAGAATAGTATGTGTTTTTTGTTTGTTTGTCCACTGTTTCTACTGTATGTTCCATTAGAAGAATTCATCAAGTCTCAGAGAGAAAGTCTGTCTCCTGCTGGCTGGTCAAAGTCACATAGAAATCTCTAGAGAGAGAAAGATAGCCAATTCTCTGAGAATAACTGAATAGCCCAGTTGGAAAACAGCTGCATATCTTTCCAGAGGCATAGAAGAAAGGATATTTTATTCTGGGAACATTTGGAGGCTTATTAAAGATTATGAGCCCCTAAAGTGATCCTAAATGTTGCTCATTCCAGAAAAAAATGGAGAGGTGTCATGCTGCAAGGGGGCAATGGAGTTTTTGGCATGTCCTTCATATTACAGTCTATCTTGACTATATTTAATTTTCTCTGTGTTAAAATTTCGTTCTAAAGTCCGTAAGGTGCCTCTTTTTCTGGGATGGGTGTGTGTGTTTTGTTTTTTTCTCCAATAAATCGGAGTGTTCAAGATTAGAAGACCTTTCAGTGTTTTTGATGTGCTTACTTAAGACAAAGTGGGAGGAATATGCAGATTAAAGGTCTAGATGATGTGCAGCCATATCACAAAACTCGTGTATCGTTAGATCACACAGATTAACAGCTGTGTGATAGTTAGTACAATGGTTTTTATATATATTGTCATTACTGCAGCATATGTGGTGTATTCCAGTCAGAACAAAAATGGCTCAAACCAGCATCCAAAAGAAAAGTTGAGCTGAAGAGTTATGGAAATACAAAACTATATAAACTATATGACAACTATATTTCTGTAGGTCCAAAGATTTTATATAAGCAAGATTTTGTTATACTGCAGTTTTTTGTGGTTTTTTTGTGTTTTTGTTTTTGTTTTTTTTTTCCGCAAAGCGTTAATGGAAGCTGGAAGCCAAATCAGAAACTAAGAAAAAGAACATTGGGTGCTTTGGTAGTTACAAAGAATTCATGGCCAGCTGGAAGTCAGAGCAATGTGTGAATAGTCTATGTTTCACATGTAGTAGTCTATGCATATTTGCTTTGATTGCTCAAGGGGAAATAATTACAGTTTCTGAAAGATTGTCCATTATTCGCCAATTAGAGAGAAAATACATTATATAACAAGGAAAATCTGGCTGTTATTCTGTAGACTTTGAGAGAAAGCCTTCCTTACTGATACAGTGTTCTGTAAATAAATACATTTAAGATATTCGTGCAAGGTGGTACAGAAGTAAGGGATCAAAATCTTCAGAATTTAAAAATACATCTTGAATGACTATGAATTTAGTGCAGAATTGTATCTGAACATGAGACAATATAACAATTGTAAAGAATTCATGTTCAGTTGTGATTTTCTTTCTTCCTTCATAATCTAGGGTTAGAAAGGACAGGAATACTAAAAAAAAACAACCACAAACCAAACAACAACAACAAAAAAAAACAACACAAAGAAGCACATGAAAGAATACAGTTTGCATCTCAGTTTCTGACCCAGAAACAGAGTAGACAAGGTTTCAACTTCTTCCTCATCTATTCTTTGTCTTGGAGGGAATATGTGGAAAACAGTATTTATGTTACACATCCCTGTAGGACTGGTATCTGCCTACCTAATGGCTATCTGTCTAGCTGTTTCATTATAGTGCTATTTACAGGTCAGTAAAGCAAAGAGACAATTTCTTCTATGCTTACTTTAACTGGTTAATCATAAAGTTTATATTAAAACTTAATTTAGATGGCAGCATAGATTTTGAGTAAGGGAATTCAGCAATATATGAAATCTCTTGCTCCAAGAAATATCTAACAGACAGTATTTCTTAATATTGATATTTAAAAAATTGATAAACAACAAACAAGGTCACTACACCATCATCCAGAAGCAATGCTACAAAAATCTTGTGTCTACTCTGAAAGTTAATTGGAGATGAAAGATGCCCCCAGCATCTATTAGGAATGTATCCTAAAAGAAGTAGTAATTCTCGGTTTGACATTGGCATTAATTTTCATTTTCCTAATGTTTGATGGATAATAATATTTTAGTCCAAGGTTTAATAATAATATTTTAGTCCGATGTTTTGAACTTTCCATGGGTCCTACTGAATTCACCCTGGAGTTAAGTTTGTGGTATATACAGACAAAAATATTTATTCCTTGACAAAAAAAGAAGTAACATTATTCTAAGTATGAATTGCCAATTACACAATTTCAAATTTTTTCCATCTTTGTGAAAAATATTATCTGTGTATACCTAAACTTATAAGGAACTTTCCTGTTTGAATAAAGCTATGACCTAACTTAGAGAGCCAAAATCACTTCTCATCTTCCCACACTAACTTCATACTGGCCCCTGATTTGGTGTGAGACAGAAATCAGACAAGATCTGCACCCTGATTTCTACAGAAAAGGAGCCTGTGTTATGCAAGTTGGATCAGTCTCAGGGTATTGCATCCACCCTACTGGAGGCCTCAGTGTACACTGACAAGTCAATTAAGTTATATTTTGAAAGTCTTTCACTAACTAAAAAACCCAACCCAAAACAAAACAAAAAACCACAACATTTTTTTAAGAAAGATATCGGGATCAGCTTAAAGCATTACATGTCTCCTGACAATTAAGTAGCTATCGAGACAAGCAGATGGCTGCAAGCATATATAATTAAGTAAATTTCCATAAAGTTTTCTCTTAAGGAAAAACAAATAAATGCAATTTTTTAAGAGCGGGAGATCATAAACAATCAAATAATAGAACATCAAGGAGCAGACACAGGCCTGGTCATATTCTATAGTGTATTGATGTAATTCTATATAACTTCACAAGGGTGAATACAGGCATTAGCCTTAAGTCCCTTTGGCTTTTGAAATTGTACATCTTTCTATCTAAATTATTTTTACAAGAATTAGTATATATTTTCTTTTTTACATATATTTTACAGATATGGAGCTGAAGAAGGGAAAACAACAGTAATTTCTTTCAGTTTATAGCTCTGAAGTACTTATTTGGCTTATCTGAAAAGAGCAAAACATGTATTAGCCTTGCTGTTCCTTTGGGTTATTTTACTGTTCAGAAATAGTTATTCAGGGCATCTTTCTGTCTTGTCCTGTGATCACTCTAGGGCTTACCCAGTTTCATTTCTATACCAGATACCAGATACCGGATTTCTAAGGCTTTTTAAAGTATCTGTAGAAATCATCTGCATATGATCCCCAAAAAGAGACAGGAATAAATGTGACATAGCTATATAAACACTATCTTCTCCATAGGAAGAGACAGGTGTTCCTGGGGTATTTGGCCACCACAGCACAATTTTTCACTCCAGTGTATCTGCATGTACATTGTGGTTACTACTGCATTACCAGTACAAGAGAGATCCTACTTATCAAATAGATGTTTATCTTTAGGCAAATTAGCAAACTAAATCATGCTAGTGGATCTATTCATGGAAGTAAACATGTAAAATTTTGCAGAATTAAAGTATATTAATCAGATTAAATATTCTACATGTATGTTTGTGAGTTAGTGAACCCTCATAAAAATGAAGTGACCTTTTGGTTTTAAACAAGATTTTTTTGATTGCCACTATGGCAATGGTAAAAAAAAAAAATCAAGTTAACTTGATAAAGGGAGAAGAGAGATTTAGGTCTGAGTGCTAGATATATATCTGAACTCTTCAGGGTCATGAAATCTATGCCAGCACTGCTAAGTTCTTTGGCTGAAAGCACAGCACGTTACTTTAGTACTGTCTCTCAGTCTATTAAAAATCCAACTGTGAAAAAGGTCAAATGAGAACTGACAAAATGACTTAGATGCTTCATTTGATGTTGCAGTTGTTTCTTTAGTTCAGCTATTATTTTTTATCACCTTGGTTTCATGGTCCAATTCTTTTGATAACAGTGGTAGAAAATAATAAGTATAACATAATACTAAGCTCATCTTGTAAAGTCAGCGTAGGCTGAGTGTGCTACATCATTTTTTTGAAATAATTAAACTAAAAACAGGACAAAAATCTCAGTTCTCTGAATTTCAGGTTGCCTGAAGCCTGCTGAAATGGCTAAAAGCAGAGCTCAAGCAGTATTGGACTAGCACTTTATTAAAAACCCAGACTCTATCACTTCCCTCATCCTCCAATACCTGTAGTATTCATATTACATTCATTCACAGTGCAGTTGCTTTTCTCAGAGTTTCTTCAGGGCCATGAGTAGTGGGTATTGGAGCCTCCCTCATTTCTAGCTCCACAGAAGTCTTTTAGAAAAGATGAGATTCAAGCTGCCATAACTTTTTGGATCCTTTGCTGCACAGAGATAAGAACAGTTATGCTGACTGTCAAGTGCAATTTTTTTATTGTGTTTTGCTGACTTTGCTTTGCCTGGGAGAGAAATAGATAACCACATGATCATCAGACAGACTTTCTGCAACATGAATTCCTGCATTACCATTTTATAATTGCATTAATTATTCTGAGATCTTTTGCCTATACAGTGTCTCTATTTTGTCCAAGTTTTCATTATCTCTAAGCTGAAGCAGCTTGGCTTTGATAAAATCACAAGCAAACAGAACTGGAGACAGGTGACATTACGACAGCCATGTTGTCTATTCTCTTGCACTTCCCTCAGCTTTTATACTGTAAAGGAGCTAGATTTGCTTCATAGGTTACCCTGTAGCTGGCCCTGCAAATCTACAAGAGCACGGTGAGGCCCTGAATTTGCTCAGGTCTCACTCTGACCTGAGGTCAGCTCGTGACCCAGGTCGCTTCAGCTGAAAAGTTCTTCTGTCTTTATGGTTCAGACAGGGACATGGACTCAAGCAAGTGGCTAAAGTTACCTTGGGTTTGAACATTCTTTCTTCTGACATAGTTTGATTTTAGCTTTTCAGATATTCCAATACCCCTTTTCTCACCTCTGAAACTGTCTTCACTGATCCAAGAAGAAAACTGACATGGATTTCATGATCCTGTAAGTGATATCTCAAATATGATATTCTAAAAATAAAAAAAAATCTAGTAAAAAGACAGATGAGATTCAAGTGTAATTATGACATTTCTCCTGGGAAGGTATTTTTTGGTCTTTGAGACACTAAGTCCCTTCAGCATGGCAGGTCTGAGGAATACTTTGAAGAGATGTTACTTGCTGAAGTCATTTGTGCCAAAATCATAAAATAGTTTAGTTGTTTGCATTTTAAGCATCATGTATACTGCTCAGCCAGGGCAACCTCTAGAGGAAATATTTACTAAGCTGAATCACCTTCTGGAGATGCCTCTTTTTCTTAATTAACTAGTAAGTTGTGGATCCCAAGAGTTATTCGGTCCCTAGTTCCCTGTCCCCTACTTCTTTCCCCACTGTCCTGTGGCACCATGGCTGAAGCAGGAGTAAGGAAGGTATCCCTCAAGGAACCGGTATGGCCTTGACAGATTGAGTCAGTCAGGTTGGAGTCAGTCCCCTCTGTCCTCACTCTCCTTTGGCTGTTGCTGTTGTGCATTAATGTACAGATTCATGAGAAAAAAAAAGAAACTGGTGAAATCTGAATACTAAATATAAGGAAGCAGAAGGAATCAGAACACTAGTGAACAAAAGTATTAAATAAATCTTTCCTCCTATGAGTTAAGGCTGTGGAAAAAGAGTAAGGAAGCAACAGCAATTGCATTAATTGAGAGAGAGCAAGTTCTTCATTCTATTAAAAAGTCTGCTCGAACAGTGGCAAAAGTGTGCAGTCATTTCCTCCTGGAAATACAAGGTGGCAAGAGGTCTAGCAGTTTCTGGAATTTTAGAGACAGTTTCTTTTCTGCTTTTTAATCAATGTTACCTGAGCATTACTCTTGTTCTGGTTCTTTCCTTCTCATTCTTTCTCCCACTTCCTGAGGGGCAGAGGGGGAAAAAAAGGAACAGAAAAGTAGTAGACTTGAGTAATAAAAAAGATTGGCTCCAGTGATCCAATGTACTGGGTTTTTATGGAAACTGTCTGTCTCTTAAGATTATTGCAGAGCTATTCACTGAAACCTCCAAATCTGTACTGCAGGGCATATAACCACATCATAAGAAATCATGATATTCTGCTAGTGATATGTTGTAGAATCCTTTTCTTGGCAGACACTTTGATGTGTTGTCTTACAAGAAAGATAGAGAAGGATAAAAGTCTTCAGTCTTTATGCAGCCATGGGAGACTGTGATTTCCATCTCATATGGAAAAAATAATTTTATGCTTCACAGGTCTATTTGAACATAAACCATAATGCAATGCAATAAAAAGAGGTTTTAATTTTGCTATTTTAAAGCTGCCATGTTTGTTTTTTCTTTGTTTAGGTTATCTTCTAGCATATTTCTGTATCAGTTTCAATATCAAAAGCAGAAGCTGCATTAATAACCAGAGGATAAAATAAGCTATGCAGTTCTTCATGTGCTATGTTATTAAGCAAATGTAGGCAAACCTAACTTATATAAAGTCTAAACCACCTACATGGTAGGCACGGCAGTCTACAAGAAAGTTGAAAGAGTTAGACTCTACTTACAGCCCTCCACTACAGTAGTTGTACAGAATTAGAGGTTCTGTACTCCTGGTTTGTCTGATGCACTTGTGGAGTTTCTTTTCTCCTCCCTGAAATCAAAATATGATTTTCATGTAAGAGTTAATTGTAGAAGAAAATTTCAGTGCAAGCCTGATAGGAGACAAAATACAGGAAATACGGCATTTTTCAAATACAAATATTTCAGGCTGAAAATTAGGAGGTCAGGCTCATTTGATTTTGATGTATACTTCTTACTATACCTTGAGCAACTTTCTCAATTTATCTGATACATCTTCCCCATTAAATCTGCAAGACAATAGCAAACATTTGCTTTGCTTTTTCCCCCTCAGTGTCATTCCTACAACATTCCAGTCTTTTTAAAATTGCTTCCTGAATTAGTTATATTAATATCTTTTTCTATATACATGAAAATCATCACAGCCCTTCAGTAATTCCCCTGCCCTCCTTTCGTTTTCTTCACTCCTGCACATACACAGACACAACCACATGTACTATTTATTTTTAAGTTGGAAAACATGAAAATATATCACAAAATCAGACAAGTTTATACCCAGTTTGCAGTGCTGTAACAGGTAAAACCTTTCCCAGTTAAAAAACAAGTTCCATGGTCCTTTCCTGCTGTGTCTTTGCATTTTCATCATAAAACTGATCCAGAGTGAAAGTCTCGATGTATAATTTAGAAGAATGTTCTCAGTTGGAAGTTCTTAGTGTTATGGAGAGGGAAACTTGAATGACAGATGAGCTTGGCCATGAATCCAAGAAACAACTGTGCTCATTTCTTGGAAGATACCCATTTGAATACAGTTGAAAATATCCCTATTTCATAAATGTCATAGGTTCCAAAAAGGAGATATAGCTCAGTAGCTGCAAGAATCTTTACACTATAACCCCTATGCAATATATTTTCCCCAAAATAATTCTACTGATGAACACTGAATAGATATGGATACTTTATTTCAGGTCTTTCATCAAGTGCATTATTTTGCAGTGTTTGGTTTTTCATTCATCTCTTTAAGGAAACTGAATAATAGGGAAAAAAATAAAAATTTTGCTTATTTCATCCTTACTTCAATAAGTATCTTACTTGATAAATTTTCTACAGTCACCTCTGAAAATCTCTGAATGCCTCAAAAATGAAAGAAAAAAAAAATGAAAGTCTCCAGATGTCTGATATTACATCTAAACCACTCATTAGAAGTATTTTCTTTCTATATGTTTTAATACTTAAAAGAAGCAGCCAGATGAGATTGACACATTTTCACTTGATAAATTTCTACTATTTATATTGAAAGAATTCTGCGTTTGTTGTCTGACAAATAATAGATACTGAAAAACAACAGATATAAATAAATAAATGCTGCAAAATCTCCTTTTGTCACAAAGTATAATATTTTATATTTTGCAGATTAATGTTTAAAACATTTTTCACTGCATGCACAAGGCATTTAAGGATAAAAAGATGAGTCATTTAGTACATTAGTGAAATCTACTTAACAATAAAATACATAATTTTGATCAGATATCCTACTCTCTAAAAAGACCACTTTTTAGAGCAGAACTACTTAACATAGCTGATAACATAGGAGATTTTGGTTTATATTTGTTTAGAGGTTGTTTTGATGGAAGAAGCTTGTCTCAAAGGAGCTTATCAGTGGATTCATATGGACCATTTATGAAATTCATTCTCGATATATTTTCAAGTCAAGTGGAAGACAGTGATTCATTAAATCTGTTATTTCACTTGCATATAGTAATCATAAACTTTGGAATTACAATATTGTACACTTTTGACCTGACATTCTATGTGAGCAGCTAAAAAAGATGAACATTTATTTGTACTGAGGGAGACATCAAATTCAAATATACACTCATGTAATCCTGCTATTATAATGAGAACTTTGAAAGTACTGGTTAGCATGTCCAATGCTTTCAATATTCCTCTTTGAATTCTGGCAGATAATATTAGTGAACTTCAAACCAGATAAGAATAAATTTATGGAAAGATACGTGCAATAGGACGACATTATTAAATTTGTGCAAAGATACTGATGTTAGTCTTCACATACAGTCACAGGAGTACTTCTCTTATTCATATCATTGTATGGAGTATTTCTAAAAACATCCACAAAAACGAAGGTAAAGAAAATACCATAAATTTTAAAAAGAAATAATGCACTTTTTTCTACCCTAAACTGAGGAAGTCTTTCTTGTACAAAAATTAAGTTAAATTTTGTAGACTAATCATAGCATTCTCTTTTAATTAATGGTTAAAAAGCACAGAACAAGATTGCCTTTTTAAGCCTCTTCAGAAAATGTTAGTATAAAACTTGAAGTTGCTGTGTTTACATCTAGCATGTTCGCTGGGTTAATTGTTCTAACTTACCTTGTGATCAAAAGATAGCACAGCTATGAGTCATTATATGAATATTTGTATTTCATACCAAGAAAACAAATAATTTACATTGTAATCAAACTATTCTTATAATCTGTTTAAAATAAAAGCTTCTTCCTGGGACATAAACTTAATTTTATCAGGCTTTTAAAATATTAACTGTTTTTACACTGAAAATTATTGCAGGAATAATACACTCTAACACAAAATGTTAGCATAACATTAATACTTCTATTTAAAGGTACAATTAATGTTCTTTCTCTGGTTTTCTTTAGGGTTCTTACTTAACAATGCACTATCAAAGAGCCTCACTCATGGTACCAGATACCAGACAGATTCTATGAGGTATTTATGCAGTAAAGAAGACATTTATTTTCCAGGGAATATTTAAACTGAATTATTTCATACTGTGATCTACTTGCTGCAGTAAGTTATCTCTAGTCTTCACATGCTGGGTGACAACCGCATTATTTACCCATATACAAACATCTGAGTCATAACCAAAAGCTGAAAGGATTCCTCCTTCCCATTCATTATTTTGTATTCACTAATTTGCTGAGAAAGTCTGTTGCAAGTTTTTGTACACTGGCACATTAAATTGTTTAGAGCCTGAGATATCTTTATGCCTTTTTGTGACATGGTACTAAACTGATTTCTGAAATTCATCTGTGTCAAATGAAGAACATGCAAAAACTCACATAGAAAAATATATACATTAATAATAATAATAAAAAAAAAACAAACAAGAATTTAATCTGGTAAGCAGTTGTGCCTTTGTATATCTTTGTATTTAACATTTAGAAAATGCAATTAACCTGATCAGGCGATACATTGCATTCCAGTCATGTTGCTATACTTCTTCACCAGTCTGAGTTTTCATGGACATATATTACATGTTAGATGTAGGGGAAAAGTAAACTCCTTATCTTAAAAGAACATTGCACAACTTCCTGGGTACAGTATCATAGTAAGAAATCCTACTTTTCTCCAATGCACTGCTTATCCTTCTCTTTTGACTTAGGCAGTAAAATAGCATATGTTGGATGTAGCACCTTCAAAGTGCTTGTGATAATTGAATTATTTAGAATTTGTCCTTGTAACAATAAATTCTTAGTGGGAAAATTTTTAAGCATTGATGCACATACTCTGCAGAACCATTTATAGTGATTGCAATAATTGTTTTGTCTTTCAAACTGTTTTGGTATAAGAACAACACTGCACTTATTGCTTTCCTTTAAAGTGTGAAGATGTAATTCAGTCATACAAGAAATGCTAAATAACTAAAAATAATTTTGACAGATTTTGTTCTCAGTGAAGACCTAGTGTTTTTCTTTCATAATTACATTGCCCTCTTGATATCTGTAGTGTTTTGCAGAAATAGAAGAGAAATATTTTTATTTACTTCAAATTAATGGTGCACTAGAGACAGCTGCTTAGAATTCTGGGAATAAAAGCTGAGCTGCTACTTGAGCAGACAAAAGAAAATAAGGGGGAGAAGTTTTTAGATAAAGTGATGCAAAGGATTTTTCCATTAAGCTAAACTGTTGTAGCCTTTTTATTTTCTTTTTTTTTTTTTTTCTCATTTGTAAATCTGTGTCTTAGCAACAGTTATACTGTGGCTCATGTACTAACAATCTAAAATTATTTTCTGAATAGGAAGGGGGCATTTGTCTAAATGTTTGAAAGTATCCACTCACTTCATTTTCTAGCAACCATGAGTTTACATTCTATTAGCAGTTCATTATGAAAGCAAGGCAGAATCTGATGTGTGGATATCAACCTGAGTGAGATCTGACACCCACACTAAATCAAAATAGGTATTTCTTAGCTGTTCTGATATGACCTTATGATATTGGCCATGCATGCATTTCAGTCAGCACTTTAGTTTTGCAGAGCAATATTCTAATTTATATTTATTAGTAGATCACAAACTTGAGAAAGTTGAGTTGAAAGTTGCCCAGGGAAGTTGTGGGTGCCTTATCCCTGGAAGCACTCAAGACCAGGCTGTCTGGGGCTGTGAACTACCTGGTCTAGTAGGAGGTATCCCTGCAGGGAGGGGTTGAAACTAGATGACCTTTAAGGTCCCTTCCAACATAAACCATTCTATGATTCTATGAGTCCATATGTCAGACAATGTTAATCACATCATCCTTGTTTCCTCTACCTTCTCTTTGTTTTGGTATTTTTTCAGGTGAAAGATATATGTAATAGAAACCTCTTCTTGTGTAAGATATGAGATATAAGATATAAGATATAAGATATATATAAGATATAAGATAAGCAAGTGAAAATGCAAATAGCTACAGTGCAGCTGTCAACAATACCCTTAGGCTGGTTTACAGCAAACTGCATAGGAGCACAGTGATATTTATTTAATATTTAGATGAAGAAGTTATTCAGGAAGCTCTTGTCTAAGCAAGCAACTGAAGTTTTAGGGGCAAATGCTGCTGGGCTCCAAAAGTGGTCATATGGGGCACATTCAGTACTATATAAGATTTAATAAATATTGTAGTACAAAGTAAGGACTTAAAAATTTTGGTAGAAAGTAAAATCAAGTGAAAACCCAAAGATTAATCATATTTACTTTTGATAATGACTTCCCCAGAGAAAGGAACTACAGCAGACCATATAGCTCTTCATTAGAAGAAATAGCGGAGATAACACTATGTAAACATTAGTTGAACTGAAAAAAAGAAAAAAGAAAAAAAAAAGAAAAAAAAGGAAAGAAAGAAAAGAAGGAATGATCATTATGATGCAAAGATGAACATGACTGGTATAAAAATGAAAATGCTTTAAATGTTTGAAATTATGTTCGCAGGATAGATTTTTTTTTATTATTATTTTTTTTTCCAAGGGATAGTCTTCAGAATGATGTTTTAAGTTTTCCTCCTGTTATCTTCATGAAAAATGCAGGGCTTTGCTGAGGAAGTTGAAAGGCAAACAGCACAGACAAGAAGCATAATATACAAGAAGAACAAAAATACTATAAATAAGTCAACATACAAAAACTTTATAGAGTAATACCAACCTTATGTTCTCTAAGAGAGAACCTGATTATGAAAGTCTCAATAAAAGGATTATCATTCTATCACAGAACAAATATTAAACAGCAGTGTCAGAGAGCTTTTGAAAAGGTCAGTTGATGACCAGGATATAACAGTGAGGTCTTTCTGGTAAGGACCACTAAATTTTAAGTGGAAGTGGAAATAACACAGCCTTTTGGGCTATGTTAAAAAGCAGCTTGAGTGAGATGATCTTGCATACTCAACCCTGATGAGACCGTATTCGTAATACTGTGCCCAGTTCTGGGTTCCTCAATACAAGGGAGATGTACATATTGGACCAGTGAAGTCCAGTGAAGGGCTAGAATGATAAGGAATTGGAGCATCTGTCATACAAAGAGATGCTGAGAGAGCTGGGATTGTTCAGCCCGGAGAAAAGATGATTTACAGGGATATCTTATCAGTTTGTATATGACAGGGAAAAAGGAAGATGGAGTCAAACTCTTAGTGTTGCCAACCGACAGGACAAGAGGCCATCAGCACAAATTGAAACACAGAAAATTCTGTTTATATATATATTAAAAAAAAAATATCATGATGATGGTAAAACATTGGAAAAACTTGGCCAGGGAGGTTATGGAGTTTCCACCTTTGAAGACAATCAAAACCTGACTGGACATGGCACTGAACTATCTTCTATAGCTGAGCTTGCTATGACACATATAGTTGGCCTACGTGATCTCCAAGGATACCTTCATACCTCAACAGTTCTGTGGTTCTGGGAAACTGTCTGTGAATAATTGGAAGTGGGAAACTATAACTGTTGGTCAGTTTAGTTTATCAACACAGATGTAGCCACAGTATCCAAAGCCCTCAGTCATCTTCCTTACCAGAAACACCCATTCTGAGTTTTACTTTATGCCAATATCTTTTCAGGACAGGCAACAGTTTCTGCACTTGATAATCCTGGAACAATGTTTACATATTCCAAATTGCCTCCAATCTGAGTGGGAAACGGGGCAATACTGGGACATATAATTATCTTAAGGTCCCCCTATACCTGCTAAAGCTTCTGTAGTGCTTCTGTTGAGGAGATGTGG
This sequence comes from Gallinago jamesoni, assembly GCA_025769975.1. Lineage (NCBI taxonomy): Eukaryota > Metazoa > Chordata > Aves > Charadriiformes > Scolopacidae > Gallinago > Gallinago jamesoni. The sequence goes on from JAOQGH010000001.1 coordinate 160,034,937, forward strand.
GGGCAGAGAGAAAAGGAGACAGTAAACAATATTGATCTTACTAAATATACCAGAGTGAGTATTCAGAAATTTGCTTTGAATATAAAATGTTTTTTATATAGAATATGGGCTTTTCCACCCCTGCTTTGATTATACGTTTATTTAGTGGAGACAGGAGGAGGTATGTTTTGGCAATTCTCTTTTGAATACACAATTTCTTTCTGTCAGCGGAGCTTTTTTTTTTCCCAGGTCTTCCTTTCAGATAACGGATGCTATATTTTTTCAGCTACATGTTTTTTGTTTCTACTACTTGTTTTCTTTAATTTTTAGATTTAGATAAATTTAATTTGTCTATAGTCTTCTATAAAATTTCATAATGCATACATGTCATCATATTGGTAATATTTCTTAAAGTTCAAATTTCTTAAAAGATATATAATTTTACGATTTTAGATATTTAGGATTGCTTTCTTATTTTTTTTTCTTAATTCCACCCTCTCATGTTTTTTTCTTATTTCCTCTCTCAGCCTAATATCGGTTATTAAATTTTGATTTGAAACTATATTTTTCTGTAGTTACAAAAGTCTCAACATTTGTCATTCTAAATCCTTCTTATTTTCTCATATATTTTTTTTTCTCTTTTAACATTTTGCCCTATGAGGAATTATTTTTTAAATTATTATCTAATGTTCATATATTTAGCATAAGAGAGATAAATCCACTTAGGGATTGGAAAAAATTTAGCTACCTTAGCTGGAATAAATTATTGTTAACTTGTCAGTTTGAAGAGCAATATAGAAATATTATATTAAAAAATCCATCACTCCAGTCGTGATTACATATAAAATGGAATAGAAATGTAATATATCATTCAATTGTTTAAAAATGTATTAACAAGCTTAATAACCATGTTTACTCCAAAAAGTTGCAATCAGTTTTTCAATCAGGGAAAAAACAAACATACAAAGAAAAGAAACAAATAAGCTTGGGCACTGTGTATAACTCATTGGTAATTTTTGCCTTGCATATAATTCACTGGGATTTATTGATAAATAAATAAATAAGTTTTCAGAAATTAATATGTCAAACAAATTTTGCCAGGATTTAGTCTTGGCTTTCACCAGAGAAATCTGTAGTTTTTTTCCACTCTCATATTTTTTATTTGAATTCACTTAAAGCTAGTGAATAGCTTATTCATTTAAATAGCTAAGTCATGTCTTGTTTTAACAGCTCGGTTTTCCATCTCTGAAATCAAGGTGATTTACTCTTTATTTATTATATTTATTTAACCTTAAGTTTTGAAGTTTTCAATCTGAGGTGTTTTATATGAATATTTATTGTGCATAAAAAATGCCTTGGAAAACAACAGTAAAGTGTTCAAGGGTACCAAAATTAAAAGTAAGAATATATATTACCATTTAAAAACAATATAGTCCTTAAATATCTAAAAAGGTGAGGTTTTTATATTTTTTCCTCCCAGATGCTTTTGCTTCTCCAGATACTTAATCCCCATCAGCACTTCTATTATCCAGTCAGAACAAGGAAATTATCTTTGGTGCAATTTTGTGGAAATACTCCATTTAATTCTCACATTGAACATGCATGAGTCCAAGGTTTACTTTCCAATATATTTATTACTGATATTTTTAAGTATCTTAAGTCAGATCACTAAGGGGAGCTGCTCTGGAGCCAACCCAACTGGCAGCAGAGTGGTAGATCTCAGTGCACAGGGAGTTTTCCTGAGGCAGGAAAATGCTAGGGCAGCGGAGACACCCAGCAGGAGCCGGCAGCTCTTGTGAGAGATGCTGATAAGACACAAGCATTGCCAGAGAAAACATGACCACCTCCATGACCATAAATTGCAGCCTGGGAAGCACTAGTGATCAGGAGCACTGCAAACGGAGTGTGGCTCAGCAGTTTTTGTGGAATGGTGCGCAAGAAGGGCATAGTCACCCTACTAGCTAAAGAGGTCTCTACCAGAATGGTGGGCACTTGCCTCAGAGATAAAACCAGTGTTTCTACAGAGAAAGCCCCTGAGATGTCTGATGCTTCCACCCAGATGGAACTGGCAAAGAAGGAGACTTCAGCACAGATGGTAGGTTGCAGTGAGTACCCATATCCTTCTCCTGAAGAAAAGGAAAGTACCTGCAAAAGATGTGCACAGGTTGATGAACTGTTGCATCAGGTGACTGAGTTACAGGAAAGAGTTAAAAGGCAGTGCAGTATTACAGAGGCCAAGAATGAGATAGATAAGTGGTTTCAGAACCATGTTCCTGTGGCAGACATCACACAGAATTAAGCACTTTGGACCCTGGTGACCCACAAAAGCAGGACTATTTCAGTGCCCACCCTCCAGCACTATAATCAAACCCAGCTTTAACAGCTGTAGACAACCACGAGCAAGATCTGCAAGGAGAAACTGTACCAGCAGCACACAGTGGATGCTGCAAAAAGAACTGACAACTGCTCATAGTGGGTAATTTTCCATTAAGAGACAATGAGGCACCCATCTGCCAGCCTGACAGGGAGTCACAAGAGGTGTGCTGCCATCTGGGAGCTGAGGGATAATGGGTACAAGTTACTCCTCAGGACGTCCCGGCTGGATGCAAGAGGAAATTTTTTCAAGATGAGAACAATCAGCCATTGGCATTATTTCCCCAGGGAAGCATTGGATTCCCCAACATTGGACACTTTTAAGATTCAGATGGACAGGTTGCTGGGCCATCTTGCCTAGACAGTCCTCTTGCCAAAAAAGGTTTGCCCAGATGATACTTGAGATCCCTTCCAACTTGGTATTCTATGAGTCTATAATTAATGCCATTCAGGTCTACAGATTAGATTTTTTAAAAGATGGTCATTGACCTACTATCACTGCCATTGATGTTAATGTCAACTAAAAGTCCATATAGGCAACTCAACAATGAGATTAAATATTCATTAACACATTCTATTAGAGCTGTACTTTAAGTCTCACCAGTCTTCCCATGGATCATCTCCTGCAAATCCAGATCAAATGATGGTAAATAATGTTACTGGTAGTTTATATTTTATTTTTTAATGGTGGGCAACATTGATCTTACTGCACCTGTAAGTATTGGCTGTATTTATTGACTGAACATTACAGGAGTAGGATTTTTTTATTAAGATGTGTATAAACCACTGCTATACTTTAATTCCACCTATTAGAATGATACAGCTTATTTTACTGATAGATACTACCAAGATCAGCCTCATCACCTTTATCACATTAAATCATATGCACAATCATATTTGTTAGGAACCTCAGATGTAAGACACAGTTTGTGAAGTCTGCTAGTTAAATTGAGTCTGAAATAAAGTGGACAAGCAGGGAGTTAACTATATATTATCTGCAGTGGCATTCAAATTATTTATGCATCATTAAGCGTATTTCTAATTTCAATTGCTCTTTATTATTTAGAAAAAAAAAAAAAGGAGCTAGAGTTTATATCCAAATGATTTTCCATTTCACTTAGACTCAGCATCATTTTACCTTTTGTTATCCATGATGTACTGGCATCTCAAGCATGAAATTATGAAGTTAAATGTACAGGAAACTTCTGTTATGTTGAATATATTCCACCTCCCCAGCATGAATTATCCTTTCTGTACTTCTTTTTGTTTGGTTACATAGTATGAAATTCTGACACTTTTTATACAGTAGAATGAATAGATCACTAACTGTGCACCTTGACTTCTCCAAAGTACTGTGGCTTCTTTCAAGACTAAATCCATTCACATTTTGAATTAATCAATCTGATTACCTCAGAAAGCTACTCTATTTTTCCCACAGTTGTCACTTTAGAAAGGCAATTATAGACACTTATCTGGTGAGCACTTATACAAAAATCCTTTATACACTTTTTTAAAAAGCTATTCTTACTTATCGGTAGATAACTTAACAAAATAAAACTATGATATATTTTACATGGTGACTTATTTCAAATGTTACAATTGACCAATACCTTAAAAAGATCTAGAGCCTATTAAATTATATTTCACTCCATATTTTCTCTAACTTCTGTGTTAGATTATTTTGCATTATCCTTTACTATCTTAAATGCACACAAACACATAAAAAGCCTGAGTAAATTGATGGTGTTTTTTTCTCTCATTTTTCACACTAGTGTTACTACAGTGTCACTTATCCTTGGACTGTTATATCCTAGACTTCCATAAATTGGATGGACTAGCTTGGATCTAGCTGCTTTTGAAGTAAAACATTTTTCTGGGATTGAATTCAATTAACTTCTGTCAGAGAAGGGTTCTATATATTTTCCACTTCAAATTGTATGGCCTGAAACTATCATTTCATAAATGTCTGAGTGGCATGATTGGACACTTTTCCCTGTTGAACCTCATTAGGTTCTTCTCTGCCCAGCTCTCCAGCCTGTCCAGGTTATGCTGGATGGTGTCACAGCCCTCTGGCGTCACAGCCCACAGTTTGGTATCATCAGTGAACTTCCTGAAGATACACTCTGTCTCCTCAACAACATCCTCAACAACAATTAATAACAGTCTTCTGTATCCGTACAGTGTTCTGTATCTGTACGTGTTTATACTAATCTATCTGTCTCCCTACCTACCTATATTGCGTGTATGTGTTATGGTGTTGGTATTACAGGGATGAGGGTGGCTGCAGGGGCAGCCTCTGCGAGGAGAGGCCAAAGCTGCCCCATGCCACAAAAAGGCAGTTCCAGCTGGCTCCAATCAACCCACCAGAGGAGACGGCTGAGAACCTCAGACAAGGAAGGGGAAATGTGTTTAAGAAAGGGCAGAAAACATCATAGAGAGAGAAGGGGAAAAAAAAGCATGAGAAAGAGCAAAGGGATGACCAAAGTCAGAGAAAAATGAGGAGGAGGCAGTGCTCCATGATGCTAGAACAAAGATTCCCTTGTGGCCCAGAGAGGGCCTGTGCTGGAGCAGATAAGTATTCCCAAAGGAACTGCCACCCATGGAAAACCCACACTGTAACAGAAGAAAAGTGTGGGAAGGAAGGAGTGGCAGAGAGAAATTGTTATATACTAATTGTAGCCCTCACCCACCCCCCATCCGCACTGCATGTCTTGGGGAGGGGGGACAGGAATCTTGAGTGAAAGAAAGAAATTGAGCTGGGGAAAGAGGAAGAGAAAAGCTGTTGTTTTGATGTTTGTCAATTTGTTTTCTGCTAACCAAAATATTTATTGTAATTAGCAATAAATTTAATTCATTTCGCCACGTCAAGTCTGCTTTGCCTGCAACGGTAATTGGTAAATGGCCTCTCTGTCTTGGTCTTGACCCAAAAGATTTCTTGTCCCTCTTCTTCCTATTTTCTCCCCTGCCTCATTGAGGGGGAAGGAGTGTGCAAGCAGCTAGGTTGGCTGCAAACCAAACGCCACTCACTCTGTGATCCATAGATTGATCTATCTATCTATCTATCTATCAGTTGTATTTTTACCTTCAGTTGTCTTGAGTTAAAAGTATTAAGAATAAATGGAAAACATCAGCCATTCCCCTTAGCAGTTGAGGGGAAGTACCGATGAAAGTGGGACTGCAATATGATCATCAAGACTGAGCTCATTATTGGCTGAGACCTTAGTACTGTCTACTGGTAACAGATTTAGGCTCTCATTTCAGCTACATACACAAAGATATGGTACCTCAAGGACCTGAGAAAAGACATCATTTTAGATTTGGTTTTATTTGTTTGCTTGCTTTTGCTTTTCTCACAAGGACTCTTACTAAGACAGAAGCCTCTTTGTTATCCAAAAAATGTCCTTGTTCCACAGGAAACATGACAAAGTAAAATCAAACTAAAGAAAACATCCTGCTACAGTATTTGAAAGCATATGAAATATAATGTCAAACAAAGATCAATAAGGTTTTAATTAGAAAAAATAAACTGTTTCCTCTGGATATACAGCATGTATTGTGTTGCATCTTTTACTTAGGCATCAATAACAAAAAGCAGATCCACTGCACTAATGACTAAAAACTGAATGGATGGTCATTATTATCTAAAAAAGCTGGGCTCACAATCCCAGCTGCACTGAAGCTGAATCAGCTTAGTATTATCTATATTTTCACATTGATGAACTTTCGTGGCAGCAATAGAAAAGTTCATGAAAAACACATCAATTACATGACAACAGGTGTTTTACACTACAGCTGAAAATAGATGTCACTTTTCAGCATGTGAAAATATCTGAAGAGAAACCAGAATTTTTATCTCTAAAAATCAAATTAACTCAAGAATTAATGAAAACAAAGAACTATTAACTATTGGAGAACTGTTAACAATAATAAGGAGGAAAATACTCCCTGTTTCCAGAATTTCAAACATTACAGAAATGACATTAAATATATGCTTTTTTCTTTTTTTCTTTTTTTCTTTTTTTTGAAAGAGAATAAGAAAGAAATACAGGGAACAAAATAAGGAAAAAAGGGTGAGTTTATGGTCAAGATTTGGGCTAGGATTACAGTTTCTTGGGGGAAAATATCAGACTATATCTCATTACAGATAATGCTTCAAGTGATGTCTAGGCTAAGGTGAAGGCTGAGGACACTGGAACTCATGCTAAAAACAAGAAACCAAACAGGGTCATGAAGGTCAGCCCTGTAGCTCCCTCTCAAGCCCAGTGCCCAAGCTTAGGGTTAAAGTTAGGGTTAAAACTATGGAAAAGAATTCTAAATTAATTGTGCCTCTTGTGAAATTATCCAACAGTCTTATGCTCAAAACAAGGCTGTTGTTCCCAGGTGTTTCAGATAACCCTGACACTTGGATTTAGCCTATGCCTGGTTGCCTTGAAGATAACACACTTGAGAAGCTAGATGAAAGACAAATGACATGGATGGTGCCAATTTCAGCATCAGCAAGAAGAACAGAAGTAGCCAGGGTCAAGATCCAAGTGATCCGTAGGCTTTCTAGTGGTGCAGCTGAGGAGGAGGTTATTGTCACCAGAAAGAGACTTTGGAGAGTGTTAGCAGTTGTAGCTTTCTTAATTTCTTCTCTGGCTCAGCTGAGAGCTAAGGATTTCTTACTTTGCCACTATCTTTTAACTTGAATTGGGTGTAGGGGGAGAAGAAGCAGAGAAGGATGGAAGAGGGTAGGAGGGGCAGGGAGGAGGAAAAGGAGGGATTGGGTAAAATGTAAGGCTAAAGCTGAAAAGTAAAAAGAAAATAAGGTGTGTATCTTCTTCCTCTTGTTCTGCTCTGTGAGATCCAAGGCTCAGTTCTGTATAACCTTGACTCAGACTTCTGAGAAAATTGCTAGACTATAAGAAAGATCTGTAAGAAATTCTCTAGAGTAAGACTATGCCAATTAAGAAAGTAAGATTTCAGACAGGTAAAGCTGTTGATAAAAGGAATCACTAACATTTCAAAGAGTAAAGAGGGAAAATATAAACATGAGAGATATAAATTCCTAAAAGAAAGAAAAGGGACTCAGAAGGTGGCAAATGAACAACATTAATAATCAACCTATTCTAAGGAGCAGTAGAAATTTTTCGTCTCCTGGCTGGTGACTAATGGTCAGCAAAGTTTCTTCATGAAATTGTAAAAATATTAATGTTTTTTCTTGATCATTAATGTCTCTCTGATGTATTAGCCAATAAATAATAGTTAGGGAGCTATTTCTTTTTTCTTTTTTTTACTTATTTTTCAGTCATGTACATTTTCTCTGCAGATTCTCTCTGTGCATGGCAAAATTTGCCTAAATGAAGTGCCCAGGAAAAGGAGTGTTACAGTTTGATGGAAAATGAGAGCAGCTCAGGTCCTTTTGTATGGGGCTCTGAGAATCCCCAGTGCTTCGAAACTGCAGTCAGAGATTATGAAAGTAGAATGGAATAGTAAGAAAAACTGAAATCAAATATTCAGTATTTCACTGTGTTTAGTGGTTATCTGAAACTTCTTGATAGGGTTTTAGAGACGGTTGTTATCAAATTTACAAATAACCACTTTTCACCTCCAGGGCAGGTAGGGAAATTATTTTCTCCCATCCAAAGGAAAGTTTAGGGAGGTAGGTCATCCAGAAGGTGCTTTGTCTATGGTAGGTTGAAATGTGAAGATGAATTGAGAGAAGTAGAAAAAAAGCATTCACAGACTGTCAGGAAAACACTAAAATTGAAATAGATATTGAGGTTGCTATAGTATGTGGAGAGTGGTAACCTTGACTACTCTACTAATAAAAAAAAAGGGGGGGAACTTGTCATTGTGGAGTGCAAAATCATGGGTTTGAAGTTAGTGATTGAATTGTTGATAGAGCAGAAATAGAAATTTAGCACTGAATTGGTGGGAAGGAGTGAAAATACAATGAATGCAGAAGTGCAGAAAAACAGTACTGAGTAGGATGTCTCTGCTGCAGAGAGTCTACATTGAGCATCAACAATAGACCAAGAACATATCTGGTTTAACAGCTTAAAGATATGGCAAAACAGACATTGAAACTGGCAACTAAGGTTTTCAAGGGAAGCTGAGAGATCTCTGAGAGTAATCATGAAGGAGCAAAGATGCCATGGATCAAATAATTTGACTTGTGGGAAGATGACTCAGTCTTTGAAAAGAACATTTCAGGATAAGCAGGGTGAGTTGCAGTCCTCAGTACAGGTGTCTGTCAAGCAGAAAACATTGATCTTAGGACCAAAATAGGGTAACTGGTATGACCTACACATTTTTAATTGAGACCTACTGGATTACCCATGAAGCACATAAGCTTTCTTTGTGCACCTTCCTTTGCAGGAAGAGCTGAAACAGTTAACACTCTTTGTAGCTCTAGTAGCTTTTTTTTTTTATTATTATTATTTTTTTTAAACCAAAGCAGTCCTCATCCAATGATAATGGATATGAACAAGTCTATGCAGTTATCTCTGCTATGAATGGACCTTCTGTATGGAAAGTGATGGGGAAAAGTCACTATTTCAAGGTCAAAGCAAAGACCAAAAATTTAGCTGGACTAGTGGAGGTAAGTATTCAAGAGGGAACTTCAATAAATTGCACTGAAAAGTCTCATGGGAGATTTTTTCACAGCCAAAAGAGAAAAAAGAATCTAACTTGAATGAGCCAAGGGACCGAGGAGAAGATACGGATGCCTGGAATTGTTGTTAACAAAAAATAAAAGTTTAAAAGGAGACTTGTGTTTATTTATTGAAACATCATTTAATATTGGAAAAATAAGAGTTTAAAGGCTTGATTATTTCACAAATTTAAGTGCTCTCTGGATTAAAGTGACACCTTAAAATATGGAAGGTCAATATTGAGGTTTTGTAAATGTATTTTTTGCTTAGGTATGATTAAGATTATTAATAGACTTTAAAACAGACTTTAAATTAATCAAAACTATTGCTTATTACTTTTCCTTGGAGAAACATCATCATTTTTAAAGACCAAAAGTAGGGCTGCAATGTTACAAAATTAAGGCTTCCATGATGGTATTTCACTCTGCTATTTACATATTAGAGATCTGACTGCAATTAAGAGAAAGGTGTAAATACCCATTTCTGTTATGGTTATATCTTTGTAAAAAGATGATCTCAATATTTAATTTTAATGTTTAATATATGCATAACCTTTAGTTAAAGATGTGTGAAGAGGTTTCCAAAAGTTCATGGACCTACTGACAGCTACTACATGATACATACAGTTACATTACATCCATACTACATTTCATACAGTAATTTATGAGAAGATTTGTGTTAGAAAGGCAAAACTGAAGAAAACAGTCTGTTAATTCTGCACCAGGCTTCAGGGCTAAACTGGAGACAGTGATTTTAAAGGCCAGTGATTTATATCTGCAGTTCTGCCAGAAGGCACTTTGTTACCGTAAAATGTTAGAGTTAGGATTAGTGCTAGGACTTATAAGGAAACAGAAATTTCTTTGGACATGAATATAATCAAAGTAATGATGTTTATTATACGTAGGCTTACCTTTGCTTAAATAAGAAGGCTGCATGCTGAATTATTTCTTCTTTCTTGTTCTTGCCATATCAATTCAAAGAGCTGAAAACTTGTTGAAATCAATGATTACTGTGTGTATGCTAGCATACTACACCCAGGATCTTATTATGTGCAAAAAAGAAACAGACTAGGTTTCTGGAGCCAAGAATTTTTGGTTACTCTAGTTTATGTTTCAACAGTCGTATAGTCCAGATTATCATATTAACAGAGAAAAGCTGCCATACTAAAGCAGTGAATATTCCTACACAGTATTAACCAGAGCAGTCTCCAGTTGCACTGGGTTTGAATGTTCAGTCTTCCTCATGAATAATTGAGCGCACTGTATGGTGACTTCTGAGCACCCTAAGGCTTTTGCTGGGAACCGTGGTACGTTCATGGTGGAGATTTTCATCTCCCTAACCTTAGAGACATCTGTGTTTATTTGTATGATTTTTCTTAACACAACCCGTTTCCTTCTTAATAGCCTCTACCTGAAGTTTGAAAGCTGCACAACAGTCTCCTCCAGGCTCAATCAAGATAAAAAAGGCTTTTGTTTTACCGTGTGGACAGTTCCCTCTAGACAGGGTAAAGAAGTCTTCAATACAAAAATTCATTGAGGACTTTTTCACTAAAATAGTCCAGGTTGGAAGGAACCTTGGGAGATCTTCTGATCTGAATTTTCATAGGAAAGGGAGCATACATGAGATTATCTAGCACCCTGTCCAGTCACCTCTTGAAAAACTCTGTTGATTGAGACTCAACCATATCCATGACCATCTTGTTCCTTTGAATGATGTTTCTCACTGTAAAAAAATTTCCTTTTTATATCAAGATGAAACCTCTCACAGTGTAACTTGTACCCACTGCCACTTCTGAGGAGAGAGATTCCATCCGCTTTGTAGCTGCCCTTTAAGCACTGGAATACTGTCCGGGACTCTCTATAAGATACCTTTCCCTTCTAACATGTTCACCCCATCACACTGTTCACCATCATCAAAAGAGATTTTAGAGTTACACTGTGGGCTTTTCTGATGGATGATATTGGTTCTGATCCTGATTTTTTAAGATGAGATTTTAAAACTAGAACTGGATAAAACCTGAAACAAGATGTTTACTTTATTGCTGTATTTGTAAGTAAGCAGGGTAGCTGAAGACTGGAACTGTCAAGCACCATTCTCAAACTCACTTCTATTGTAGGTGTCTGTCATTCTTAGGTAGAGTCACAGTGCTTTAGAAGATTAGTGTGTTTTATTGTAACATACTCAAGTGTTGCAGTTCCTTTTGTGCATAATATGAAAAAAATGGACATTTCCAGGTTCCATTCATATCATTGTAAAGAATATCTACATATATTTTGATGAGAGGAAGTCCATCTTTAAAGTATATAGTTCCTCCCATTAACTACAAAAGGGTTTCAACATGACTAGCTTTGCTGTGGACAGCTGCACAACACAGACTGTGCATATACTCTTCAGACTCAAGGCGCATGAATACATATCAGAGTCCTGGAAATCATGTTCCTAGGAAAACTCTTTAGTGTAAGACTAATGAAGCAGTGAATTACATGCAGTTAATAATGTAACGTACTTCATGATCTTCAGCACATAGACAACTAAATGTTAATATTATTTATGCATATGGCAGGTTACAAGTATGGGACAACAGATCACATCTGGAATATCTGACTTTTAATGAGTCTCCTTCCTTTGTAACAGATTTTATGTCATAGATTTGGTACTCTGTAATGATGCACAATCACATAGAAACAAATTGATTAATATTTCAGTTAAAAGCAGAATCAGAAACAATAATCACAACTCATGGCAAAGAAAGTTATATATAAAAGCCACCTAAAAATGATGTCTAGTCCTTTAGCATAGGGAATTAGGAACAAGAAATTGAAAGGATTGTGAATCAAAACTGAGATACACTTCAATGATATCAAACTGAAGTTCTAGAGGAAAGGGGTGGCCTGGAGGCCTCTGAAAAGTTTAATGGCATTGCACTCTATAACACTCCTTACAGATGATATGTCTGTTGCTTTGACTAATTCCTGTGCTATATTTTAGAGTGGGTATACTAATCAGTTTTTATACTACCAATTCAGTCAAAACTTTATGTAATTTTCTGTCTCATTTGTTTATTAATGTCAATTAGCTCCATAACTTTAACAAAAGGGAAATATCTCTTTGTACCACATAGTCTTCTGACATTAAATTCAGGAAAAAATTATCTCTGGGCACAGTTCAATACTGCAAGTAGCCATTATCTATTTAAAAAATTCTGTTCCTTGTACCTTTTCTAATTTTGCTCCTACATATATAAAAAATTAGATGAAAGCTAATTAAAAAAAATGCAGTCTGCTTTATTAGTCATTTGTATTTATGTGGGAAGTATTCACAAGAAAAATCTGTATTTTTGCAGTAGCAGTGGTTATAAAGTTGATGCCTAAGTTCTATTCACCTTCATTTTATATGAAAAAAACAAATACTTGATTCAATAATGTGAAGTTCATTCAAGCAAAATGAAGCTTAATTGTTTTCATTAGTAATGTATAGAGCAAAATTCCCATGGACCATATAGTCTCACAATAATAGAATCAAATTAATAAATCAATAAATTATGTATAAGACTACAATATTCTGAGATCATGGAATGAATTATTAGATATGCATCCATACTTTACTATAAAGTAGGTTTATCTGGGAGGACTACACTTACATTTAGAAAGGCAATAGTCTATTCATGAGTGAATTCTACTGTTCCCAACTGAACACGAAATGGGTGTATTTAGCAGACATTAATATGAATAACAATTTTGTCCAAGACAGTAATTTTCTTCAACACCATAATTTTAAAGCAGGAAGCAAAAGTTGAATATATCTGATAGTAAGTTAGTGGTATAAAGGACTATTTATTTTTTTTCCTATTGTTTATAATGTTTACCTAGGGGTAAAATTCAAAGATAGTAAATAAAATATTTGGAAGAATTAATAATTCACATTTTTCCTGTAATTATACGGTGGCTTGGTTTGGGGTGGATGACAGCATGAGAGATGCCCTTCCTCGCCCCTCCTTCCCCCCCCTCCCCAAGAAAGTAGAGGAAGAGATAAAGAGATTTATGAGTTTAGAAAAATAAATAAATAATGAAAACATTAATAAGTTAATGAAGTAATTTAAAAACTGTATGCAATATACACAAAACCTTATCAAGCTCCCAGGATGACAATTGCATCACCAGCAGGCACAGGGAAAGTCCCAGATTGGAATCAGTGATGGATAGGATTTGGATTCTGAACTTGGAGTCAGGAATGCTCAGATTCAGATTTTTGGAATGATCAAAAGCAGATGAACAGAGAGAGTCCCCCTTGGACACCAGCTATTGAAGAAAGAGAGTTGACCCTTTGATCCCTTAGATTTCATATCGAGCATGATGCAGATGAGATGGAATACCCTGTTGGTCAGCTTTGGGTCACCTATCCTGTCCGCTCCTCCATGAAGGTGTGACTCCTCTATGCTTTTCCGCTTCCAACCCTCTAAACAGGGCAAATAACAAAGTTAGTTGACTTCAGTTGTTATAGCAATAAGTATCAACAGGAGCCTCTCTGAATATCATTCCTTGGCATTATCAGGTTTTATCACTCTGAGAGCAATATGCTGTTAGTTTCTGAGTTTAATTAGTTGGAAGAGGCCCAGCTAAAAAGTAAAATTACTGAACAGAAAAATGATCCTATTGTACTTCAACCAGGACACATGGAAAAATATTTATTTATAGCCTTGGAGAGAATTAGAATAGAATTTTGTTCTCTTCCACTTCTACTCTATGCTTTCTTTTTAGTTCTTTCTATTCTTCAGAAATATCTAAAGATGATTCTTTGGCATATATACTTCTTTGTTTGTCTGTGCATGCTGCTTTGTTAATAATTTTGGATGTTATTGACATCTGAACTGATGGACAGAAGAACATTTTTCCCTTCTTCCACACTGTACCTCCATTAGTGCAAATGGGTCCTGCTTAGCTTATAATTATTAGGTTTTCAGAGAAGAGGTCTCCCAGCTCTATCCTTTATGGAAAAATATCACCTCAACTGGTTAGAAAGTCAAACTCCCTTTTGTTCCCCCTCTATAACGGAAGAAATCCTGAACTATTTTGTCTATGCAGCATTACATCTTAAAGAGGAACAGAAAATTTACACTTCCTAAATTAATCTACCATTTAAAGAGGAGGTACTATTACAGGAAGAAAGCATGCTGTCCAATGAATCTCAAGACAAAAACCACTCATAGTCAGAGGTCTAGTTATGTTTTAACTACGTGCGTAGGCAGTGCTTTCCTGAGCCAAATATGAATTTTTTTCTTCTTTTCTTCCTTTCACACCTATTTAATACATTTCAGAACACTTCCTAAGCAAGGAATATTGGTAGATAAGTAGTTTATTTTGTGGTTTTCACAACAGGCTAAGCCATATATAGGTCAATTGTCTTTGGGGAGTGGTCATTGTGACTAGAATGATCAGAAAGACTTTTAGAAATTCTGAGTCAGAAGCACCTTATATAGATATCCAGTATTTTTTTCATCCTGGAATAATAATCAGACAAACAAATAACTGTTTATATAAGTAGGTATTGGAATTTACCAAAATGCCATATTAATGAATGTGTTTAGAGAAGACAGAACATTTCTGTCTTTCTTCCACATTTCCAAATACATGACCTTTTCATTCCTAAAGGAATTCCTAAAGGAATGAAAACATATGAAATGAGACTCTGGTAAGACAATCAGGTACAAATATCAAATTATGAAATAATATAGATTTATCCTTATATTTCAGTGAAGTCTTTGTTTTTGTGCTCAACAGCTGTTCTGTCACTTCCTTTCCAACATTATAGAAGCATTATTATTTTGGTCAGTAACCTAGCACAGTTGACAACAACAAGAACCACACATTTCTTCCTGTCACATAAAACATCATAATTTTATTAGCTGACAGGAGCTCATCAAGATAACATCAAACACAGCTGACCCAACAGATGCATTTCTTTACCAAGAGAGTGGTCAAACACTGGAACAGGTTTTCTAAAAAGGTGGTCTATGCCCAAGGCCTGTCAGTGTTTAAAAGCCGTTTATACAGTGCCCTTAATAAAACATTTTAACTTTTCATCAGTGCTAATATGGTCAGGCATTTGGACTAGACGATCATTGTAGGTCCCTCACAACTGAAATAGTCTATTCTAGTACTCCTAAATTTATATACTCCTAAACTCAAAGGGTTGTTCCCCCCTCAGTATTAGTTACATATTATAGAGGTTTTGTGTTTGGATTTTTTTAATAATGAACTTTCTTCAAAGAAAGATATTTTCCTCTAGAATTTACTTTCATGTCTTAAAAAATATTGCCTTGTTTTATGTTACTTTTGTTGTCTTTGTTATTAATCTGCTGTGAGCATCGATGTAACTCTTTGTTCTCTAATATTAGATTCTTCTGACTGCTTTAAGAATGTAATGAAAATAATTGTTAATGACTGATATTATAAAACAACTATCAGCATGGTGATGTTGTGAGACAAGAAGATGACTGAGGTCATAATATATTTTAAACAAGCACTTTACATATTCTTCTGGTCAATAAGGTCAATATTGTTATAGGTCAGTTTTGAATTCATAACTGAAAGCTGAAAGGCTCCCAACATTATTACACCCTCCATCCTTCATCTATTATTCAGAGTGGTCTTTAAATCTTCAAAAAGAAGATGTTTCAGCTGCTCAGTTTTCAAAAATCTTTGAAACTACTTGGTTTTGCTGAATTCTTTGCAGTTAATAAATGTTTATTAAAATTCCCTCATAAAATGTTGTCTAGACTCTATACAGCTAAGAGCCTGTAAGTTTTCACTGCCCATATTGAGAAGATTTTATTTTATTTTGCCCATGATGAGAAGAATAAACTGCTGCTGAAACACTATTTTGAAGAGAAATTCCAACAAAGAGGAAGGAAAGGCATATAGTATCATTTAAAGAACCTCTTAACTTCTACAGTACAGTGAAGACAATAGAGGAGGGGACTGTGTGGACATGGAAAAACTGATACATGTAAAATGAGCTTCAGAGCAGAAAACTGAAGCACAACATAGCATATATACTTCAAATAATTACTTTTTAGCTATATCCCACATTAGAAAGATATGAAGAAATTACTGTAGAAGGAGGCATTAAGAAAATTTTCATCTCAAAATAATGTATTCTCACTGTTCCCCAAGAGTTTTCCTGGTTATAAAATGATCTTCAAGGAAGATTAAGGCATTATTTTCCTAAATGATTTTGGCCCTGCTGGGCTTTAATATTATGGGGGAAAAAAAAAAGAAAAACTCATAACTTAAATCCAATAAAGGAACTAGGCCCTCAAACATTATGTATTACAAAATCTCTTTCTGCTTCAGGAAGTGGTATCTGCATTATGATAGTTAAGTGCATTTTAACTCCAGAGGACTGAGAGACAGCTTGCTATACTTATTTACAGAAAGCAAGACACTGTGAAGACTGACTTAGGAGACACTTCAAGGACAATTTTGTTTTGAAATCTCAGAAAGTTATTCGAAGCTGAAGTACCTGGCTCATATATAAAAATCTAGAGCTGTTATTCAGCATGAAGACAGCATGAAGATTTTTAAGATGTAATGTCTTATATCATGGGGTTGTGCTTATAACTTTTCTTATCCTTTCACCTCAGAAAGAAAATACTTTAAACCCTCATTAGCTAAACATATAAGCAAATAGTTGAGTAGGAACCCTGAATCCAGGAGTCCCTCTTTTTCTGCTGCATGGTGGAACTATTAAGTTAAACGGCCATACTTTCTTGCACTTGCTCTGCTTCGAAGTCCTCAATATTTTGCAAATAGTTGAGTAGGAACCCTGAATGCAGGAGTCCCTCTTTTTCTGCTGCATGGTGTTACTATTAAGTTAAATGGCCATACTTTCTTGCACTTGCTCTGCTTCGAAGTCCTCAATATTTTGCATTCTTTTTCTGCGCTACAGCTAAGCTTCATCAGAATGCTAGAGAGGCTTGAGATTCATGGTCCATGAAAAGTTTTCTATGAAGGTGTTACCAACAGAAAATAAGTTATGCTTGCTCTTTATATATAAAGACAAGATAGCAATAAACCAAGTGTCAGAGTCTTACACTCTCTAACCAGATTCCTCATGGGGAAGATTTAATATTTAACATCAAATTTACTTGGATGAAGTTATTTGATGTTACATAGAATTTTGATTTAGCAGAGCAATGCAGCAATGTTTTTAAATCACGATACAAGCATGAATTATGCTTAACAGAGTACAGTAGCTACAATATAAATTTGAGTTACAATATAAACACAATCCTCATTATCATTATCTAAAATATACTCACCATCACAATATTGGATATCCCCAAAATCTGGAAAGGAATATATGTGTTTACACTAGCTCAAGCCCATTGTTTTCTTCCAAGTTCTATTTGTTGATTGTTCACTTTCTGTACTATAATTGGACTAAGTCATATATAGAATCTACCTCAACACGCTGGTCTGACTAGCTCAGGAAGACATTCATAAGCTTTTGGTTAACCCAGGTACAATCAGTAGTTTACTCACTCAGCTGATATAACTAATTGTTTTGGTCAGCTAATATAGCCAGTTGATCCACTCAATGGTTGTAGCCACTTACCTAAACTAAAAGCCACCCCTGGTTCCCTTTCTGCTTTTCAGCTTTATTTGCAATAGCTGTGGGCAGTCATTTCCTACAATTTTCCCTGAGTTTCATGACCATTTTGTCCTTGTCTATCTTTCTTCCACTGTAGGGGTTTATTGATCAGTCACACCAACAAAGCACAGTGTATTGGGAAATGGTAACTTGGCTGAAATTTGTTAAAGGAAATTACTCATTTAAGGCCAACTATTCTAATAAATAATATATTCTAATAAATAATTCTTCATATTTTTAAAACAAAGAACTTATCCTAAGAAATACTTTTACTTTTCACTGCCAGTTATGCTGCTATGTGGGAATTTACTTGAAATGTCCCAAAACCTAACAATTTTTTAGAAAGGAACAAGGGAAATACCTGGCCTTTGTAACTCCAAAATCAAGTCTGTTATGGATTCCAGGCAAAATGACATCATTTTTTTTCTTTCATGGCATTTTATTTTGGGTATTTCTGTAGAAAAACAGACAATACCTTGAGTCCTACATAACACTGCCTTTCCCACTGCTATTTCCATTTTTACAAGCATGCCAGGAGTTCTTAGCAGCTTCATATATAGGGAGTGAACCAAGTCACATTGCCTAAACCTTACATCAAGGAAAACAGTTTGCTGTGTAGCTTTTGATTCTAAGATTCTTCACAGTTGTTGTAAAATTCAAGAGCCTCAGATAAAGAATTCATGTGACAGTGCCAAAGCTATTTTCAATAAAGTTCACCATATCGTTACAAAATATATTTCTGAAGTCCTTGTTTTTAAACTGTAACTGAGCTGACTGTGACAAATTAAGACTCAATACTCTCAATGCCAAGGTATAGGTAAATGATTTTGGACATCATTAGTAGCTTTGCATTAAGGTTTTTCACTACTACTATTAATAAATACAGGTTTCTCTGTCTTAAGTGAAACAGTGCTGTGGGTAAATATGTGTCAACATATAATAGTCAACCTGACGGATGAAAAGGAACATGGGAATAAAAGCTTCAGATAATAAATCACTGAGAATTTGACATCCTGAAAAAAAGATGTCTTTTTTGGTAAAATGTCATGGTATTGTACCTAGAGGCAACATTTGCTCTGTGTTATAGAAAGGATCTATTTCCATTTGTTCTGTGACAGGAGACTTAAGGGAAGCAATCAGCCAAGCATGGCACATATAATATCGAAGGGTCTGAAGGACAGGTTGTTTTAGGTGGATGACACAGTTTTATCTTGTATCTTTTTATATCACACTGTCATTTGAAAAAAATCTTCTGCACATAAGACTCAACCCCACATTTGTATACATACGGGAGCATACGTACACACAGGCGAAAGTATTTTTTCTAGAGTTTATTTACGCAAAAATATTACATAGTAAGAAAAAGCGAAATTAGACAAAGAAAACTAAATCTTTTCTCTACCAGACACTAAGAGGATAGCTGGCTAAGAAACCTAACTCACTCAACCAAGAGGATGGCAAGATCTGAAAGTCTACTGAAAGAAGCACACAGTGACTTCTTTTAAGAAACAAGATACTGGTAGATGTTCTCACTTAAAAAAAAAAAAAAAAAATCAAAGCTTTAGTAAGTCTCATGGTTTAACCCCAGCCAGCAACTAAGACAGCACAACTGCTTGCTCACTCCCCCCAGAGGGATGAAGAGAGAGAACCAGAAGGATAAAAGTGAGAAAACTCATGGGCTGATTTATTATTTAAAAAGTTTAATAATTGAAATAATAATAATAATAATCACAGAATTATATGGGATTTGAAGGGCCCTCTGGAGACCATCTAGTCAAATCACCCCTGCCAAAACAAGTCCACCTAGAACAGCTTGCACAGGAACATGTCCGGGTGGGTTTTGAATGTCTCCAGAGAAGGAGACTCCACCATGTCTCTGTGCAGCCTATTCCAATGTTCTGTCACCCTCAAAGCGGCAAAGTTCCTCCTTATGTTTAGATGGAAATTCTTATGTTCAAGTTTGTGCCCATTTCCTCTTGTCCTGTCATTGGGCAGCACTGAAAAAAGACTGGCCCCATCTTCTTGACACCTACCCTTAACTACTTAAGTATTCATGGGGCCATTGATTGGATCCCACTCAGTCTTCTCCAGACAAAAAAGACCCAGGTCCCTCAGCCTTTCCTTGTAAATGAGATGTTCCAGGCCACTAATCCGCTTTGTAGCTTTTTGTTGTACTCTCTCCAGCAGCTCCCTGTTCTTCTGGAACTGTGGAGCCCAGAACTGGACACAGTACTCCAATGGGACCTCACCAGAGCAGAGTAGAGGATAATCTCCCTCGACCTGCTGGCCACACTCTTTGTGATGTACTCCAGGATGTCATTGGCCTTCTTGGCCACCAGGGCACATTGCTGGCTCATGGTCATCCTGTTGTCCACCAGGACATAGTGTAATGAAAATTAAAATAACAAAGAGAAATAAACCCAAGAAAGACAAGCGATGCAAAGGAAAAGAATTGCTCACCACTAATTGCCTAGGTTGGAAAGGACCTTTAAAATCATCTAGTCCAACTGTCAACCTAAAACTGACAAAAAAAACATTACTATCAATACCTCTAAGCACTATGTCTACCCATCTTTTAAATGCTGACAGGGATGGTGAGTCAACCACTTCCCTGGGCAGCCTGTTCCAATGCTTGATAATACTTTCAGTGAAGAATTTTTTCCTAATATCCAATCAGAACCTCCCCTGGTGCAACTTGAGGCCGTTTCTTCTTGTCCTATTGCCTGTGACTTGGGAGAAGAGACCAGTCCCCACCTTGCTACAACTTCCTTTCAGGTAGTTGTAGAGAGAGACAAGGTCTCCCCTCAGCTTCCTTTTCTCCTGGCTAAACAATCTCAGCTCCCTCAGCAACTCCTCATAAGGCCTGTTCTCCAAACACCTCATGAGCTTTGTTGCCCTTCTATGGACATGTTCTAGCAACTCAGTGCCTTTCTTTGTGTGAGGGCCCCAAAACTGGACACAGTACTCAAGGTGGAGCCACAATGAAGAGTACAGGGGGACCATCACTTCCTTACTCCTACTTACCACACTGTTCCTGATACAGACCAAAATGCTGTTGGCCTTCCTGGCCACCTGGGCACACCGCTGGCTCACATTCAGTTGCCAGTTGACCAACACCCCTGGTCCTTTTCTGCTGGGCAGCTCTCCAACCACTCTTCCCCAAGCCTGTAGTGCTGCATGGGGTTGTTGTGACCCAAGTGCAGGACTCGGCACTTGGCCTTGTTGAACCTCATCCCATTGGCCTTGGTCCCTCGATCCAGACTATCCAGATCCCTCTGCAACAGCTTTCTACCCTCCAGCAGGTTGACACTCCCACCTAACTTGGTGTTGTCTGTAAACTCAGTACCCTCCAAGCCATGGGCAGCCAGTTTCTCCAGGAGAATGCTGTGGGAAACTATATCAAAGGCCTTAGTAAAATCCAGGTAAACAGCATCCACAGCCTTTCACTCATCCACCAAGGGAGCCACTTTTTTTGTAGAAGGAAATCAGGTTTGTCAGCAGGACCTATATTTCATGAACCTGTGTTGACTGGGCCTGATCACCTGGGCGTCCTTCATGTGCTGCATAATGGCACTCAGGATGATCTGTTCTATGAACTTTCCAGGCACTGAGGTCAGATGCCTAGCCAGTCGCTAAGCAGTAGTCCCTCTGCTAACTCTACCCTGAGAACCCAACACCTTGGTTTGCCTTGCCTGGCCACTGGCTCTAGTCTGGGAGGCTCTGAGTGCAGCCAAGTCTCCTCTTACTGGTGCCCAGGCCAGCATAGTGGTAACATTCCGACATGGTGGGTGGTGTCCCTTAAGGCAGAGCATCATCAGTGGGTACCTTTGGCATCAAAAGGAGAACTAAGAAGGAGAAGCCACAGCCTGGAGAAGCATAATGCTACCTGCAATTGCAGGTATTGCATCCTGACAGGGACAGGGACTAAATCCTGATGACTTGCAGAGGTGAGGCAGCATAGGGAGATTAATCACTGTCAGCTCCTAAAGCATGATGAGTTACATCCAAAACCAGCACACCCTCAAGAAGAACCCAGGAAATGTAGGGAGGTACTTAACAACTAACGTCCCAGCTCCTCCGTGTTGCTGCACGCAACCCTGCAAACACTATCGGGATACAGAAGTCATGCCTGCATGCTTGCAAACTGCTTACATGTGTCTTGGGGCTTGTGGGTATGAGAATGTGAGAGACTGAAATCAGTTGTGTTTCAAAATTTGTTCATCTCTCCTTCCTATGAGGTTTTGCACTGGGCTACTTTGCTGCTACACTGTTGGAACATTATTTTCTTCAGGGCAGTCTGGAAATTTTCATGTTTTCCAGAGTCTGTAAAAAATACGTATATTGCCTAAAGCAATTCAACATTCCTTCATGTTATTAAAACCTGTGAGATTAAGTGCCCCATCTGTCAAGACACGGGGTCATCTTTAGTGCTAAAGTGCAAAAGAAAATAAGCATTTTTAGGACTGGGCTCATTTCTTTCTGACACAGAGTTCAAGAATAGTTCAGATAAATTGAAACCTCTAGAGGACAGAACTGAATACCTCACAATATTTCTTAGTATCAGATTATATATACAACTAAATTTAGAGGGATAAATGTAAGAAAGCAATTAATGTCTAAACATACGTATTTATGTCAATTTTAGATGCTCTAGAATGCTTGAGATAACTGACACAGGATCTATGGGAGATCTGTGAAGTTGCATCTTCAAATTAGGAAGGATACCTTCTGACATCTAAAATGCCTCTAGACATCTAACTTTAAATACTTAAATTACTCTGCACAGAATGCTTTCAGATACCTACAGAAAAATGTTCAGTGTCATGTGGGAGTTCATGGGATATTTGAGACATCCAGACAGAGCAGGCAGTTACTCTCCAGCTGGAGATGACATTAACCATTGCTACACAGACTTCTACCACCATCCAGCCAGCAGCTTACCATTCTGTTTAAGAAAACTGATACCCCAAGCAAAAATCCCCATCAATTTCTCTGCCCTTGAGTATTTGTGAAATAATATCCAGTCCATGGGTTTGTTGATTCTGTCTGGTTGTCTGGTTTTCTGTCCTTTAAAATAGCCCGGTCATCATCTGGGCTTAACAGTTGCTTAATTTTAATAAGTCTTTGGCAGTACCAAGCATTCAAAAATCTTATTTTTATGGCATAGAGTAATTTGACAGAATCCATGGAAATGTCCTAATGTCCTCTATCCATGACATGTATTTTTTGTGTGATGGGCCAGCTGACTGCTGTTATAAACCCACTGTAGTTTGTTGTACAAACCTTCTGGTGTATCTCAATGATGAATAATTAACATGGTCTGTAACATATCTGAGGTCTTTTGTGGGAACAAAGACCATATATCTGTGCATTTTAAATGGATGAAATTACATAATTGCATATAAGTGTATTGAGTACACATGGGGTTAACAATTTATTAAAATTAAACATATTTAACATTGAGGCTTAAGCATCTGTTCTCTTCAAAGTCTTACCAAAGAGTTCAGGTTGTGCAAAGAGGTCACTGTACTTGTCAAAATATACTGGGTTCTTGTTACCACTGCCAGGAGTGCATCTGCTGGCTGTTTCTCTACTTCATAAGTATTGGTGGTCTCTCCTTCTTCCATATGCAAAGGTTCAACCAGTGAGTGCACCTGGCTGAAAGTTTTTTAATCTTTTCCCTAACAACAAAATAGTTTGCCAGAGTGATATGGAAGATACTTGGAAATTCAGCAAGCATACTGACAATGTCAAAGATTTTAAAAATCTTTCTGTAAAACTGGGACTGTGGTTTGGTTTTTTACAAAGTTTCAAAAATCCTATGCTGAGTTGAAGCTTTGCTACCTTGGAGGTGTGGGAATTGAACGAATGAATAAAGCCAGAAAGTTAATGTTT
This sequence comes from Gallinago jamesoni, assembly GCA_025769975.1. Classification (NCBI taxonomy): domain Eukaryota; kingdom Metazoa; phylum Chordata; class Aves; order Charadriiformes; family Scolopacidae; genus Gallinago; species Gallinago jamesoni. Next base: position 160,058,471 of record JAOQGH010000001.1, read on the forward strand.
TGATGTTAAGATGTTAACAATCACCCACTCATACCCTCTCCTAGAGAAAGAAAAGAGTGGGATCAGAATTTAATCATCAAATCAAGTATTGATTGCAATTAGTGAAAATGTCAGAGGAATAGATGTATAGCTACTCAAGATAAGCACAGTGACAGAAAAGATGTCTTCTTCTACAACAATAAAGGCCCATTTAATTTTGAAGATATATTTTTTGTCCCTGGTGTAATAAAGATGAGGATAATAGCATATAATAAATTAAACTTAGTATATAATACAACAAGAAAAGAGAGGCATGTAAGGCATGTACATGAGATTGTTCAACCTATCTTAAAATAGTTGCTTAATTTCATACATAGTATTACTTTCCTTTTGGAGAAATGTTTATCTCTCCATTAACTATGGAAAAAAGCTAGATTACTAAGAGATGAGTAATTTTAAATAGTAGTTGTTGAAATTCACCCCTCTTTTAGTAAGGTTTTCCTCTGCTTTTCTGTGAGGGAACCTTTTGACTGGCTGTCAGAAATGTCCTGTGGACACAATTCACTAAATTCAGAAGAGTTTTATGCCATGTTTCAGTGACTTTACGTAGCAGTTTATTGCAACATGAGATGTGACTAAAGGGATCAGCCTGCACAATTATGGCCTGTTTGCAGCCAAGAGAAAATTCTTGCTTGATGGCTGGTTATAAATTCCTTGTGTTCAAATGTGAATGACAGTAAGGGTGGAGGTTGATTGTCTCCCCTGTACACAGTGGTCTAGTCCCGTCTGAGGTTTCCTCAAGTACTTCCTCTGTCCTCCAGTTCTGGTCCAGGAATAGCGTGTGTTTTCCAAAGTCCTGCCCACCCTGTTGCAACAGCATCTTAAAATCTGCTATATGTTTCAGTAAATGACTCAAGCCCAATGTTGCTGGCAAATAAAAGACGGAAAATAAAACCGCAATCCTAATTGCCCATAGTATAAAGCACTTAAGCATGATAAGAATGTAGGTATGCATTTTTATGGTTCAATGTGTATGATTCATGCTTAACCTGAAGGAGGGGCTTACACGTTCTGATAGATTGAGGTCCTCTGGGCAATCTGGCCCATTCCATATTAGTGTAATTATTTCCCCTAGGAAACCATAATGTGGGGCTGCTGCAACCTAATAACTGACACTTAGTTTCTGTGAGCATAAATTGGGCTTCAGTTTTCATATTAAATTTTCATTGTGTACATCAAGAACAAAGAAAATGAACAGAAAGGGATAATATAAATCCTATGTGCAAAAGGTAAGAGGAACCTTTCATGACAGCTAAAAAACCTTGAGCTTCTGAAGTTTTACATTTTGATTAGTGTTTTTATTTCTGATGCTTGCATTTTATTGCAGCCTCATTATTATTTTTTATTTATGTCATATTACAGCATGCTGTTTTGTCCCCATTCTTATTCTTTTCCCTGCTGTTGAACATCACCATCATTACTATTTTTATTAATAATATTTTTCCTCTTATCCTTTTTAGCTAATTTCTTTTTTTTTCCTGCATTTCAATGTTTTATGATTTAAGTGCTGGTGAGACTTAAGCTTATAAATATGTTAACTGAAAATTATTGAGAATATTAAAGACTGCTTTGTAACTTCAGTCTTTTGAACTCACATCTTCAGCCTCTATAAATTTAACAACATATTCTTTTTTTTTTCAAAGGAAAACAGCTGTTTTATTTTTAATACCATTCAGCAGCTTATTAATTAGAAGTGGATACTATATGGTTTTCAAATCCAAATGTGTACTAAATTCATAATGATCTGCAGTAACTTCAAATACATTTTATCTTTTCTCTTTTTTCTTTTAAATAGATTTTCCTAACCAAGATGTCTTTTCTTAGTAAAGAAAAATAATTGGCCATGTTACCTTTAAGGTTAATATATGACTTGCAGTTACTGTGTTTTTTTCAGACCCCGACTGTGTACTTAAGGCATATCCATTTAAAATATACTTTTCATAAATTCCACCCACATTTTTTTAAGTCTTTCAGGTAGCTGTGAGATCCCCAGTGTTTCAACACTTAGGTGCCTCATTGTCTTTTGTTGTTTATTTGTTTCTCAGTGGGAGCACTTCAAGTATGATTAGCTGACTGATTATGATGTACATAGATATTTTTGCAGTGACCTACACATTGAAACTAACAACCCACATTTCTCAAAAGTTAAGTACTTCAGGAATCATTTCCTGTTTAGTGATGTCAATAAAAAAAGCACCTTCATCAGGGCTCATTGTGGGAAGATGATGGAGGTCAGTCCACATATCTGTCTTGGTACTGAAGGAAAAAAAAGAAAAAGAGAAAAAAATGTATTATGTAGCTCGATCCGAAACATTGTCAGGATATGAGCTAATTATACAGTGTGGAAAATCTGTCATCTAGTATTCAACTTTCTTCTCTGGCCCACATTTTTCATGGCCTTGTAGACATATCCTAATGGCCTTTCTCCTGTTATTTACTGCAGTGTTGGAAATTTCTGTGATGTTGAGGCCAAGAACAGCTCCAGTTGCGAACTGTACCTCATCTATGCCAATACTGCAGAATTCAAAACAAGCAAAGAAACTAAAAGCCAGACATCCTAGAGTCTCCAACTGCAACAGTCTAGGAGATTAAAAGTTATTTTACAGAAAGAGAAAGTTGTTTGGGGTATTAAGAGACATTATAGAAGCATTGTAGAAAAGAAAATACATGTCATAATTCTTGGGACTTCAAGGTGTTCAGCTCCCATGCAGAATTTAAATTTCTGTATAAGGTACCCTGTGTGAGTGAGGTTCATCCTGTACCACTTGCAAAGCAGAATTAAATTCCATCCTTTGGTAACTAGAGCTATGTGTATAGATACAAGGTAGGGTTGTGATTCATTTGCCAACATGCAAGCATTTAATGAAGCTTGTGATTCTGTTCAGTTGATCAAATGTATAGCTGGGATTCAACTACCTAAACATATATATACATACATATATATATTTCCCTATGCTTCTGAGGAGCTGAGAAACTTTCAGAGTATAAATCTCTTTTAAGTCACAAAAAGGAGAATTTCTGGTCTGAACCCCAAGACTGTTCGCAACCTGCTTGACAAAGCAGGAAACTTACAGCAGCAAGAAATTTCTTTAGAAGAAACAAGGTCATTATGGCAGAGGTGGGTACACAATGGCAGGCAGACCATGCCTGGGCCTTTGGGCCTTTGGTCTAAAAGGCAAAACAGGTTCTGAAGATGCAGGAAATTTTAAAACCATTTTTAATAGGGATTGCATGGCTCAGAAATTACACACTGACTGAGAAAAAGAAAAATTTAAACCAGCCTCCAAGGAACCTTCTAAAGTAGTATAAAGTACACAATTTTGTTTCTAATAACTAAGTGAAAACCTCCATCATACAGTGCTTTAGCACAATGCTGAAAAATGAGATGTGTGGGTATTTTATAGCATGCATCGATTTTCACTACATTGATCCGCTGTCAGAATTCATAAAGAGAGCTGAAACTTCAGCTTCCACAGAATTGTGGGAGCTAGGCCTGTGGAATTGAACCCTGTTGACTCTATGGGGGTCTGTGATCAAATCTGTGGGGACCTGTTTAAAATTACAGAATCTGCTCCTTTGCTGAAAAAGGCATACCACATCAGGGTGGTTAAAACAAGAGAAATTTGAGAAATGTTATGAGTAGGTGCTCATGGACAAAATTTTCATAGTAGTGATAAATATCTGTGTACTGCTTAACAGACAGTGTGTCCCAAAACAATTATGGGTACATTTTGCCATGACAAACTTCAAAAAATGAATTCTGGCAGAAACAGAGTCTACAAGTTGAGAAATTATCACTGCACAAGGAAAGGAAGAAACAGTTGCTGGCAAAATGGCATGGTTGGCCCCAGAAATGTAACGGCTGAAAAATTAACAGGTGAAGCCATGCAAATCCAGACCCATCTTATTGACCCAAAGCAATGCTTTGGCTGTCAATGCTCCAGCAGTATATTGAGTCTAAAAAGGTGAAACAGGTTCTGAAGTAGCTGGGGTTTTAAAATCACTATTATCGGGGCCCACACCTCAGTAATTACAGACTGAAACTTGGACATGAGACCAAGACACTGGGAGTACGCTCCCTGCCCCTCTGCTGCCTCCCACTGCTGGCTCTGCTAGGACTACAGGGAGCAGCCAGTCCCCCTTTTCTGCACACATACACACAAACACACATAGCCTGGAGAAGGGCAGGGATGGAGACCCCACCCACTGCAGTGACCCTTGTCTTTGATGTCTAACCAAGGCTGGCCAGGCACTAGGGCTCCCCAGAATTCAGGAAGATTTATCCCAAATACATAATGCAATGAGATGGGTCACCTGTAAAAAAAGCAAGCCTATGGGCTGCAAACTCATTCTAGAGGCAGGTCCTAACCCTGCTGTTAGCTGTCACAAACTTTGATGGTTCTTCTTCTGGTTAAATATTGTGAATCCTAGTCAGGGTGTCCTGATTTTGGCTAAGATAGAGTTAATTTTCTTCCTAGTAGCTGGTATAGTGCTGTGTTTTGCATGTAGTATGTGAATAATTTGATAACACAATGAGGTTTTAGTTGTTTGTTAGTAGTGCTTATATTAAGTCAAGGACTTTTCAGCTTCCCATGCTCCGCCAGTGAGGAGATGCACAAGAGGATGGGAGAGAGCATAGCCAGGACAGATGACCCAGATTCACCGAAGGGCTCTCCCACGCTATATCATGTCAACAGGGGAGTTGGCTGGGGCACAGCAATTGATACCTGGGGAGGGGCTGTGCATCCATCAGTGGGTGGTAAGAAGTTGTATTGTGCATCACTTTTACATATACTATGACTATCATCATCCTCATCATCGTCATCATCTCTTCCATTGCTTTACCCAAAACCCAACAAGTTTGGTTTGGGTTGTTTTTCCCCATTCTCCTCCTCATCCCACTGAGGGGAGAAGGGGGAAGTAGTGATTGAGCATCTGTGTGGTGCTTAGTTGTTAGCCCAGGCTATACCATGACACAAGGTTAATTGGTTTTCCCTCAGAAGGCCTGTCGTTGCTATAATTTGATAGTACCTCTACTTTCAATTATTTAGCAAATCTTTAAAATATTTATAGATAACTGTCCTGGGTTGAGACATACAGGACTAACTTTTCTTTTAATGCTGGGGAAAACTGCACTTCTAGAAGATTCTAGTGTCTGAATTTGTGAAAATATTTACTTTATAGCCAGCCAAGGTCTGTGGGATTCAAGGTCTTAGTGTTTTCAAGCCTTGCCAGATGCAGGGACAAGGAGAAGCAAGGCCTGGGCAGGCTGGCCAACAGGATTACGACACATTCAATATAAATTAGAAAAGTTTGCTATGTAGCTCTCTCTCCCTTGATGGCGGTGGTCCAGACAACACCTTGCCCCAGTGCCGGACCCCTGAGGTCTTCCCTTCCTCCTGAAGCCATTGCGCAGGCAGTGTCCAACATTTGCTGTCTGCTGCTGGGAGTGCACAGCTTCCTACTGATAGAATTGGCTGAGTATTCCTATATCTTATATCAGTATCGGGATTAATACTGTTTCTTTAGTATTATTGTTAATTATTTAGTCTTAGTCTATTAAATCTACTTATATTTCAACCTTTGTGTTTCTTTGTGCTCCCCGATTCCTCTTTCAGGTAGGGAGGGGTCATCAGGTGATAGAATAATTGTCTAAACAACAATAGATTGTTATGAGTTTTCTCAAACCATAACAATACCTTTCATATCTTGTGGACCATCCAATCTCAGAAAATCAGTTCAAATTAGAACCAACCAACAAAGTGTTTTTTTATTTTCTTCAGGTGAAGGTTAGCGTTCTTCTAAGACGTGATAATTTACTATTGTTTTGCCATATCTGGTTCAAGATAACTTTAATACATTGTGGGTCACACACACATTCTCACTATGGGGTTCCCAGATTTTTCAAAGTCCCTGGAAATTTGAATTATTTAACAACTGTACATAAATACAAACACATAAACACATGCACTTTCACAAACAGACATATATGTATTTGTATGCACATGTATATATGTATATAAATATTTACATACACACATTCACACATGTATCCATGCATTTTTCTAAACCGCTTCTTATTAACATTTTTGCACATATCTAATTATGACAATGTTAATGGCATAATGCAACTTGTTTGCTTAAATCTGTTTTTCTGTAGACTTTAATATGACTGTTATCATTAGCAGTTTCTATGTCTTTTTTGAGAAGCCAGAGCTTTGGGTATATAGGTTGCTTTGAAAAGATCCTGGGATGCTGAATTATACAACAGAGTTCAAATTATATGCCTAGAAATGACAAAATGGTGCAGCAGTTCAAAAACCATAAAGAAGTATGGTTCCAGATTCTCAGTACTTTGAACTTGAAACTAAGATCACTGAACAGTTTATCATTCTGAGATACCTATCTAAATGGAGTATTACTAAACTTCAAAAATAATTTTAATAATAAATCTGAATGTAATAAATATACTGTAGTGGAAGTAATACAATGGAGTACTTTGTAATATAGAGGTTACAGTTGGACATTTAGTAATTTACAAAAATTACTTCTCAAGATAAACACTAATTCAAACTGTAATATTTATTAAAAATTGGATTTTATAATGTCTCCTTAGAGAACTAATAAAAGATTGTTTGCAAACATTAGAAAGAGTACTTAGTCATGAAATAACATTGCACCTATATTCTTGACATCCATTAAGACTCTGACTGTGCTATTTATAATAGAAAGTAGCACAGAGTAGCAGGCGTTTCCTGTCTTGAAGCCCTTAGTGTCCAATTAAATGAAGATTCAACTGTCACACACTAAAGAGTAATGGTCACATTTAAGACAAAAGAATAGTAACTAGAACAGCATTATGTGATTATGTGAGCTAGTTATATAAATCAGGAAATGATTCTACATGTTCTTTTTTCTCTTTCAACACAGTATTTCATAAACTTTTAAAGTTTAAGTGGATTTATTCCAATTGGAATTAATAGCAAAATTTGAACTGACTTAAATTTGGTCATAACTAAGTGCTAATTAAAAACTGAGCTATAAGTACAAGTTTAGTAACAAACAAAATCACATCTATTCTTTTCTCAGCATTAAAGTCTCTCTAGTCTGCTCTATGATACTTCGACAGATATAATGAATTGTTATGGAGTCCTTGTTCTAAGACCATGCAGTATCATCTCACTTTTTGAGCTTTGGAAATCTGCACTTGAATTTCAATCGTACTAGCCAAAAATTGCAGCCATAAAAAAAGCATTATTTCTGTTCTTTTCGGGCTTCACTTTGGCAGATATTACACTTTAGCAGGAAAAGAGAGCATCTGTTCTGCAAAAAAATTGTGCAACCAAAATAGACAAGATGTTAAATAAATGAATAAAGTTATAATACTTTGTAATAGGCATAAGGTGAAGAAACTCTACTACTTTTTTTCCCTGCCAGATGAGAAATCTGTGGTAGAGTTAGAATGAATCCCAGGACAATCTGATTTCACCAGCTTTTTCAGAAAGGAATAGTAGTTCTGTGTTCATCTTTGACCAATAAAATGATACACATATGCATACTTAATATTAGTCTGAAAATAGTTTTAAAAAAATGTTTAACTTCTAATGGTTGCAAGCTTTCCAAATCTTAAAGGTACTTAAAGGTACCTTATTTGTACTTAAAGGTACAATAACACATGAACACTTTGTTACCAAAGTATTGTCTGAAAATCTTTTCTGTTCCAATGAGACATGTGGCAATGCAAATAATGTATTACATCAGGAAAAAAAGAGTGTGTTTGCAGCTCATTGTGTGTCAACATATAGCAGCAGGTAAATATTTTCTATTGCCAAAGAAAGGAAATATCTCCACTCAACCAGATATTAGATCATGATTTAATGTGTGCCTTGTGAACACCCAAAGATGGTACCAGAGCTGCTACAACAAAGTTACTTTGCCTGAGAGTTACTTCACTTTATCTGCTATGAACTTTTTTAAACCCCAGTGCATATCCTGTAATAGGCAAGGCTATAGTTACCATCAATTTCCTTCTATTTCATGAATTCCATGAACAATTGCATGTTTAAAGATCATAAGCAAAATCCAAATAATTCTTTTTATCTTAATTGCAGCTCTCCAACCTAGAGCATTTTAACCAATACCTTGGAGAAATAAAAAGTTGCCATATACCCGAGTCAGACTAAGAGAGCAACTTACTCTCTTTCATGAGTTTAATAAATAGAAATACAGAGGAACTCAAGTAATTTTGCAGGCAGCTATTCATTCATAATTCCAAATAATGAAGGCTGAGAGAGTATTGGAGACAATAATAAATAATAAAATATTTTGTTGACTTTTGTGTATATTTTCTCTGGGAGGGAAATTCAGAAACCTTAATGGTCTAAGAATATTTTAATTTTGTTTTTAAAGTAGAAGCAATTTAAACTGATGGGACTCAAAATCTCATTCAGTTTCTTAAATGAACTTCATTACCAAACTGAGGAATACGGTAATCAGGATCTTGTAAATGAAGCATACTAAATTGCCTAAATGGCATGGTTTCCTAGAATTTATCCTTAAAAATGGATAGTCCCTTCAAAGAAACAAGTAGTCTAGAGTCAAAATATAACCATCTTCTAAGGTATTTGCAATATTTAAAATTTTCCAAGTAAGGTTTATTCTCCTGTGTCTAGAATAACACATTATTTCATGAAAAGAGAATTTATTCCAAGAGAGCATAGGTCTGCATGAGGTAGTAATCGTAAACTCAGCTTCTGTTGTGTCCTGAAAGTGATACACTGTATCCTCATCATAAAAATGGGAGGGCAGGTCAAACAGGAAGACATAGACAAAATTATTCTCTCCATCTGATCAAGGAGCTTGGTAGTTTAAGAGTTTTTAGATTATGCTTATACTAGATAAATTGTAAGTCCTGAAATAAAATATATCTTAAATGTCTTATAAAGAGACAATACCATGCATGGCCTGAAGTCAATTCTCTTAATATTTTTCTTTTTTTTTTTCTTTTTTTTTTTTTTAAACAAAAATGCTGCTCTAGAATGTTTTGTCTTGGAGCTTTGTTGACTATACCTTCCATTATTTATGTGTACTTCCTGGTATAGATCTTATAGATCTATAATTTTTTATTTTAAAATTTTAAAATTCTTGTGCTCAGTAAGTTTTTTCACTTCTCACCCCCTTCTTGGTCGCCACAAGTCTTTAAAAACTTCCCCTCAAAGCTACACAAGTGTCTTTCTCCTCTGCATTTTTTCTATCCTTCTCACTATGTCCCACACATATATTCTCAGCCATAGTCTAACAGGTAAATTCAAGGAACCAAGGTCCATTCTGCAACCCTGAAATCAAGCCACATAGTGTGCCTTGGCCCCTATACTTAGATTATTTTTTTCCCCTCAAAAAGGAAAGTGGATTTGTCAATACTTCTCCATCCTACTTTACCCCCTGAAGTGTGCCAAGGTGTCACATAGGTTACTGCAATTCCAGATTGCAGAAATGATTACTGACCCAGCACCAGTGAGCACAATAAAAAGTAAGGGACTCACCAGTCCTTTATTCTGTGTCCTGTCTACGTTAAGTTTGCAAGTATAATCATAGCCTGAAGCTGTAAAAGTATTGCTGAGTAGTGCTGACTCCAAGCATCAGGTGTGGTTGGCATTCACACTGTTGAGGACTGCCTTCCTCTAGGACAGATCTGGCTGGTAGAGGGTGAGTTGGACTGGTCTAGAAATAGGGAATGAGTTCATTCTTAATTCTGATCATGGAAAATCAGTGATCCAGCACTTAAATGCATTTGGGGTTCCTTCTTTGTCTTAGTAATACTATTTGGACCCTCCTACATAGTCTTTAAAAGAAAAAAAAAAATCCCCCTTAATTTCTACAGGTTAGCAGTAGAAAGCAAATTGATTGCAAGGAATCACAAGTGATATTTTCATTAAATATTCCAAAGTCTAAACAGGTAAAAATGTAACCAATAGAAACCAGATTTTTTCTGAAAATACTAACAGCTTTTAACTTATGAAATCAGAAAAGACTGAAGAAGAGTAGGGCACTGTAGGTTAGATTGACATGTTGACATGAATCACAATATTTCAATTCACTTAAATTTTTAACATCTCAAATTGATCACTCTGTTCAGTGAACTGTTTGGCAGAAATTGGGAGTGATGGTTAAGTAATCCCCAAAATATATTTCCTTGCAATATGACAACTGTATTAAAATGAGGGAATTAAACCCTATTATTCACAACAATTCTAAGAAATGGCTGCTGTTTTGAGGTTGATTTTATACATAAGACACGTATTTGTAGACATACATACACACATGTTCCTTTATTATACACAAAGGAAATGTCTACAAAAGTGTGTGCACATTTTTGGAAGTCTTAGAGAGCAATATTCATGACAGGAACAGATTTACTCCAAAGGTAAAATGAATTTGCCTGATGTGACGAGATACCTGAGATAGGGTTATTCTTTACTGGTTACAGTGCCTGATGTCAAGGATGAGAAAAGGCAAAGAAAATAAATTTGCAATTTAGCCAGACTCCTAAGTACTAAGAATGAATCAGGACCTCCAAGAAATTTATCATCTTTCTTTTCTGGTTTTGATGAAAATTATCTGAACTAAGCATCAAATATTCTCAGAATATTTACCACTTATAAGTCATGATAGCCCTCTTTTGCTCACATAATCAGAAGGCAATCAGTCATGCTGCTCTTTTCTTAATAACAGTCAGGATTTCAGTAGTCAGTTCTTCCAGATGTTAGTTCCTCCAAAGGGAACTAGAGGCAAGAGGGGATGAACGTCACATATATTGGGGCACTATTATATTTGATAAAAAATCTCAAACTATAAATACAAATGGATGTTCAGTGAAATGATATGTTCATTCTGAGTGCTATGATCTAGATGTATTGAAAGGAAGTGTATCTCTGGCACTCGGATATGCCATCTTAAGGTATTTTACCTGTAATACATGCATCTACTAAAAATTGTGCTTGCTCTAAATGACCTGTTAGATCCTGGACAGTTACTCTGAATTGTTTGAGGAAACCCTTTCCTTTTCAAAACATGATTTCTAGGATTTTTGAATATTGCTACTTTGGTTTGAGTTTGAATCAATCTTTAAAAAAATAATTAATATCCTCTTAAATGTAAGAGTTTTGGAGAACTTTCCCTAAGAATTTTAATTTTACTCATTTTCAGATATATATTCTTCTGTGGGAACACAATTAATGCAATTGTTCCAAGACCAGAAAGCATTGATTTTAAGGTACCCAAATGTGTATAAGACTTGTTAGTCCAGCTTCATCCAACTATCCTTTGATTTTCTGTAACCTGTCTTTTGTATTAGGATCTGTGTATGTGGGGACCTGAGGATCCTCATGGACAAGTTGAATATGATTCAGCAGTGCACCACAAAAGCAAGAAAGGCAAATTGAATTCTGGGCTGCATCCACAGGGGCATTATTAGAAGCAGCAGAGACATGATGATACCACTCTACTCAGCGTTTGTGGGGCCACATCTGGAGTACTGTGTCCAGTTCTGGTCCCCACAATTAGACAAAGACATGGACCGACTACAAAGGGTCCAAAAAAGGGCGACAAAGATGATCAAAGGGCTGGAGAACCTGTCTTGTGAACAGGGTCTTTTCTCCCCAGAGGACTAGGTCTTTTCTCCCCAGAGGAGAAAAGGCTCAGGGGAGAACTTGTCACATTATTCCAGTACTTAAAGAGCATCTACAAAGATGACAGAGGCTCTCTCTTCACACGAGCCACATGGAGAAGATAAAGAACAATGGGTAAAAGCTGCACTGAGAGAGGTTTCATTTTGATATAAGAAACACATTTTTGTTACTGTCAGAGGAACAACGTCCCAGGGAAGAACATGAGTCCCCATCACTGGAGGTTTTTAAGATGTGACTGCACAGGCTGCTAGATAATCTCATCTAGTCTCCCTTTCCTATGAAAGTTTAGACCAGATAATCTTTTGAAGTCCATTCAAACCTGACTATTCTGTGATGATTGCAGTATATCTGTCAAGAATCCAAAGATGGTTTTCTCAGAACCCACCTTAAATTAGGCTTAAAATATGTCTTGAATGACACTTTCTCAGATCAGTGAATTACTGTTAGCAACAAAATAATTCACAGATATATTTTTTTTCAAGAAAATAAATCTGAAATCTCTTATTCATATAGGTTTAATTACAGCGATCCATAGTTCATCTGAATTGAGAAGCTTCTAGATAGTATTATGAAGGGAACAATCTGTCTCACTTTTTAACAAGAAGTGATTCCCTGTACAGTTCTCCTAAATGTGTATTGGTAGTAGTATTGACAACAGTGGTGACTGATACTTTTCCACAGGTGAGGATCTCAATAGGGAGATAGTCAGACTCACTAACTTTCCTTCACCAACATGGCATTGTACATGGTTTGGTAATAGCCTGCTTAGTGCAAGGGGGAAATAGGAAGACTTGTGAAAATTTCACTGGTGTCATAACATTTTGGTGGTCACGGGCTCCCCTAGCCCCAAGGGAAGATTGGCCTGCAATGCACATTGCCACATGCAGATCCTTAACACACCAGCGAAGCTGCAACTTTAGCTGAGGGAAGGAAGACAGTAGTTGGACTGGACAAATTTTGGATGAAGCTGTCCAAATCTTTTCTTTAACAGAGCTTGCTGCAATACTCTGTTCTTTGCAGAAACTACTTTCCCTGAGCAGCAACAACTGGGAAAGAAGCCAGGGCATAAGGTTCCTGCAGTGTTTTTGGATTAGAGTGAGAAGGAAATTTTGAGGTAAGTATGACTGTAGATGCACTGAGACAAAAAGCTTAAGTGCTGGCAGATTTTTTTTTTTGGCAGTGATGTTTAACAAAGTTCTAACTCTGAGTCTCAGTGGTATACTTTGCCTGCAAGGTACAATAAGACTGAGAGCACAGGTGTTTATCACATACATTATAACTGCCATCAGCAAAACAAAGTCTTCTAATTTTTATGGTGAAGAAGTGTTGAAAATACTTTTGTCATGGTTTTTATTTTTCCAGTGACGTATCTGTATATGCAGTCTTTCTTCTTCTACACAGATATATGACGTTTGTTTTAAGGTCATAATTGAAAGGAATGTCTTCAGTCTTCAGGAGCCATCAGAAATTCCATTTTGCCCTATGCATTTTTGACATACAATTAATTGCAGAAGATCCTGCCAAGCATTACTTGCCCTGTGTAGAAGAACACAAGGCACGGTTCCCAAGACAAGGCAAAATGGATTGATTTTGGACTGTGTACATTGGCATGGGAATAGAAATAAAAAGACTGAATTAACTTTTAAGGCATCTACTACTTTAAGACTTCCCCAAGGTTGCACTGCACAAAGCAGACACGTCAGCTTATTGTATAATAGCTTGAAGGTCTCTAAAATACTGCTGCATTCTGCCATCAAGAAATGGCCTTATACATGTAAATCTATCCGACTTTCAGATGTAATAAAGAGATATTTTACAAAAATTCCTTTCTCAATCATCTATGCTTTTATTCAGTAACAATTTTTGCAACAAAAATGCAGAAGGCGTGTATGATTTCTTTATCATTACAGACTAAACATATGTCCACTGGAATTCAGGGCATCAAACATTGAGTAACTATGCACCATGATTTACAAGGCTGAATCATATCACAACAGTAATAAAATTTTTAAATTAACAAAAACTTCATGATTAATTTATATCTTAAGCATAGATTCAACAAAGGATGAGGGGACTTTAACCCCCCTATCGCCTTTTAATGCCAAGTATTTCTCCACACTGCTTTTTCCATCCCTAGAAATTACTGAAGGATATATACGAATGGCTGTTTTTTCTGGAATTTCTACTTAAGTATATATGACATTTTAAGGTTTGCTTAGAGCCACAGGAGCTACTAATCATCTCCCTAGAACTTTCCGTTAGAAAATAACCATCTCCTCTAGCAATTTGCAAGAATAAATCCCTAGTACCCTAGGCACATTTTTCTGCAAGGTATGTGCATGTCCTTCTTTAATGAGATTTAATACCTCTTCTGGAGTAGCAATTTCTAGATTCATTGTGGATTCAACTGTCTCTCCGGTTGAATCTCTCTCTTGTTAGCTAGAAGAAATAATTGTTAGAGCCTGAGTTTCTTAGAGAAATTCGGGCTATCATGCATGATATTCAACCTCCTTTTTACCTACTCCCTCTCCAGGTAGAACAAACAGGCTCTGTAGATCTACCAGTATCAAAGAAGTAATATATAACAAAAGAAGTGTTAATAATCTCTTAAACATGTCCATGAAATGTTTTAAATTGTTAACTTTCTGAAGCCATAATATCAAGGTAGGTGACAGATTTTGTGATATAGTAGCTCAGACAACCTTCTTCTCCACAAAGCAGTACTGTTTTAAGGGACCTGATATAGGTGTATAACACCTACAATGTAGGATCACAAACCCCTGGAACACCACTTTTTTGGCGAAGAATTTATTTATTTATTTATTTCTCTAGCTTAGGTTTTAGCACAAGTAGTAGAGATCTCTATCTAAACCTCTCTTGCTGCTTGCATTCTGAATTACTAGGACAGCACAGCAAGGAATCCACTCTGAAGTCTACTGATAGCCTTCTGGCAATAAAGAGTTAATCTTAGCAAACTGCTTCTTACAACATCCTTTTATATACATTTGTTCTTTCTGTCTTATGGTGGTGGGAATGGTAAGATTGGCTGGAGAGGCTTTTTCTGTATACTCTCTCCAATCTATATACACATATAGAGGTAATACACATAGACTATACACAGGAAACTGGAGAACAGATTCCTTAATTTTCCTTAGTATTCAGTTATATAGTTTGTCTGGGCAGCAGACATTAGTTCTCTTGATGGTAAACTTTATTTATTAAAATAAATATTGAAGATGGCATTGATAGTACTTGAATGTCTTTGTGGAAGTAACTGGAACCCTGACTATCACAGTTACAGATTAACTTTTCTTTATTGTTGTATCTGCTGCTCTAACTTAAGAAGTATAATTTTTAACTGCAATTTATAGTAACAGCTAAGCTTAAAAACCTCTTATAAACACACCACCAATTAAACTGAAAAATAATTGGCTTTCATTTTAAAGTTGTTAACCTTCCAACTGGTTATCTTTAAACTGGTCCAAATATAGATAGTATTAATATTCATGTTCATAACTTTACATGTTTATTACTTTTCTTTAATTTTCTACTCTAAGCAACAGTTTTTTGAATTTTAAAATGTCAGGACTGTTTATTGGAATTAATTCCCTAATAACATCTACCACAAGGTCAAAGTAATAAGCTGTTTTTCTGTCATTTATCCCTAACACCTAAAGAACTTTTTTATAAAAAGAAAAGGAATTATAGTATTGCTTATAAGAAGTTTATAATAAATGCTCTGCAAATCAATCTAAACTGATGTTAAAAAATAGTTTTAAAAATGTCACAGAGAATTAATAGGAGAGGAACAAAAACAAATAAAGAAAACTGCACTATTTCACTCCAAGTCCACATTTTACTTAAAAGTTAATATGATATTCTGTTATTGTTACTCTGTTATTAAATAAGAATTAACAGACAGAAAAGGCAGAAAAAGTCAGTGATGGGGCAAGTATACAGAATTATTTCCATTCAATGGCCAATTAATAGATTACGTGTTTTCAGCCTGTAAAAGAGACAAATGATTGGAAAGATGATCGAAGTTTTAGATTGTAAGTGGCCTGGAGGGGATGATGGAAGAAGGTTTGTTCATTGTTTGAAGTACAGCAATTTGAATGAGAATTGTGGTGCTGGGTTAGAATAAATAAGAGGAGGCATTTCCTTACATGGTGCTGTTCAGATATATGCTGGGAACAGGAACAGCTTTCTGTAAGATGTTTTGGATATAAAATATCTGCATGGGTTCAAAAGGTTATTGAATGAAATCACATAGAAAAATACAACATTTGTTTTCTGCTGTTTCTAAGCCACAGAAATGTGTCCTAAGGCTGGCAGACTGCACAGGTGCAGCAATCATTAGAAGCCTGCCTTGATCTTATACTCCTCCTCAGGTGTCACTACTAATCTGTGTCAGAAATGGCCCATGGACCTAGGTCTTTTAGTCTGACTTGGTAAAAATCGTTTTTATATTCTTATGCAAAGTGTAATCAGAGCACATAGTAGACATTTCTAATTTTTTTTTTTGCAAAAACTATGGTTATACACTAAGGTCATTATATATAACATTTTTTCTTCCCTCTCAAGTGGCTAAGAACTGTACAGAAACATTAGATTTATTTACTTTGATATATTGGATCTTAATTCTTCGAGTCTTGTTTTTAAAACATGCATTTTAAGACATACTTTTTCCCCATCTTCTTTTGTCTCTATAATTTGCATTGATTTGTCAAAGACACATAAACTGCACTGTTACATTAGAATGTTAAATATTTCACTTTGGCATTTTTTCAATGAAATTGTATTATTTTATTGCCTGGAGATAAGTAAAAATAAATAACCATAAATCTATTTTCCTAGGAAAGTCTGAATTGTTGTATTTTCTTCACATTTGTGGTTTTGTTAGTGGTAGTTCATACCCAGATGGATAGAGATAAAATCAGAAAATAATCTTTCTCTGACCATACTTAGATTACCATGGGTCAAAACAGCTATGAGACTTGGTCCAGAGAAAAAAATAGAAAAAAACAAACAAACAAACAAACAAAAAACAACCAAACCAAAACCACCATATACATTCATGTTTAGATTTGCCTATGTGTATAGTCTATGTGTATTGCCTCAACCCTCGAAGTGTCACCCCATCTCTGGAAGTGCTCAAAGCCAGGCTGGATGGAGATTTGAACAACCTGGTCTAGTGGAAGGTTTCCCTGACCATGGCAGGGGGTTTGGAACTAGATGATCTTTAAGGTTCCTTCAAATTCTAACCATTTTATGATTCTGTGATTGCATGCAAGAGAGAGAAACAGGGATTTAAGTCTTTCCAGAGTCAGAATTGTAGTGTAGACATTTTTAAATGGTTAGAAAAATTAAGAAATACAAAATTACAAGAAAGACAATGTAGATCCATATATATATATATGAATGTTATAAAAAATAATGTAGAAAAAAATAAGTATAGTGGTTTAAAATACCATTATACAAAATCATTCACTTTCCATTTCCCATTCTTGCTTGTCTGAATGCAAAAATGCAAATTCTAAGAAGTAATATATTTGGGTTAAAAGGTCAGACAGAAATAGGAATAACTAAGAGTGTCTCTTCAGGCTGTTGTGCAACAAATATTGCTGTTGAATCTATGTGATCCTGCCAGAACACATTTAAATCTTTTTAGTGAATGTAGAGTTACATAGTTGAGTTGCAAACAGTCACTGTGAATTAGTAAAACTGTGAGACTGCGACTGGATGCTGGATGAGGCATCAGCAGGACCTTCAGCGCGGTATCCTAGCCAGTGCTGTACCCTCCCAGAAACTGTAGAATATCATCCTTGTTGCTATGCAGGATTATTTCTGCAGCTTCTCTATTGGCAAGGATAGCACCATTCTCATTAGAAGGCTTTTATTGGACTAGAGTCTTTTGTCTTTTTTCAGGGAAACATGTCTTTTGTTTCCTGCATTGTCAATTAGAATTAGCCCTTCACTTGGTTACGGTTGTCTAAGGACAACCACCCATACATCCTTACAGAGAGAATGGGAGAAGAAACTTTTCCTCTGACAAAGCCCTGTGATATACCAGGGGTAGAAGAAGGCACTCACACTCTCACTCAGACCTGCTAACTTGGCAAAATATGCAGGACTGATGGTGTATCCAGAAATTAACACTGCACAAAAACACAAATAAATAAACAAATAAAGAAACCCATCAGAAGGATCTCTTACCTGGGCTAGCAGCTTTCTGCTTTTCATCTTGATATTGGAAAACTTAAACCTCCTTAATCAGCAAATATATGTAATATTCATTACTTAACACAAGTACACATTGAAACTGCTATCAATATTAAATAATTCTGTATAGAAAATAGCTTAATTTATTTACTGGATCTAAGCACCTTGCAAAACGCTAGATTTGTAATATTCTTCAACTCCATGGCATGAAAATACTTTTTAAAGCCTAAAAGCTGATAAAAATATCCTTCATGTTGTCTGTAATTAATATAGTTACATTGCTTCATGGGTTTTCTGTAGTTTTATTAGAGGCAAGCTGATCACATTTTCAGTGCAAACCAAATAATTAAATAAAGAATTTTTTAGGAATGCAATATGCTTAAGTGTTTAGAATAGCATTAGTTGTCCCTGTTTAAACAGCTGACTAACTCCAAATATTTTTAGTAGTCTGTAGTACTTGTGTAATTTTCACTACACAGTTAACTTAGCTCTGAACACACTAGTTGTTTACCTTTTACTCAGAGAGAATTTGCTAAGTATAGGAAATTTAGTTATGCGTGCTCTCTAATGCAAGTATTGGTCAAAGTCAGCTCTAAAATAATGAGGGCATCTCAGTGACTATTCCTTTCTGTTATATTTTCCAAGTTTCCTATTCCATGTTGTTCCAACTGAAATGCCCAGTTAAATTTCTAGGGAAATTTCACCACCATTCTATTAATTTGGTATGAACAGAATAGAATGAAGAGAGAAAAAAAAAAAGAAAGAAAGAATGGAAAAATACAGCTTGGAATATGAAAATGTAATGGAGATCAAAGTTTATTCAGCTTCAGTTTTACTTCCAACTCCAACTAGAATATTTTTTTTATATTTTCTTTTTTCCTGAAGTAACAAGCTGTTTGTGACTACATAACATGAAAGACTGAGGAAAATGTTCAACACTAACGCATCTAAATCTATCTGACAATATT
Source organism: Gallinago jamesoni (assembly GCA_025769975.1). Taxonomy (NCBI): domain Eukaryota; kingdom Metazoa; phylum Chordata; class Aves; order Charadriiformes; family Scolopacidae; genus Gallinago; species Gallinago jamesoni. The sequence goes on from JAOQGH010000001.1 coordinate 160,077,387, forward strand.
CAGTCGGGTGCTAGATACTGAATCTTGTTTTGGTTTGATTCTATTAAAGTGCTTACTGGATTTTATTAGGAGTTATATACCACATATATACCAGAGACAATATATTAACAACAAAATAAGTATAAATATTATAATTCAGACTTCTAAGACTTCTACATACGATTATTAAAACTATTGCAGAGATCATATTCTTATCAGGAAATTCTAGATGAAATATTTCTAATATTTTTGGCAGGCATAAATATCACAGTAGAGCAGTTTTCATACTCATCAATTCCATAAAGATGTGTTCCTGGTTTCTGCATAAGAACACTCATTCCATTGCAATTTTTTTGTTGTGGATATACTTATTTATTTGGTTGGTTGGTTAGTTGTTGTTTTTTTTTTTTTTTAACAAAATCAGTCCATAATGAATCTGCCTGTTTATATCACAAACATTGGCAGGGTTGAAAACAGCATGGTGAAGGAAATGCACCAAAAATAGAAATGAGGGGGGCATGGCAGGAAAGCTGTGGGCCTTTATAAAAGCAAGTTTATAAACCCTTTGTTCCCTGAATGTATTCTAATTGTTCCTTGACTGATCCTCATATTTCTAATTCAGCATCTTTGCCTGCTAGACAGTTCTGTGTATTTACTATTCTACAGGTAAAAAGGTACTTTATGACATCTACTCAGCATTGTTTTTCATTCAATCCACTTATGCTCACTGAACTTGTCATTGGAAATCATCTGGAATAAGTTTCTTTTGCTGTTATTAACCACTCCATTTAACAATGTGAGCACTTTTATACGATCATACTCTTTTTAAGTATTTTTTTTCCTTTTTGGGGGAGTGAACAGGAAATGACTTTTAAAAGCTCTGCAATCACCATTTTCAACATGACAATGTTATTGTGGAATTTTATCTTTTCCACACAAAGACTACACTATAGCTTCTTGCAGAATATATGAACATATAAAAATGCTGTGATGACAAATCATTCTGATTAGTCAGAGATATAATTAATGTGCTTTCAGATATTAAGCACTCATCATTAACAGTAAATCAATGAAACAGAGATTTTTCTGATTAGTTGGAATTATTTTCCCATACTATTATTATTTTAATTAATGATTCAACTAATAATAGATTTCAATCATAAACAAAAATAACTCTGAAGATAAAAGATTTTCCTTAAAGGCTGAGAAAGGATTAAAACATTTTAAAAAATTCTTTTTTTTCTGTTAATGGCTAGAAGGCACACAATACTATTTGGATATAAAGAAGAAAATGATTGCACAAACAGATTTCTGCTTATAAATATTAAGAGAATATTAAGAGAAGAAAGGAAAAGCCACAGGAGAGTTGAAGCAAAAATGAAGAGTAATTGATGCTCAGTCGCTCCAATTGCTCTTCTTTTCCTGGAGAATAATAACTATGAAACGAACAGATGAACTATGAACAAGATAGTGAGAACTTAGCTATCATCTGTGGGTGAGGAGAATGTGGAGGGGGGATAAAATGACTATTATTATCAATAAAGTGAGATTAAAACATACATGATAATTTATGTGGATTGGGACACATCAGGATTAAATAGGAAAGTTTGTAACTACTAAAAGGAGTAGTGTAACTACTAAAAGGGGAGTGAAAAAAAACACAATTATTCTGGAAATTGTTAAATTACATTTTATTTTAAATTATACTTCTCTCTGCAGTCCATCATTGTGTAAGGGTATGGTTTAACATAAGTGCTAAAAATAAAAGCAAACAATATTTATGTCAGATAGTTTAAAACTGCTAAAAAAATTTCAAATTAAAACTTAAATTTTCCTTGTTGGACACACTATACTACATGCTGCATGAAACATCAGTTTACTCTGCACATTTTGCAAGATTATCATAATGAATGTTCAATGTGAAATAATGTTAAAAGCCACTACAACTAGGAACACAGGTGCAATTCCTGTATTCTGTTTTTAATCATGATGACTGTCAAATTAAAATGCAAATTAGGACTAATTTGCAAAAAATGATCTAATGACTTTCAAAATGTGAAAGCAAGCCATCTACAAATCTATTAGCGTTACCTTCAAACAACTTTTTGAAAAGAAAGGAGAAGGGGAAGAGGAAGGGGAAAGGGAAGGGGAAGGGGAAGGAAAAATTTATTAAAATTTTTTAATAAAATTTGCTGGCCATGTCATTTCTATGTCACATAATTTATCCAATATCTAAGCGGTAAATAGTTTTTTTAAGGGTCAGGTTCTATGACTCTTACAAGGCATCTTCAAAGGATTTTTTTTGTGAGGGAGGGAAATTCTAGTTTTAATGATTCAGTCTCTCTCATACTTCAGTGTATGCTAGCTTCTGGGTTTTATACTTGATGACTATTGCATGAATAGTCTCATTTGACAAGCAGCACTGAAATGTTCAATAAGAAAATTTTTCAACAAATAACTTAAATCATTAGAAATTTTTAGCTTTTCCAGCAATAAAAAAATTGAATATGTAAAATTGGATATTTTTAAGCTTGTGTAAGTATCAGACATAAAGAAAAATAAGATCTAATATATATATACTAACAATTTCAGAAATATTTTTCAAAATCACTAACATCTTTGTCTTACTATTGACTTCTTCATGTTTGTTTATTTATTCAATCCCTGGAAAGATCCTGAGGCTGTGTATTACTTCAGACAAGGAACTTCATTGTTTGTGTAATTGTGACACCCTGTTGATGAAAAGTATTTACTGGGTTTATTAAAAAGTCTTGTTAAGAGAAAAACAATGCAGCAAAAGTATAGGAAAGAAAAGGTAGAAGATCTCGACAAAAGTAGGAGGAACAAAAGTGCAAAATATTCAGGGAAGGCATTAACACAACAGTTCAAACCACAGCATTAGTCACAGACTTATAACCTTGACAATGACTAATAGTAGAAGCTGGAAACAGACTGTTCCATGCACAATACTATGTCATGGGTAGTTTTTTATAGTTCATTCAAAGAAGAATGCTATTGGTTGGAGTTGGTTTACTTGTCAGATATGAATCTTGATGTTAAATATTAGGTAAGTATACATGTATTTCTTCCATTATGTGGAATATACATGTAAAAATTGTTTTTCCCCTTGTTTTCAGTTCTTCTACCTACAAATATAAAAAGGAAGAAACTGAAGTCTCCTTAAACTCAATAACAAAATACCTTATTGAACAAAAGTGGGATACATCTTATCTAAAAATTGAGCAGTCTAGATTATGACTTCTTAATTTTGTTTAAGTTTTGGTGTTTGTTTTATTGTTTATGCTTGACATTTTAGTGACTGGGCTCGCAACACTTCTCTGAATCAAACGTACACCTGTGCTATTCATAGGCAGGTGAGTGCTGACAAATGTAAGAGCAGATGAAGGAAAAAAAAAAAAAAGATGGGGATGTCTTAAATCATTTTCACCAACAGAAAAAAATTACTTGTGGAAATATGTGGCTTTGTGGAAATATGTCATCACCTTGTGGGTTCAGTTATACCTTGGAGTAATCCAAATGGATTCCAATTAGATTACATCTGGAATAATTCCTACTCAGCATAAACAAGACTGACAGCAACAAGCAACAGCTGTTTTATATTGCAGATTTTTCCTAATGTTACTGTACTTTAGGGCATCATAAATGAAAAGTTTTTACACTATCATACCACATATTTTAGTACTACCACTACCATAAGCAAAGCTTACCAAATTGATGTAGCCAAAAATAAATAATATTCTCTTAACTGAGCCCTAATAATATACCAGTATTCTTTTTTTTTTTTAACCTTTTGCATTATATTTCCCTGTAGAGCTCATTTTTTTTTTATGCTGAAGACTGTTCTCTACATGTGTACAGTGCGCACTGAGCCACTGACTGAAGAAAAGAATTCTTAAAGCATTTAGGCATAAAGTGTGATTCTGATCTAAATCAAAGGTAATGGGGAGAGAATTTAATACTTCATATGATTGAAAGTCAAATTTCATTTAAAGTGCCTGAAATCCAGGGAATGTTCCTGGATTACATTAATTTACATTAATGTAAAATTTACAGAACAATGATTTTTTTATTTAAACCATTACATAGTAATTAACAGGACATTTTTGTATCTCCTGTAACTGAAATGTTACAGCAATAGTTTAATAAAAGAGGGATTATGTTGTACTGTAAATCTGAGGGGGACCCCAAAAGTTAAAATGTTAAAAGACTAGGAAGGAATATGTAAGCCTGCTCAACTGAAAAATTATATTGTCTGTGAAGATTAATTCTAACTTGAGATTTAACCAAGTATTCTGCCATTTCCAGATGTTTGCCAGTTGTCTTTCAAGGGATTTATGACTGATTAGCTGTTTATCACACAAGCTGAATTAATCTCTAGACCGTGCCATAAACAGTAGATGTAATATTTCTTACATGACAGTATTGTACCAAGGAAAGAACATAAAATTTAAAAGGACGTATTTGCATGGATCAATACAACAGCATATGAATTGCTTTGGACAGCAACAGGATGCTGAACTACTTGCAATGTATTATTTGATTTGGTCTTTATGATATAAAATATGGCTTCTTTATATTAACCTATTTTAAGGGGGGTAGACAGCTTTTGGACACAAGTCTTTGAAGATTCTGTAATAGAATATTAGCTGTGCAGTCATCATATTCTATATCAAACAAAAAATGGATAATGGAAGTGGAGAACTTTTTTTTTAGCAGGTTTTGGCATAAACAAATTGGAAACAGTTATTCCACGGAGAAGCTCATGTTGCACAATCCCAATCAGTTTGTATTCAGGCACTGAGTTTATATCTCACTTAATCTTGGACTTCTATAGTACAGATGTCTGCATATGAGACAGTCAAGCCTCTTCATAGCTGATGGTTGATATGGGCATTTTTTTAGATTCAATGTGTCTCACGTATTTTTGGTATTTACCTCACAAAAAATTAAGTGTTTAATTCTGCCCATTGACTACACGAAAAGCCTACATGTATATAAGAGCTCATATAGAAAGATGAGTTAGAAAAACCTCAACCAGAGATTTTTTTAAGGTGACTTCCTTGTGAGTGTTACGTTGTTCCCCAAGAGCTCAGAAGCACTCCCTACTCCTCAAGTAGCCTGTACAAAATTTAGTTTTGCTGCAGTCCTTATAATAGATGTTAGCTTGAGTTAAATAAGTGAAGCAGTTATCCTGAGTGAAAAAAACAAAGTAATGCAAAGACCATCAGAAGCCTAATTGAAAGAACCTTTGGACTGAAATAAAATCTAAATACAGCTGCATCTGGGGGTATCAGGAGCACCACCATAAAACTGAAGAACAGCTAGAACCAGCTGCTATGTACCATAGAGCCATCCAGGTTAATGCAAAAAGAGCTAAACTTAGCAGTGCTGGCATGAACAAGACCTTGATATTGCATCTATGGAAAATTAATTACTTTGGGGGATTTTTTTTTTTTATTGAGTAGCAGATAGTGCCAAACAGACATTTGCTAGGTTGCAGCTGACATTTCTCTGATGGATTTTCCACCGTGCATGAAAATAAAATTAAAATAAAAACAACACATAACTGAATGAAACCGGAGCAGAAAAAAAAATCCAGTATTCAGCATGCAAAGTGTGATTTCACATGAGGGAAAAAACAAAACAAAAAGGGGATGGGGTGGGGAGGATGACACTAAGTTGTATAATAATTCAACAACACAGAAACCATAACAATGCAAAAAGTATTCACACAGGATGATAGCTAGTTATGTAGAGGTTTTCTTAAGGGACACAAGATCAGAATAAAATGAATTATTAAATGACAAAGCTCCTGGAGGTTGCCATCTTCAGACATCTTCAAGCAAGTTCTCCTTCCCCAATCTGGTGGAAGGGAGGCTGTTAACAGCTCCCTAACCCTTAGTGCAGACAGTAGATAAAGACCTTATACCCATGGGCTAGTCATTGTCCTTAGATATCCCAAGGACCTTTCAACTGATGTCCTGGGTTCCCTGGGCAAGTCATCGGGGTTTCTCCACCTGTTATTGTATCACTGACCCTGGCCACGTCTCTGTTTAATGTAATTAGCCTGTTATCAGATAACCTGACAAAGGCTATGGAACATTTATTCAATATTCAGTTAGATACAATTGTGCAAACCAAAGTGAGAACAAAATCAGCAGGGTTGATAATAAACTTTTAACAAGAGGTACACAATTAGATTGCAGTGTTGATAACCATGACTTTTGCTGCTGCAGAAATGGAGAGGGAAAGGGAAGAAAAGGATTAGGAGATATACAAACTGAAAACACACTAAAAATTGAACATCTGTAATAGCATGTGGTAGGTGCATCTTGAGTTATAGAACATAGTAACCCATCTATATTCCAAAAGATACTAAGGATCAGAACAAAAGTGTGTTGAATTTAAAGATTTTGGAGTATATTATAGGGCTGAAATATCCTAATGACCACAAGATTTATGCTTTTAGGAGAATGTCCTTCTCCCTATAGCAGAAAGTAAAGAGGTGCTAAATAATTTGTTTGAGTAACTCATTTTATGAGCAGGTATGTTCTCTGATTAATGAGGAGGGAGAGAGAGAAATGCTATTGTTTCTTATGTAAATTATCAGAAGAACTAAATACATAGATAAATATTTCCTAATCCTAACATATGAAACATTTTACAGAGGTGTATCTTAATGCCAAAGGACATAAATTGAGGTTTCATGTTATGTTTGTATTATATAATGTTAAAACTTTTCTTACATTACTGCCTTTGTTTCCTTTATTTTCTCCCCTGACGTGATGGACTGTATTCTCTTCTTCCCTCACAGGTGCTTAGGTTATTTTGGTGATCATAATAGTAAAAATAAAATAGATTTTTTTGGACTCCTAGAATACATTGAAATAGAAGTGGTGCCTGGGGATATAACAACTTGTATTATTACTTTTGATTTTTTTAAAAAAAATTATTTTTTATTTTTTTCCATTCTTTCTATTCTATCATGCAAATAACATAGTTTTAAGTGAAGTATAAAGAATTATGAACAGCATATTAAGAATCCGTGTAACCTTGTTAGGGTTTATGAACTTTACTGAGGGAATTCCAGCAAAATTAATTTACAATCTCTTTAAGAGATAAACAAAATATATCTGAAATGTCAAAAACATTTTTAAACAAAAGCCATTTGTAGTTAAGAGAGTGTTAATGTTAGTTCTAAAACTTAATTCCTGTATTTTCCAGATTTGTTAGAAATTAATATGATATCATGACTCTCTTTTTCTTTGGAAAGATTAATCTAATTACAAAGTATATGGGAAAAAAAAAAAGATACTGTGTGTTTGATTTGAAAGACATGCAAGCAAGAAATCAGTAATCTGCCTAGAAAAAGAATTTCTTTTATTACCCATACAAAATGATGTAAAATAATAAGAAGAAGCTCTGCAGAAGCAAATGGCTTCTAATAAACATCGTATTGCATGAAAGCAAAGAAAAGGAAAAAGCATTTTCTTTTAGGAGTTCCGCTACTTAACAATAAAATTTCAAAGATCATCTATTTCAAAACCATGTCACAGTAAAGAGCATAGGCAAGATTGATCATTTTTGTTTGCTCAATGTTTTGGCTACCAATAAAAATTAATGTTCAACAACGTTAAAAAAATGAATTTATGCACAGCATTATTTTCAATTGTAGGTGCATGAAATTACTTTAATGATTGGTAATTGAAGAGTTTTCAGGCTAATGCCTTATGTAAAGGCTTTTAATTTTCTGTAGGGAAGCATACTAAAATTGTGACTGTTAAATTATAAATAATTTTTTTACATGAAAGATTGAAAATAATGCAAATATCTTATTTTAATGTGGCAAGTCAAATACTGTGATGACAAGTGCCATATTTTTACTCATAATCATACTGTGGGTGCCTGAATTTTCAGGTGTTGGCAGGTAAGTGTTGTTGTGTCAGGAAACCCATAAATCTGCTGTATTATTCAAAACCACAATAATTTGACACTAAATCTTTCATTTTACTTTGGCCAGCTAGAGATATTACAAGGCTAATCACAAAGAAACATTGGAAAGATACATTAAAGTCACACTGTAAAAAACCAATTCCCTTGTTTTTACATTGTAACACCAAATTTGTTGTAGTGATTTTACAGTGACATTCCTCTCCATTGGATTTCATCATCACAGGTGTTTTGAAAACTCACAAAATGCTGCCTATATCTGTTGTTCCAAAGTACCGAAAACTCTCAGTCAAATGAACATAGATCATTTGGACCCATTGCATCATACTTGCAGACTAGCAGTACTGAACTAGGAACCTCACAGAAGCCCATGTTAAAGTATCATCCATGGGTTCTCCATGAATACCCAGTAAAGTCAGGTAAAGATACTCAGTGGCAGCCCAGACCTAGAAATAGTAAACAAGACAGAGCTCTGGTAAGGTTTTCTGCCTCTCAAGCATCATGGCATAAACATGGGTAACAAAACAACCCAGATGCCTATAGGTTCAATATTATCTAGTCAAATTCAGATATGATAGTTACTGAGGGGAGGGGAGGAAAGTAACACAAGGGTCTTTTTTCACACACCCAGCTTCTCAACATTTATTTTAATACTGGTGTGTTAGCCTTGATTACAGACACCAGGGTAAAATCATACATCTTTCTTGAAAGACTCACTGAAGTCTTCCATCTATAAATTCCCTCCTACCATCCATTCTTGAGTCACTTTGCTGTCCTTCACTTTCTCATCTTATTTTTGCTTTTTCCTTTATGGCTCAGGAAATCCACAGTGGAACTCTTAAATCTTCACTATTTTGAGTACTTTCACATTTGGGAAAGGAAGGGAAGGGAAGGGAAGGGAAGGGAAGGGAAGGGAAGGGAAGGGAAGGGAAGGGAAGTATAAGTTGATGAGTCTCTTGGCTCTCATGTCTCACCCTCTTCAGAATTATCACTAATCAAGTTCTTCACCTCTTCTCCTTTTATTTTCCTCCTGGCACACTAATTATCATCTGTTATAAATTTAAATCAAGATTATAGCAGTGAAGTATACTTAACACGTTGCATATACATGAATTGCAATATTTTATCAAGGATGCTCACTCCTAAAAATAATCTGTATGTAGCATTTCAAACCTGCTCTTGGTATTTTAAGCTGCTTCTTCAATAAGTTCTGAAGAACCCAGTGAGGAAATGGAACAATCAGGGAAAAAAATAAACTGGTCTTGCTCTTTTTTAATGAAGATATGCAGAATATTATTTACTTTCATTAGCAAGTTACCATGCTGAGAGCTGGAAGAGACACCTGTTATATAACAATGTCGCATTTCTTCACAGGAAGCTGAAAAAACCTACTGGCTTTCTCAGACACTTAATAAGAGAGCAATTAACTTGAATCTTTACAGTCAGAAGCACAAAGCTTTTCATATAATGGATTAAACAGAATTCTCTCAGCTCAATGTCTTTCAGGTACTGTAAAATGCAATCCTTCCCAGTATGGCAGAGGTTCTCCCATCTTGCCTATTGAATTCATTAGCAGGAACAGATTTCAAAAATAGTCAAGTATGTTTAGTTTGAGACCAGTCACTTATTTCACTGTTGAAATGTTATTTAATTGTATCTTGAAAAATTCAGTGTCCTTGAGAATGCTAATTAATGAATACATTTGAGAAGTGTAAAACAGTATGTTAAATTACCCTTTAATACAATTTTTTATATTTTTATATTAGTGGCCCATGTTTGGGTTTGGTTTTTATTGTTTTGTTGGTTTGGGGGATTTTTTGGTATTTTTCTGTTGAACACAGCCATTTATTATGATTTACTGAGAGATTCTTTTCTCACAGTCCAACATCTTTGAGATGCGTGTGCTCAAATGATGACAGGATATCACCATTTTGACATAAAGACGATAATGCACTTATGGGATTCATTTCTGCCAAAAAAGAAAGATGGTCCTAAGATTTGTTTTTATTAGCATGATCTGTCACAGGTTTTCTGTGTGACCTTGAAAAAATCTCGGTCAACTCCACAGTAGTGCCAGTTACGGTGATAAATCCACCATCAGCACAGTTTGGACTAGCCACTGAGCAGAAATACCTTGTTTTCGCTAAACAAAGTTAATAACTATTATTTTAAAAAAAGTTATAATTTCTCAGGAGAGTCCTTTCATGATTGTAGAGGCCTAACTTTGATTTTTTTTTCACACCATCTAACCAGTCACTCACACTGGCTTAAGTGAAATCTGCATTATGTTGTCCATACCCATAGTGCAGACATGACCATGGTGTCTCTGATTAAAATACAGAGGAATATAAAATTTTCCATAGTGCTAAATGAAAGGTTAGCAAATTCAAAAAGTGCATCCACAACTTAGCTAGGAATTTATGAAACAGGGATGACACTAAGTAGTTTCTCCTTGCCTTTTTGTCTGAGCTCCCTACTACCTGAAGTTTCGGGATACCACACACATATATCTTCGTTTTTGTAAACTACTGCTATAAAGTTAAGGCTCACTTACAAATCAGGTAACTTGGGGACTCAGCCTTTCTTAACAAGGAGATTTCAAAGCCAGATGAGTGACTTTTTTTTTTTTTTTGTAATCAGCTGGCTGGAGGGGAATTCAAACCCCTGCTGAGATGCCTATATGTCCAAGAATCAGGTGGCCAGCTCCAGGAAGATAGCGTTTTTTTCTGCATAACCTGGAAAGAGGCACACATGGTGGAGGTTTTTAGGTGCCTTCTCCCAGGACTATTTATGTATTTTACCCATGTGTTTTATAAAGAGAAATGTACAAAAAGCCTACAGAGCAGAATAAGAGAAGCATTGTGTTCTTTGAGGATGCATTTTATCTTTGAAAGGGGAAATAAGGAAAAAAAGAAAACCACCATAACTTCCCTGTATAATTCATCACTGGCAAATCTTAATTTCATTAACACTTGGATTCTTTTTTGAAGATAGCGTCACGGTTGCTGGCAGACTGTTCTTCAACTACTCACTACATATAGTGTGGGTGTGAGTCTTGAAGAGAATAGTCAGCTCTATTAATTAAAAATCAGTACTGCAGATATGCTTAATTTAAATTCCCTTAGAAAATTATGCACAGTTGGTTCACATCCACAGATTTCTAAGAAATTCTTTGTTGCACAGCTGCTACAATTTTTATTTCTTTTCAGTGATTTCTTTCATAATAAACTCCAATTTTAAGGCAGTTCGATAAAACTGTAAAATGTAAAAGGGCTGTAGCTCTCATAAAAAGGTAGCAATAATAAAGAAAAATGCTGTGAATGATGTTCTGTCATGTAGGTGATAAAAAGGAATTAAAATTATTTCATTTAATATTGGTTGCTAATATTATCGCAGAATCACCACTATGCACTCTGGAACGTAAGCAGCTGATACTCTGATTAAATCAGTACCATTATACAATTAGTATTTTTACACCTTTAAATGTGAAGTAAATTAGTAAACACAACTCTAATTTAAGGCATGGAGAAGTAAAAGTCAAAGGTTATGGAAGTGTACTAGAGCAATACTTGTGATCCTGTCTCACAAATTAACTTTTGGTGTTGCAGAGGGTTTCCTTCTGAGATATTGACCACCCAAAGCCCTTCAGCATCTTTAAGTCTTGGAGTGTCTTGTGAAGGGAACTTGATATGTCTGTATTGACAGCCTTGGAAGAGCTTCAAGCTCCTAAGTCCTGGTAGGTACCAAGTCTTGACTTTTTGTCAGCGTGACAGCTTGGCATGCAGCAGTCCTGCCACCCAGATCTGGTGCTTCAGGGAGGGACCCTTGATGGGCAGATCACATCAACCTCATCGCATCTACAGTCCAGGTCTGGGATTAGGTAAAGTGCCTCAACAAGTTCAGAACTGCAACTGCAGTGGACTTTCTTGTTGGTCAGCAGCTTCCTTTCCTCCTAGCTTATTTTCTCATCAGAGGAATATAAGCTCCCAGGAAAACTGAAACATCTTACTGAGAGAAATACAAACTTTTGCATTTGATTTAAAGCTGGTCTAGCAAAATTACTGGAAAACATATCATACAAAATGCAAGATAATAATCCTGCATTTACAAAAGCTTGGTCTAGACACTATAACACATCTTTCCTATTTCTTACCTCTAGGATACTGTAAAATGGCATTAAAACTGACAGCATTTTTCACCCTAAACTGTAAAAATAGCTGAATTCTCCCACGTTCTTTGCTAAAGATGTACCTCAGTAATAGTAAATAACATCACATAGAGGGCATATTTTAAATTACATTAACATTATTTTACTTTCTTTTTTTTTTTTTCTTGAGGAAACATACTCAATTTCCTTCCTTCTGGAATATTCATGGTAATCTACTCAATATTATCACTAAAGGCACTATTTCTTAGAGAGACATTGCTTTCAGATTTAAAGAATGTGCAAATGTAATGTGATATTTAAAAATACAACAGAGTTTGGAGTTTGTTATTACATTTAATTTTACAAGCTGTTATTGATATAGTCACTCAGTTTTTAGTGGCATTTGTGTCCTATCAAATAAAATGAGATCAGCAAAACAAGTTTCAGTACACTGAGATTAAACCACATATACTTCAATTTTTAGCTACTGAAGTATGTATCTTACTGATAAAGCATATAGAATGTAAGTCAGAATCTCTCTAGCTATGTGTTCATCAAAAATACTGCTCTATACAATTCTATAAAGTGAGGGATTTTTTTCTTATTGTGATTTTTCAACTTGTTTTTCAAATTGTTCAAATTAGATTATATTAAGAAGAAATCTGATTATCTCTCCCTCTTAATTTGCCTTACAAATGATATAGAAAAGCATAAAGACTTACATCAGGTGAAGGCAATTTTCATTATTGATATTAATTTAAGCAATAACAGAAACATTGTTTCATAAGTATGTGACATGCCTCTGGAGTGGTCATATTAGATGGCAGCAAGCCAAAAGGTTAACCTTTTTAAAGGAAATGGGTTATTAATACCTTGTCAAGCCTCTGGAATTTCTGTGTTTGCTACTACACTACAAGCCTGAAAAATATATTGCTGAGTAAATGTGTGAAACTTTACTCCAAATCTTGCACACTGAATGTGACTGCATGACAGGAAAGTGAGAATACAATGAAGATTCCTATTCTTAGAAATAACACTGCTTTGATTTTGGAAGATGAAATAAGTTTTCAAATAGGTCAAATAGCTTCACAATGCATAGGCTTTGTAAGTGTAATGGGTTGTGCAGCAGCTGAGAAGAATTACTTAAGACATGTCACTTTCTACCTTAGAATCACTCCTAAATACCCTATGATAAGTGGACAATCAGTGGCAACAAATTTCAGTGAAATTCAGCGAAAAAAGAGCTAAGTTTAGAATTTACATTAAAAAGAAAAAAGAATGTTACAATGAAGTCCTATCTTTTTTATAGAAATGGTATGAATTCAATATTAAAAGTCTCCAATTGAAATAATTTGAAACAGAATCTCAAATTTTAATTTAATTTTGGTTCTACAAACCAAACCAAACTAATCCTTAAAAGCAGTCTGATATGTCTTTCCATTACAACAAACAGCTCAATAGGAGATAGGAAAAACAACACTTCTTTCCTTCTCATCCCTGATTTTCAGGTTTGGTTGATATGTCCCGGTTATGATGAGGAAAATACTGCATCCCTCCTTGAATGTATAACTTCAATCACTTTGCTTTTTGACAAGAGAAGGTAAGCACCTTTCTTCCTTCTGTGCATTCTGGCTAGAATTAGATATGGAATTGACCTCAAATGTCTGCAAATAGAAGGTTATTTTCAAAACAAATCAGTGAGCATACTTTAAAGACAGGAAGTTGGGTTGTTCATCATGCTCACTGGAGAAGTTTTATTATGATTCTCATTTGTTTCAAACCCAATTTGGGAAGTATATTGTCAAAAACATATTAACTCTTCATAACCTCTTAAGATCTCTGTGACAGCAGATACTAGTAACAGCCCACTTTTAATGGCAGGATATTCACAACCTACTAAGCACTAATTGATACCCTGTGAAGCACTAATTGAACATGTGTTGGCAGTCTGAACAAACACAGTGGCCACATTTCCTTCCCAGCATCAATGTCTTTATCCCAGACTAAAAGACCAGATACCAGTAATGTAAACCACTAGTACAGTGTCTATATATATTTTTACTGTTCTGCTACAACTGAACAGTATAGGGTAGTGGAAAACGTAGAAGTTGACATTTAGAGATACTAAAATTTACTTTACAAAGACAGTCATTGAACAGTGTATGTACAAGTCTATTTCTTGTCTCTTTAGGCCTGTAGCATCTGTTAATAGGAATATTATCAATTCTAGTTGCCTAAAGGCAGATGGTATGGAATACATTTGCAAAGCAATCTGGTGCATAAAATGTGCATCATTTTTTATGCTGTATCAAGTAATATTTCTTCCGTTCCATTTTAAGTTCATTTACCACTCACTACAGATAATGCAACAGTCTGAGAGCATGATCTTATGCTCGATGCAAGGCAATGAATAATACTTGGATTAGAAATTTATTACCTGGTTTTAATATTTTAGCTTTTTTCTTGTTTCCTAAATATTTCCATCCTGTAATAAAGAGTATTACATGAAAAGACTATTGCAGTCAGCAAAGCTTTGCTTCATTTTTATGAAGTTGACACTAAATTTGGCTGAGGATGCAACCAGTCAGTACAACGAAGGTTACACAGAGGCTGCCATCCAGAGGCATCTAGACAGGTTGAAGAAATGGGCTGAGAGAAATGTCATGAAGTTCTCAATGCAAAATGCAAAATCATGTCCCAAGGAAGGAAAATCCCCTGGCAGCTATACAGACTGATGGATTGGGTAGTATCTCCGCCAAAAAGGGCTTGGGAGCCAGTAAGCTGAACATGAGCCAGCAGCGTGCCCTGGCAGCAGATACAGACAGCCTCATCAGTGGGAGAAAAGGCAGCAGGTCCAGGGAGGTGACTATTCCTGCCTTTACTCAGTGCTGATTACACCATATCTAATTACTGTCTGAAATCGATAAACCACCAAGGTGGTTGGGACTGGAGCACTTGCCTTATAAGAAGAGGCTGAGGGACCAGGGCTTGTTCAGCTTGTGGAAGAGATGTCTTCAGGGCTCCTAACTAAAGCACCTCAGTGACTACGGTCAAGTCAGCAAGGAGACAGAGTTAGGCATAATCTGAAAAAAGGCAGTTTCAGGTTAGATAAAAGGAGAAACTTTTTCCCCATGAGGACAGTTGGTCAGTGGAGCAGGTTTCCCAGAGAGATTTCACTGTCTCTGTCTTTGGAGGCTATCAAGACCCACCTGGACATAGCCCTGAGGATCCTGCTCTGACCTCAGAGGTGCCCTTCTTTGAGTTGAAGGTTGGGCAAGAGGCCTTCTGAGGTACCTTCCCACTTGAATTGCCCTTTGGTCCTACAAAATACAACCTGATTTGGGGAGGAAAAAAAGGGCATCACTACTACATATTTGAAGGTATCTTTCTTTATACCTGTAGCCGAACAGCTTTTGTAAGACTGCATTTGATAGTCTCATTTGGCTGCTTTATAAGCCTAGTTTTGCGAAGCATTCATGGTAAATTCCAGTTTTTACTTCAATTTCAAAAATTTTGGTTAATCATGAATTAACCAAATTCATGGTTACCAACATAATATATCAAAACCAGAATGAATCTAATAAGTTTATATGCTAGCTTTCAGCATTAATAGTTTGATAAAATTAATCCTGAATTTCAGTACTAATTGAGACAGTGATGTAAACAATTAGTATAATCAGTGAACTAGGTAGGCCAGTTAAACCTTATGACATAGGCAATCTGATCATTATGGCATAAGTAATCAAACAAGGTATCTTCTATACTGCATTGCATTAGTAACAGAGTAGTATAGAATAAACTGCTTTCCTCTCCTTGACATGAACTCTGCATGTTCAAGATCTAGAAAAGAAAATCAGAAAACCTTGATGCAAAAACAATTCTGGAACTGGCATATACCCATTTCAGATTTATCCAAAGGGAAAGTTATCCAGAATATCTGTCTTGCATGTCCTGTATTCTTTAATAATTTAGCAACTACAATAAATATCTTAGATAAGATGCACATGCTAAATTTGTTGTCATCTACAAACTAAGAATTCCATTTCATATCACATCAAACAACTTCAGTAACCTTCTTAACGGTATTGTATGCTTTTTGAATATGAAGAGTGACAGAATTAGATTTCATGAAGTCCCATGAGGGCTTGTGTTGCACGTGAGCCTAACATAATCCCTTGCAATCCCTAAGAATGAAAGAACAGGAGAAAAAGAGGGGGGAAAAAAAGGGGAATGACTCACAATTTTTCCATATCCAAGCCTCAGGCATCAACAAAGGTATCAAGCATTTTGTTGTTAAGTTCATAATCACATATGACAAAAGAGTAGCAATATATATACATATTTTTTTAAATGAATAAGAAAAATATAAGTTAACTAAAGCCCTCAAGTGGTCATGGTCCACAATACTTTTCCAGCAGAAGTCCTCAAGAAAAAAAAAATTACAGAGAGAGATTAAAAGTCACATGTTCATACTCATTAAATAATTTCTGTTAAATCTCTATAATTGACAGTTCCATTGTCATCTTCTACTCTTCCAGGACAAATACTAACACAGAAAGAATGATGGTGAAAAATTACAGTGACAACCTGCTTCTTTGCTCAATTTGAGAAGGAATGCAGAAGATAGTGCAGAAAGTATTTCACGTTGCTTCCAAATGAAGACCAGGGAGAAAAAGATCCTATTCAAAAAAGCCCATCAGTTCACCTCCAAAAAACCTCACAATTGAAAGTGACTTTGCCCTAAGCATAGGCTGGGAAGAGAAAATAGTTTCTCTTTCACTGTTCTTACTGGATTGACTGGGTAACTGCCCTGCATGCAGCTTGAGATATTTCTTAGTAGTCACTTTACTCAAATTTCTGCATGAACTTGAGCATGGAAATATCAACTGCTTGTTTAACTTAAATCAAAAGAGCTTAATGTAGGAACAAGATCAAAATCTTCTAATAACTCATAAGCAATCAATGAGAAATGATTTGACACAGAGTTGTTTCAAGAGTCAAACACTTAAAAAAAACATAGTAAGGAAAACCAAATCAACACAAGATAAAGTCATTTGGTTGAAGGAAGTCTTTTCTAAAACATTTCCCTTTTCCCTATAAAATAATCCTACTGGATTCATTCTGGAGGAGAAAAGAGAAGAAAGAAAGATATATCAATTGTTTGTCTTTGGCTCCCATTAAGCCTGTTTATGCTTTATCTTTCTAAAGTTAACATCTCCTAGATGAACTAAATATTTTAGAAAATATCAGAAAAGTGTTAAAAATTTCTAGTGGCTAGAAATTTCTAGTTCAAGGTCTTACAGCTACCCTGAGAACAAAAAGTGTATTGTGGATGGCAATAATGAATTTTGACCAATATTCTGTACCTGAAACATAAATGCATTAATTTATCATCAAATTATCCTTCTTCAGTAATAACATTTTTCTGGTTTTCTTAATTCTGGGTAAGTGCCATAAAATATTTGATACGTGAAAACCCACAAATGAATGGCTTTATTCTATTTGGTAAAACAATAATTCTTTTTTCTTTTCTTGCATTTAAAACTTTTTATAATTTTCTTAGAGAATGCATTCTGAAGGAAAAATATCTTCATAGTATCACGAATCTTGCCCACATATCCAAGCTTCAATTGTGTAAACTCAAAATTTCTGAATTCCATGTTTCATCTCTAAAAGGATGTTGTATTATTTTACTGAGGTTTTTTTTTTTCATGAACAGTTTTTATTATATCATAAGGATTCAAAATACTTGAAAATGTATCATCTTGAGAATTTGTCTTTTATGTCTTGTTGGCTAAAAAAATTTATAACTTACTCTGAAACTCTGGTGAGTATTCCCAGTTCTTATCCAAATCAATAGCAGCTCTGAACAGTCAGGCACTATAACACTGCATGCTAATATGTACTGAAGTTTCAAACGAAAATGAATGATAGATCTCATGTTCCATTAGAAATATTTCACATATTAAATTACTGAGATTATTTTACAGCTGAAATTCTGAATCTGCTGGATATTAAACAATGCAGCAAAAAATTGTCTTTATTTATGAAGGAAGTGTTGGGATTTTCATTAAAATTATACTGATTTATCTATACATGGTGGGAAAATCAGCTTGTGATTATATCCTATCTTGAATCTGGTTGATTTTTGGTTATAAGTATTGAATTAAGGTATAATACTGGGAGACTTTGAGGTTTTTTTTAATAAATAAATCAAAAAATTGCAGTTTTGTTGGTTTCTTGTTATTTTGCTTAGTTTGGGTTTTTTTGGGTTTGGTGGTTGTTTTTACTTATTTTGGTTGTGTTTGTTTGTTTGTGTTTTATTTTAGTTTTATTTGTGTTTGGTTTTTGTATTTTGTGTTTTGGGGTTGGTTTGTTGCTTTTTTTTTGAATGCTACATATAGCTGTATTCCATTTTTTGGGGAGGGGGCGGAATTTGAGGGACAAAGAGGATTTTCAGCTTCCCATCTTTTTGCAATCTACTTTCATAGACAATGTCTTACATTACTGATGACTCTGAAAGTTCTGATATTGATTTTATTTGGAGAAGAACCAAGTTCAGATTTAACTTTGTGAGGGCAAAACACATTTTACTCTCAGAATGCAAGTTAGAGTTTGTACGAAGAATGCCAATTCACACTATTGATCTTTAGCAACTTGCTCACCAAGAAAGAGTAGGCAGAGATAAAAATGCCCCCAATAAGAACAGTTCAGTATTCTATCCAATATGATATCCCATGTCTGACATTGGTCAGTACCCTACACAGAAAAGGAAGACAGAACAAAGAATCCCTTCAAGGACAATTAGAGATGAAACAAATGGTCATAATTAGCTAATATTTAACTTTCAATCTCATCCTTAAGAGTTTCCTTGGGTTTTTTACCTAATTTAAACAATGTAAAATATGTTTAGCAAAAATCCTGGAGAGTTTCACTTTTCATATTGAAAAGGACAAATAAAGAAAATATTTTTTAGGCTCCCAGTCTCTGAAGGAAGTCTACAGGAGAGCTGGAGAGGGACTCTTTGTCAGGGAGTGTAGCCATAGGATGAGGGGTAATGGTTTTAAATTGAAAGAGGGGATATTTAGATTAGACACCAGAAAGAAATTCTTTACAGTGAGGGTCAGGTTGCCCAGAGAAGCTGTGGATGCCCCATCCCTGGAAGTTTTCAAGGCCAGGCTGGATGGGGCTTTGAAAAAATCTGGTCTAGTGGGAGGTGCCCCTGCCTATAGCAGGAGGGGGTTGGAACTCAATGATATCTAAGGTCCCTTCCAACTCTAACCATTATACAGTTCTATGATAAAATGCAACTGGCTATTGCTCATTTACTTGATGCCTTTAAAGATAATTAAATCTGTAATTTGATAATCTCAGATATGCAGAATAATTGCTTACTAATGTTTAAGAACAGCAAATGTAGAGAAATGTAGAGAAATATCCTATTGCTTTGAAAAGGATTGTGTACTGTATCTTTAAAATAAGGTAGAGATGAGTGGAATGAAGGATAGAAACTGTTACATTATTTAGTGTTTAGGTGCATGTCTTTAGTGTACTTCATAAACTGAGACCATCTCTATTTTTCTCTGTATGCATAATTTTGTGCAATTTTGTGTACCAAATTCTTATTTGGTATACTTTATGTACACACTGTTATTGGCTTAGACAGATAGCAACTGTGAAATTCTGAATAAGCAATAAAAAATATTATTTAGTTACTTATATATGTGCATATTAGTATGGATACAATTATTTCCCCACTGAAGAGTGTAAAGCATGTGGGAGAATAGGACAGAATATTTTGAAAACTATGGGATGTGTATTATCTTTTTATTAAAAGTTTGAGTTTCCTTAGTGTTACTTATGTGTAAGAAAATGTGATTTGAATGAATTTTTAATGTATTTTTGCTGGTTTTCCTCTAATAATTGTGCAAACCAACCTAGTGTAAGTTAATTAGAGTTTTCTCTATTTCTTTAATAAATTTCAAGTGCAAATTATTTTTACAACAATAAAATTAATTAAATGCATTAAAGTGCATTTAATGAGTGAACAAAAATCCTGAAAAATAAGTATATTTCATGTAACATCTGATGTAATAAAGTGTATTTATTGGTTCCAGTTGCTAAGATTTCTTGAAGCAAAGGATGATAGAGATAGAGATAAAGGAAAAAAAAATATGTTGCAGGAATACAAATGAAATGTTTATGAATTCTAAGAAAGATGGAAAATTAAAATTACTTTAATGGTGTGCTGAGTTGGAATACAGAAAATAATTTTATTGTTAGTTTACCAATAATTTTTCCTTCATTAGTGGAACAGCAAATGATTTTACATGCATAATAATAGGTCTAATAGGAATGAACTCCATTTTCTACAACAATAATTCAGATGTCTTATTGCGACAAGGTATTCAGCCCTTGACCTCACAGTTTATTCATTTGGGAACCAATTATTGACTTCTAAGATGGAGCACCCTTCCAATAAATTTTAAATAATTTATACCTTAATTTCATGTATATGCATCAAACTGAATCAAGTATGATCATAAATTTAAATGTAGAGTACAAGATTTTCTCCGTAATAGTTCATCTCATAAAAATTGCCAGGTTTCATTCTGCTTATGTTTGTTAGTAAAAAAAATTCTTCAACAATATTAATCACGGGTCATTGATTTTTAAACCTTTAATTCTTGCCTACTGTTTTTATACACAGCAGAGGACAAGAATGTTTATAAAATCCTGTATAAACATTTTCATAAAATGCATAAAGAAGAAAAGGTGAGTCAGAACTCTGATAAGCATTAACAAATCTTCATGTACATTACAGCCCTCAGAAATGTTGACAATTACTCAGTGGCTGTGCATGAGTGCTTATACATAATGCTGAAAGACTGTAATTATCTGTAAAATTTTACATCCGCTTCATCTCATCCAATATGAATCATGACTGTCGTAAGTACTGTGTATACTAAAATGATCATTTGGTTAAAAACAACTTAGATTTCTTTTATGGGAAAAGAAATAATTAAATGAACTTCCATCTAGCTAGCTATTTAGTTATTTCTTTCCTTCCCCTACACCATTTAAAAATTATCTGAAAACAACTTTGGTGCATTTCATTATAACTACATACTCACTGCTGATCTTTTAGATTCTATTTTTTAAAAATTATTTGTCATATTGAAGTAGAAAATGGAAAGATAAATTTTCTGGGGCTAGGAAAATGTGCAGTTTTGTCCTTCTACACTCCTATTGTTACTCACAAGGAAGAGTGTTTTTTTGTTCACAATAAGGAATGCATAATGTTTTGCTTCAAAATGTGATGCATTGATTTAGACCCTTTCACCCTAGTGGTGGAAGACACGGAGAAAGCAGAGTTGCTGAATGCCTTCTTTTCTTCTGTCTTCACTGCTAAGGCTGCCCCTCATGAATCTCGGACCTTGGAGGCAAGGGGGAGGGTATGGAGAGAGGAAGATTTCCCCCCAGTAGAGGAGGACCACGTTCGGGACCACTTGACCAAACTGGACATTCATAAGTCCATGGGCCCTGATGGGATGCACCCACGAGTGCTGAGAGAGCTGGCAGATGTTATTGCTGGGCCACTCTCTATCATCTTTGAAAGGTCATGGAGAACAGGAGA
>JAOQGH010000001.1:160102507-160114022 GCA_025769975.1 Gallinago jamesoni
CCCCCATCCATGGTACTTTCCCCCCAGGCTCATTACCAATGGGCCTGGTATTCTCCCCTTCCCCCTTTGATTCTAGTGGCAGGCTTTTCTTGATATACTTATAAGGCTGTGAAAAACTGTCTTGTTCATACAAATTTCAATTATGTTAACCTAATAGTTCAAATTCTTTTATACCTTGATTTCCATTTTTCTTTTAAACCTACTGTTTTCTTGAAAATTTGGAAAATGAAAAAAAAAAAGAAAAAAATAATCCACTACGAAAAGTAGAAAGGAGATCTTGGTAATTATCAGAGGCTATCTTTTTTCTTTTAAACTCATGAAAAACTCATTGGAAATAAAAATTATTTATGTTTTGCTGCTGGAAAGGAGCTTCATCAAAGTTTTCCATTTCATTAGTAAATGATCTAATTCATCCAATATGGGAAAATTCTAATTCTTTGGTTTTTGTGCAATTATTTGTTACTTATGATGAAAGATTGATGATAAATTGAGTGAAACAGCAAGTTTTATTGTAGGAAATAACTTTTTAAAAACAAATATGTATGTTTTATAAGGTGGAAAGCTACAAAATCAAGGGCGTCAATATTTTTTTGCTTTTATTCTCCAAATAATGATGTATTTTTCCAGTCTAAAAGTCATCCTTTGAAGAAAACTTAAGGGATATATGGGCATATTTGATGATCCATTAATGAAAATACATCAGTGCTTTTAAATAAATTATCTGGAAGTGAAAATTACTACATTTGCAGCTGAAATATGTAAATTCAGGACATTGAAATTTCTCCAAAATTGTTAATGATGTTGCTAGCTAATTATAAAGCCCAAAGCACTGTCCAGAAATTATAACTCTTTTTTTATGTCCTCTTTGGGAGACTGAATTTATCATCTTTTAGTAATGCAAAACTTAAAAACTTTTTAAAAAATTTTCTTAAGGATAATAATCAGTGGGAATATAGACTGATTATTTCCATACTACCTTCTGGGGAACAGTTTAAATACATTAGGAAGACATTTTCTTGTGCTTCTGAACTGCTGAGCTAGAATCAGGAACACAGACTTTTGGAGGCAAAAAGGCAAGCTAGTCAGTCACGTAATAATATGCAAGTACAAATTCTGGAGTAAAAGTATTGGAATTTAAATTCAGGGGGGATAAACTCAGTGCTTCTGGTTATATGCCTACCAATATAGATGTGGCTCCTGATTCCTAATCCTCCTCAAGAGCATCTTTAAAGCAGTAGACGCTTAATAGAGAAATAAGGAATGTTTTAGTTTCATTGCCATTGCCTCAAAGCTGCTTATTTTTCTAATTACTTTCCATAGCAAGAAGTTAAATTTCTATATATCTTGCTTCTTTACCATGATAAAGTTTCTCAGAGGCTGCAACATGCAGACCAATGTCACACTAGTTGATGAACAATCAAGAAACTGCAAGCAAATGGGGACTTTGAAACGGATGATGATGATGCAAATCTCAGGGTCCAAGATACTGGAGGAAGTTGGTGGGAGTGTGCAAACTGATGAGGCAATGTGCAGGGGAAAGGGGAGCAAGGAGTAGCAAAGGAGGAATAGATAGAGAAGGATATAAAAAAGGCCTGATTACATGTTAATTTGTGTTGGTTGGTATGCGTGTCGGACTGAGCCATGACCTCATCACTACAGTCTGTCCTGTCTTCTCATATCTTCTTTTCTTAAGCTTGTGGGGGGACTGGGTGCCGGCTCCTGGAGTCAGACCAGGGGTGTGGGCATCTTGGGGCTGGAGCCAGTGTGGTCTCAGCATTGGTTACTGGACCCAGTTGGTGTATTTATCCTCCAGCTACTGTGCTGAGAGTAATGTGTGTTGCCAAAACCAGATACTCAAGGAACCAAGATGAATGAGGGACTCAGTGCTGGTGGCTAGAGCAGGACTGCCAGATCAAAGCCCATATGCCTGGTGCCAGCTGATGGAGGCAAGTTTCTGTATCTTGCCTAAGCTGAAAGTGTGTAGGGTTTGTGAGTATTCACTGGCAAACTCCAAGGTGGAGGAGATGATGAATAGTGGGCATCAGGTCAAGGCAGGGTCACCAGGTGGGCAGAGGATCTGTGCAGGTATTTGAGTGTGGAGTACTTGTGGGATTACTGTGTTTTTGCATATTTGCAAAAAGCACCAAGCTGGACCAACCTGCAAGGTGGGAACCTGTGAGGTGGGTAGGAGGGTCCAGGATCCAGTCAGGGGTGCTAGGCAGGCAGAGATGCCATGCTAGTGCTGGGAGGATCCATGAATATCTGTGTGTTTTGTGAACCTGCAGAGTGCTGTGTGTGTGCTCTGCTGCTGACTTTCTGCCTCTGCCAGCCCAAGAGCAGGAGGGCATGGGGCTGCCTGGGTTTGCATCTGATGTGAGTCTTGTACATGGGTGCTGTTGAAAGCAGAGCCTTGTCCATGGCCATCTGTGTGACAGGCCACGTCTTCTCTGTGTAAGTGTATGTGTGTGTGAATAAAAAAAAAGGTAAATAATTTTCCAGTAAAATACTAAGCATAGATGAAAGGAAGAGTTCATAGTAGAAGTGTCAAAGAGTGCCTGTCATAGTGATATGTTGTTAAGACAGTGAAAAATGAAAATATAGTAAATACATTTCACAACTGATACATAAGCAACTGATGATACCAGATTTTTGCCAAGCTCACCTTGCAAAGATTTTCCCCATTAGTCTGAATTTTACGTCCCACCTAAGAAAGATTCTGCCTTTGAGTTAGTCCTGCAAAAGTGCACCTGAGGTATCTGGTGGCAGACCCACAAAACAAGGATGAAGGAAGAATTTATTCCAAACAGTATTCCCAAGCAATCCCTTCCAGACATCTCAGTGGAAAACATAAAATTTCCCTTGACACTTGAAGTTAATCACTACATGTGTTTTTTCAAAACCATGAAAATCTGGAGACAGAGAAGTGATAATGCGTTCTCAGGGAAAAGGATAACATGGGTTTTTAAAGGGAAGGAGAATGCAGCTTGTAATAGTTCTTTGTGTGTATTCTAGGCCATCAAAAATCTGCTAGAAACTGTACACAAACAAGAATACAAATACATATAATGCCACA
The DNA here is from genome assembly GCA_025769975.1 of Gallinago jamesoni. NCBI lineage: Eukaryota > Metazoa > Chordata > Aves > Charadriiformes > Scolopacidae > Gallinago > Gallinago jamesoni. Next base: position 160,105,581 of record JAOQGH010000001.1, read on the forward strand.
GACATTAAGCTTATCCTGTGCTTATAAAAGTCACTGAAGTTTTTTGTTTCAAATGAAAGAGAAATGTGCTTCATTAACATCGAATTTGATGATTATTTGCTCTGAAGGATAAAAGTAACCTTTCAGCAGAAAAGTCTCTCTCATCTGATGTCTTTTTTAATCTTTTCTTTCATTTTGAAAGCTATATAATACTTGCATAGTTTGTGCATAGTGTCCTTTCCTCCACTCCTTCCACGGACATACCCATACAAGCCACAGTACAGAAAATGTTCAAAAAGCAAAATCCACAAAAAAATGGCTAAAATTTATTATCTTTATGGAGCACCTCTCCTATGAAGACAGGCTGAGAGAGCTGGGGTTATTCAGCCTGGAGAAGAGAAGGCTCCGGGGAGACCTCATAGCAGCCTATCAATATCTGAAGGGCTTACAGAAGAGCTGGAGAGGGACTCTTTACAAGGAAGTGTAGCGACAGGACAAGGGGCAATGGTTTTAAATTGGAAGAGGGGAGATTTAGATTAGATATTAGAAAGAAATTATTTACAGTGAAGGTGGTGAGGCACTGAAACAGTTTGCCCAGGGAAGTTGTGGATGCCCCATCCCTGGAGGGCCTGTTCAAGGCCAGGCTGGATGGGGCTTTGAGCAACCCGGTGTAGTGGGAGATGTCCCTGCCCATGGCAGGGGCATTGGAACTCGATGATTTTTAAGGTCCTTTCCAACCCAAATGATTCTATGATTCTATGATTCTATGATCTTAGTGTCTTCTAATCTAATATGAAATTAAGTTCTAGTCTCATATCTTGATCTTGAATTTGGTTTCAGCACTCTCTAAAGGAATTTTTCCAGCATTTTATATAATCACTTGAAAAAATAACATGGTTTGTTGGAGTGGCAGAAAATAAACAAGATTGCTTTGAGACACAGTTACTAACTTATATAGACAATATCTTTAAATAAGAGAATGACTTTGTAGACACATCTATTATTATGTTAGAATGGAAAATTGAGGCTTTGGAAGAGATGATGTAAAGGGAGAATATCCCTAGGAAAAAATGGCAGCTCTGGAGAAAAGGATTAGTCACCCTTTTACTGTCCTAGCAAGCAATATTGAAGTAACAATACCCCTCTTTCAGAACACAGGGCAAAACCACACAGCATACATAAATATGTTGTTTATCTGTGGAACACAATGAAACTCAGTGTGAAATATGTGATGATACATAATATGAAGTGCTGCATTAACATGCAGTCTAGGGAAAGGGTTGTAAAGAGAAAAAAAAGAGTGTCACTTGCAGAAATGACATTTTAAGAGGTGTATTTTCAGCTCCCAGTGCTCTATTCCTGAGCTCAGAAACTGAAACAATAAAAAGAAATCAAATTCACATTGTTGAAAATTATGTTAGTAAAATTCCCAAAGCAGTATTAGTTGGGTAACGTCATCGGGTCAGCATGGTATTACCGGCTTTGATTTCACTGGTGCTCCAGTGATTGGCAATTTACTACTGTATACATGAGATTTTCAGTCAGTCCTCAAAGTAGCATCCAACATCCAGTAAGTCTTACATACTATGTTCTTTGAAGATTGCAATTACATGGAATGTATTGATATATGTTCCAGTGTACGAAACTGTGTTCTGGATTGGCAAGATATTCTCAGTATATATCATTTACTCAATGTTCATATAATCCAAAATCCCAATGTTTTCTTTAAAACATAAATTAAAAACAATTCTTTAGAAAGATCTCAAAAAGTAAGTGCACAGAAAAAAATACACTGAGCGTTTATTTTCCAGCAGAGTTCTTCAGGGTCTGATCTATTCTATGTAATATTTTAATTTACATTCTGTGTACTATATTAATTTCATGGTTTTCCTTTTTTTAAAAAAATGTCAAATTATTGTACAAAAATGTCTCCAGGGCTTTACAGAAGTTTATTATGCCAGCATCATTATTTTTATTAATGGTATTGTTAATCCAATGAAAAATGACACTAGGTTAGTGTAACAAGATCTATTTATTATAAATCCTTCTGATTGTCAGCAGCTATGCTTCTTAATTTGTATATTTTTATTAATAAGTTCAGTATCAAAACTCAATTATTTTTTTTTCCAGGAATCAATACTAATTTAACAAACCAGATTCCTTGAACCATCTTATTAATGCTTTAAAATATCAGGTTTTCTACTGTCTGTCCAACATGCTTTGCTTTTTCCCATTTTTCTTCCCCTCCTTTCTTAACTCAGGAACATCCAGAAGTTTTTATGAACAATTAAACAACCAGCATTCAGAATCTAGAGAAGATAACAGGTGGTACATTATGAATTCCTAAATTCTTTCTCAAGCAGATAATTTCAAAATAAAATCTAACTTTATTGCCTGTTGTTTACCACACTCATCTATTAATGTAATGGGTTAACTTCTGATACATAATCTTTCCTTTTTAGACTGCGAGTATTAATGGGACTTTTCCTTTACATACATCCTTAGGTATACTACACATATACCCTTTATAACTGCTGGACAAATTTAAATAAACCATAAAAATATGTCTCCACAGGACTAAGAACCAGCACATAATTTTCAGTTATCTTTGTTCTTCATTATTCAGTGAGCAAACTTGGCTTACTTAATGTAGCAAGATAAAGTTATTTTGGGATATTAGTTGAATGGTTCTGCATCAGAGTTTTCTAATTATAAAACTACTTTCCCATAAGTTAAAAAAGAAATCACTACTCCAGAATTTTGTCTCATGGAAGTGTAAAATCAGTATATTATTTATCAGTTCTAATCTTCAATTTTGATATCAGAACATTTGAACGTTATGGGGTTTTTTTCATTTTAAAGAGAGAACCTGCACACCATCTTCGATGTCAGGGAATGGTGAGGTCAGCTAGGAAGTTGGGAGCCAAGGGTGAGGTAAACTAGCAGAGTAGAAACTTGCCAAGGTGCACAGTCCCAGTATCTGACCAGGAGAGAAAGGCTGGGACGGCGATAATGACCAGGTCCCTGATGGCCAGACAAGTCCTCAGCCCTGAGGCCATGCAGGATGTTTATGCCCCTGGGCCAGGACCAGAGCCAGGACCAGAGCCAGGACCAGGAACAAGAGCAGGAAGACAGAGCTGCGGACTAACTCCAGCCATGACCCAGAATGAGTGCCTGCATGGAAATGCTGCTCCCAAATGAAGCAGAGAAGGTGCCAGACAGGTTTGCTGCAGCTCCTTCTCATCCAGACCTTCTCAGTCACCTGATTGTGGTTGCAACTCTGCCCTGTATCAAGCAGCCTTGACCACAGACTAACAAGCACTTGGGGCATGTGGTGTGCTCAAGGCCCAAAACTGGGATTTGCTTGGTTTCAGAAGGAAGGTAAGGTTTCATTTGAGCATATTTTTCTAAAATATTACATTGTACAGTATAATATGATGTGACACAGCTACATGACAAGATGCTAAGTCCCTGCCAAAATATATTTGACAAAAAGCTGTTTGAAACTCAGGAAAGCTTCTATTAATTCATTTATTCAAACTCAAAGTATCATGGGACCATTACTGGTATACACATATCTTGCATCTCTTCCTTTACCTGTTCTTATCAAGTACATCTGCAAAAAATCTTCTTGCAAACAGTTTGATTATTTAATTTGTTCCTGTTTCAGTTGGCAGAATTTCTTAGGAAGCTCTTGTTTTCAAATATGTTTGTCTTTACTTGACAAGTGTTTTGTATGAAAGAACAAAACAAAACACAAAATACATACCCTATGGCTTGCTAGTTAACTATCCCTCTTAGGTGTTCTGTATTCAAGAGCTCATGTTCCAGCTGTGTAATTGAATACACTTTTCCACCTGAAATGCATGTATGTAATTAAATGAATCCCAGCTACTTGTTTGGCATTTTTCTGAACACTCAGGTGAATAAATATTCTCTTTCACAAATATTTGCAAAAGAAAATCAGAAGAGGTTGCAAAGGCAGTCAGAATGAAAATAAAATAAACCTAACTATATTGAGGACTGGAAAAGACACAGTATAGTGGAAGATATGTCTCTCTGTGGGGTTCTCCAAACCTAAAGGTGAGAGGTTTTTTAGAAAAGGAACAGATTTGGGCTCTAGTCAATGTATACACATTTTTTTCCTTTGTCTAGTAGAGTCCAATAGGTCACAATGGAGGAAGGCTGGGAAATTTAGGAAGACGCGCGAGGCAGAATGAGGAAAGAGTGTGGCACTTGGGTAGCACGGGGTGACGCATATCTGAAAGGACCACTGAGGCAAATAAGGCCTGGAATACAACTGCCTAGCTTGAACTGACTATATTAATCCAACATCTGCTTGCAAATGGAGAAGCACCTGTGTACTTTGTTATTTAACTGTTGTCAGCTTCACAGCCTTATTGCAGATTTGGAGACAGAGACCAGAGATTGATAGGAGTCCCAGTAACCACCATTAATTTGCCTTAGATAAAGAAGTTGTCCTGGGACTTGGTAACTTCCAAGACTTGTACCAACAGCTTAATTCAGAAACCAATAAATAGACAGTCGCCCCTTGTGGTGGTAATTCCATACTTCCACTTTCAACTCCACCCTGAAGTTAAAGCCTGAGGTAGAAAAACTATGTGTCACAATGGTGACTCAGTTGTGGTCAATGGTCAGAGTGCATGCCTAGTTCCCCTAGATCCATGGGGCAGGCCTAGCCCCTAGGAGTGGGGCTGGGGAGGCAATTAGTGTGTGTGGGGTGGTGTGTGTGTGAAAGAGAGAGGCTGTGAGTTTCTGTTAGGATGGAAGTCTTAAACGAGAAATCATTCTCCACTCTATCCATCCTGTGTAGTAAATAAATGTTAGATTAAATTTCCCAGTTCTTGCAGCCACTCCACCAATGATTCCCCTGTGACATTAAGAATGCATTTGTGTGACTATAAAGATCTGGAGCTTTCAGGTGACATACAGTATATAATAGAATTGGATGCTGTGTCCTAGCAGTGGAGAAGCATGACAAGAGGAAAATATCCCATTAAACTCTTTCCCTTTATCCATTACTATGAATATTACAAAGACAAGACCTCTTGATCAGGCAGTTTATTTCAACCATGTACAGAATTAAGAAAATAAACATTCTGGGGAAAACAAAGCAAAAACTTGGGTGTTTAAAGGCACAGGCACAAACTGAAAGAGAGTACAAATGAAAGAAGACAGAAGTCAAAATACCATGCACAGCATTGTGAACTGCAATATAAATCATATCTAAACAATTTTAAAGGGAGGAAAGTGACAGCAACAAAATTATTTTTAATTTGGGAAGAGAACTTAAGTTCTAGAAGAAAAAAAATCACAAAATTAGAGCTTCCTGGTGCCTATGAAGTCTGAATGCTCTTTAGCTCTCTGTGTGGTAGTTCAAGATTTTACATAATTTTCTCAATAAATTGAAAGGCAGTAAGAGATTGTGTTACAGCTTTCATTTTATGTAGCACAACCATAAGAGAAACTGATGATAAATTAATTACATTAATTAATTTTGTAATTAATTAATTGTGGCTAATTCTGTAGCCACAGAAATAGGGACACCTGGAAACAAGAATAATTTATAGCAAATTCCTAAATATGACTTGGTAATTTGAAAGGTGTACACCTTTAAGTAGCTACAAATTTGATATTTTTATTGTTATTTGTGAATAATAACATTCAATTTATGTTTTTACTGGCTATTATGTGATTTTTCTCTCTTGATATTTTAATAACACTTTTCTATTGACATAAACAGATTTAATGTATAAAAAATGCATGGTCTATACCTTTCAAAATCTGGCTTCAAGTTTCTCTTTAAGGTAGGTACGTAACATATGCAAAAGAGAAAGTGTTATAAGAAACACAGATTAATATTTTTTAAGGTCCCTAAGCATACTAATCAGAATCCAATTTGATTTCAAATGATTATTCATATCTTTCTTCACTTAGGATGGAAGCAGCTAAATAACTAATTCTTATTACAAACCTGTTCCAGAGCAAAATGCTGATTCATGATGCTGATGGACAAGCCACAGTGAGAACTTTGACAGGGGCTTGTTCTGGCAGAAGGCTTCTCAGCAGGGAAATAAGGGCATATTGAAAGAGGAAAGTCTGCTCCAGCTGGTCAGGATCCAGATTTGTGTCATTCTAGTCTAACAAGAATCGTCCCTGGCTCCCCTGAGGTAGGGACCAATTACAGCTAGTCATTTCTTCAGCTGCATACATGATCTCTTGGTAAACATAGATAATTAATAGGCTGACTTAGTAAATATCTACTCCTTGACATTACAGACAAATAAAATATTTTCTCTTTGCTTAATAAAACTTAAAACACATCTTTCTACTTTAAACATTTTGTTCTGATTACCATTTTTCCAGTAGCCCTTGGCAGAGAAACCATTTAATTACTACTCCAGAGCTGTTCCAACCTTTTTAAACAGAGAGCTTTCAGTTAACTAGATGCTGCAAATCCAATTTTTTTTAGACAAAATATGTAAGAATACTTTTTCAGTTATCAGATGAGACTGAAGAAATTCTCTTTAGGCTGTTTTTGCAGGGCTTTAGAGGTGATTTTTTTGGTTTGGTTTGGGATTTTTTCCAAATCACAAACTCACAGAATCACAGAATGGTAGGACTTGGAAGGGACATTCATCTCGTTCAACCCCCCTGACAAAGCAGGTTGAATGAACACATCCAGGTGGGTTTTGAAAATCTCCAGAGGAGGAGACTCCACAGCCTCTCCAGGCAGCCTGTTGCAGTCCTCTGTCCCCCTCAAAGTAAAGAAGTTCTTCCTCATCACTGAGCACCACTGGAAAGAGTCCCATCCTCTTGCTACCCACCCTTTAGATATTTTTAACGACTGATGAGATCCCTTCTCAGTCTTTTCTTCTCCAGGCGAACAGACGCAGGTCTCTCAGCCTTTCCTCATAAGAAAGATGCCCTTGATCATCTTTGTAGCCCTCCACTTTACAGTCCAGTGTCAGTCACTTCAAGGTCATTGCATTTCTTAACTCACATTTTGGGTAAGTTCACTTCTGTAATCACCTAAACAAAATATATTTATGATGTTACTAATTTTAACAAAGTCTAGGAGATTACTGATGTAAGTAGTTTCAGATCAGTGTCATCAATGTTCAAGGGAATTCCAAACTCCTTTCCATATAGAAAAATGAGAAGTTAGGTACTTTATATATACATAAGTATATAACTATATGCATAGTTATATATATACACATATATGCAAAAAACCCTGTAGTTATATATACATATAAATACACACACATATATATAGCTATACGCATATTTATATATTGTGTCAAATACTCTCATATTATGTTATTTGAACTAGATTCTGGGATGCTAAATTCATGTTTGAACTCATTCCCCAGTGAGAGAAAGATTGCCAGCCTGATTAAATAAGTATAAGATTGAGTACCAACAGCGAGATATATCTGTAACAAGCGCTAAAACATTCCAACTATGTCATTAAAACAAAACAAAACAAAACAAACCCAAAAGCAAGCCCCCAACAAATAGACCTTTTCCCCACTTGACAGGGGATTTTAAATTTTTGTGAAGTTACCATAAAGACAATGCTATTGCTTGGGTTTGCTCTCTGCTAAGTCACCTGAAAATGTACAATATCAAGAAGTTTCATTGCCTCTTGCTGTCCACTACATTTGAAGTTTAGTTATTTGTATACATTTGCTCTGCCTTGTCTTCTCAACATCTTCTTGCCTGTCCACAAGGTGAGTTCTAGGATTTAGCATGATTAATTATCATATGAAAAGACACACTTAATTTTGCAATGATTTAATTAAGTATTTATTGGAAGGTGGATGGAAGCCTAATACTTCTTTGTACTTACGAGTTAGTACATTTGAATCTTCCTGTTTAACTCTGTCTTGTGCCTATTTTTCATTTGCTATTGTGGTCCTAGTCTATATTTAGTGTAATTTTAGATTAAAGTATTTTAACAAGCATAATACTATAAACATAAATTTAAATGCAGTGTTGAAATATCAGTGATGACTGATAAAATAAATGCATTTATAAGCACAGATTTATTCCAAGTTATTAAAAAAACATACTTATGCAAAACTATATAAATTTAGAGAGTGAATGTTTTGATATTATTGCTCACAAATTATGAAAACACTGTGTAAGGTCCAATGTATGTAAATTTAAATCTGCAATTTGGAACAGCCTTTCAGAGGCTGTGATTTGAAATGGTGTGATGATCTTCAGAAAATAATTTAAGTCAAATAACTTTTCTTGTTAAAAAATTGTGTGTTATCTTACTGAAGGTGTCACCTACTCAGTGGAAATATTTCAAACCTTCCATGATTGAACAGATCTGTTTTACCCAGATCTGTTTTTCTCAAGACATTCTACTTGAATAGAAGATTCATAGAAGGATCCTTGGTTATCTCTGTAGTGTATGAAGAGACGGAC
>JAOQGH010000001.1:160124013-160134830 GCA_025769975.1 Gallinago jamesoni
AGGGGGGTCGGACTAGATGGCCTTTGGAGGTCCCTTCCGGCCCAGATGATTCTATGATTCTATGATTCTATGATTAAAAATATATGGGTTTTCTAATACTGAACAGTTTTCTCATGTGCATGCAATAATACAAGAATTGAATGCATACTATTTACTTAATCTAAGTGTCTTAAGCCAAAGTCTGACATTATCACCAATGAGTTTCCTCTGACCTTAATAAATTAATTATATTTGTACTTGAAAGAATCAGGAAAGAGTGCAAAGTAGCCAAATATATTTATGTACACAAGGAGCATATGCATATGAACTCACTTTGTTCACTTGGCAGGTGTGAGCAAGACTGGGTCGAGAATTTGTACTACCTTGTTAACACAGTGTTGCACCTCAGGAAACAAACTCTGCTTATTAAATCACTTGATTTCTAGAAAGATTTACAAGTTCTTCTGTCAGAATCACAGTCTTACAGAATTCATAGATATTTTAATCAAATGTGGTTTCTTGCAGAGCAATGATTTTTCTTAAGTATTTCCTTACTTTTGAATATTCTTGAATATTTCCTTACCGATCTTCAATCTAGAACTGATATACTTTCTTTCTTCTTTCTCCAAAGATTCACCTGACGCCTTTGGCTGTTTATATATATAATATAAATCTGTTTTTCAGGGAATTTTGGCTATTATAGGATTCTCCTAAAATTCTTTATCTTTGGTGTGTTGTAAATTTCCTCAAGTCTAAAGATTACTCTTCTTATGTCTTAAATCCTATCAGGTTTAAATGGAGCTACCCATCAGAAGGGTTCAGTTATTAATTCCAATTTTAAGACAGAGTTTTCAGACATACTATTATGATCATGCTGTTATTAGTCTCTTGCTCATGTCTTGCATTATTCAAGTATTTTTAAATCACGTAAGCCCAGTGGACTTTCTAAACATTGGTGAAAAACCTCAGAGAATGCCAAAAGTTTAGCAGACCATCTCAATGAGTGTGAACTCCTTTTGGTATGCAGTATGCATCAAGAGCCTCACAGAATGTCCAACAGCTACCAAATAAAAGACAACAAAGGTCAGCTTTTTTAATCCACCTTTTGGTGTCATTTTCCATTGCATATGTCTTCCATCCTAGTGTGAAACTGAAGTTATTTAAGATGTTACCAACTTTCTGAGAATTAATCATAGGCAACTAGTGGGAAACAGAAGCATGTTCAGACTGAAAGTGTCAATAAGTAGTCAAAATATTATTATTTAGCGACTGTCAAGATATGTAAAAAAAAGGTGCACAAGCATGAATGAAATGTTTATATTTGTATTTATAGAATAATTGAGAAGCAAGAAATAGAAGTAGGTGCATTTTCTTGTGTATTTCCTCAAATAAAGTCTGTTACTGATTTAAAATAAATAATGTTATCCACTGAATGACTAGAATGACCATCTTGAGCATGCTGGTTTAGTAATCTCCCACCTAAACCTCTCTATATAGATGTGAAAGTTAATGAGTTTGGAGCCCAAAGTAGTAAAGCTCCAAAATAATAATTATATAGGAATGTTTTTATTAAGAGCAGCTGGTCAACAACACATACTTTATGAAGAGAACTGTTCTGGACTAACAAAAGGAATTTACTTCATCATGTTACAGAAGATGTTCTGCTTTACAGTAGTTTTTACTATTAGGAAAAATCATTTTATAAGGCATCTTATGAAGGTTTGGTGAGATGTGCTACTTTGCTTGAACTGCCAATGACTCCTTTGGGGCACTGCATAAATTTACAATGAAAGACTGCAATGAATAATAAAACTATATCATCAGAATAAAATTATTACAGAACATTCATCACCTTCTTCTGCGCCAAAATCATACAGAAAATTGTAACATCAGCATAAAGGCTTATGAGTGCCAGATGGTCTGGATTAGAATGCTTTATTTAGCCATTTAGAAGCTACATTATCCAATGATTTTAAGTTTTGCTTAGTGATTAGTACTGCAGTTTTAGTCTGCATAAAATATATTGCCGTATACACTGTTTAAGCCTGTTTCTTAAAGCTATGACTGGAATTGTTACATACATCATTGATAGCAAAAATGGATGAAACAGTGCTAGCTGTTGTTTTATGCAGTCAAAGTTTGCATACCCCGTCAAGTTTTAGGTCTTAGTCCCCAGTTCTGACAATAGATACCAAATATGTCTACAGTCTGGACAAAGATGATAATAGCCATGGGGATGATTTATACATGTCTGTCATACATCTATAATAGAAAACATAAGGTATGTAGTGTTCTCTGTGAATTTTCTCTCCTAACAAATCCTGAAGTATACAGCAATTTTGTCGTTAAGCAATGCTCTTTTTCAGTCATTTACAGCCTTCAAGTCCTATATAAAATATTTTCTCAAGTGAAGGCTCATGATAGACACTTTAAATCTATTCTGGAAAAATACATTGTGCTTGCAGCAGACAAATACTTCTGCTTATTGACACATCATTAGGGAAGATTCCTGACAACAAGTGACTACTACCAAATGCATAAGCTAAGAATAGTACAAAGATCTCCTATTGAACTTCCTCCATTTTACACTGATAATTATAATGTTAAAGTTTCACTAAAATTAGTACATTGGTGTTACAAGGAAAAACTCACCGGAGATTTCCCTCTTCTCCTAGTTCAAATTTAACAATACTGCCAATATTCTGCATTAAGACAGTGTTGCATGTTCTCTCTACCAAACCTCATTGGTTTCTTTCAAAGGGAAACACCAGTCTGTAGCTGACAGAATTTGTCTCCTCAGCTGCAAATACAGCAATTAACACAACTTTGTGATATAAACCAGCCATCTCTCAGTTCAGTGCCAGACTTCCTGTTGTCTCATTCTAACTGAACTACCCAATAAACTGCAACCAACTATTAAAAGACAACCCTTTCTGATCACCTCTTATGCTATTGAAGTATTTCTCAACCTTAAGTCAATATAACTGAATATAACTGAAGTAAGAAGTCTACCTGGATTTGTGTAAGTCTTTTGACATGGTCCCCGATAACATCTTTCTCTCAAAATTGGAGACATATGGATTTTATGGTGGATGAGGAATTAGTTGGATACTCACATCCAGAGAGGAGTGGTCAATGTCTCAATGTCCAGATGGAGATTGGTGACAAGTGGTGTCCCTCAGGGGTCCACATCAGGACTAGTACTGTTTAATATCTTTATCAATGACATAAGACAGTGGGATTGAGTGCACGCTCGGCAACTTTATCAATGATGTCAAGCTGAGTGCTGTGGTTGACACACCTGAGGGATGGGATGCCATCCAGAGGGACCTGGACAAGGTGGAGAAGTGGGCCCATGTGAACCTCACGAGGTTTAACTAAGTGTTCAACAAGTGCAAGGTCTTGCATCTGGGTCGAGGAAACCCCTAGTACCAATACAGGCTGAGGATTAAGGAACTTAGAGTGACTGTGCAGAGAAGGACAGAAGGGGAACTAGTGGATGAAAATCTGGACAGGAGCCAGTAATGTGCACTTGCAGCCCAGAAGGCCAACCATATCCTGGGCTGCATCAAAAGAAGTGTGGACAGCGGGTTCAGGGTGGTGATTCTGCTCCTCTGCTCTTCTCTGGTGAGACCCCACCTGGAGTACTGCGTCCAGCTCTGGAGTCCTCAGCACAGGAAGGACATGGACCTGTTAGAGTGAGGCCAGCAGAGGGACACAAAAATGATCAGAGGGCTGGAGTAGCTTTCCTATGAAGAAAGGCTGAGAGAGTTGGGGTTTTTCAGCCTGGAGAAGAGACGGGTCCAGGGAGACCTTATTGTGGATTTTCAATACTTAAAGGGGGACAAACTTTTTAGTAGGGCCTGTTGTGATAGGACAAGTGGTAGTGGTTTTAAACTAAAAGAGGGTAGATTTAAACTCAGTATAAGGAAGAGGTTTTTTTAAAATAAGGGTGGTGAAACCCTGGAACAACTTCCCAGAGAGGTGGTAGATGCTTCATCTTTGGAAGCATTCAAGGTCAGGTTCAACGGGGCTCTGAGCAACCTGATCTAGCTGAAGATATCCCTGCTTGTTGCAGGAGATTTGCTCTCTTTCAACCCAAACTATCCTATGATTCTATGAATTTTTTAAGAGTTTGGCAATGGAGTGATCCCAAAACTATGTATAAACAAATATACTTGGGAACATAGGCATAGGCAGAAGGAGCTAGGGTTGTTCAGCCTGGAGAAGAGGAGGCTCCGGGGAGACCTAGTAGCGGCCTTCCAGTACCTGAGGGGGGCTTACAGTAAGGCTGGAGACTGTTTACAAAGGCTGTCAATGACAGAACAAGGGGTAATGGCTTTAAACTGGAGAAGAGCAGATTTAGATTAGACATTAGGAGTAAGTTCTTTACTATGAGGGTGGTGGAGCACTGGAACAGGTTGCCCAGGGAGGTGGTTGAGGCACCTTCTCTGGAGACATTCAAGGTGAGGCTTGACGAGACCCTGGGCAACCTGGTCTAGTTTGGGGTGTCCCCGATGACTATGAGGGGGTCAGACTACATTACCTTTGAAGGTCCCTTCTGGCCCAGATGATTCTATGATTGTATTCTACATGCCATAACCAGAATCAGTCAAAACCCAGAAGGATGTCTGCCGCACGTCTGTCCCACACATTGGCTCCTGCCAGAGAAACCACATACTTGAGCTGAACAGGAACTTCAGGGCTCTCTGGCCAGACTTTTTTATGTGTACAGCAGAACACACTACATATTAATGAACACATGCACCTGTTGTTATGGGAGATCATGATTTATACTGGACAAGCCAAATAATTAATTTAATGCTGAAAACATCTTCTTGTTTCTGAAAACAAACTTATGTCAAAAAAAACCTCCAAGTGTGGAAGAGCAAAGCCATTCAAATTTTAAATAAGGAAAACATAAAAAAAACATAATTTTGCCAGCAATTGATCAGATGAATGCACACAAAATATTACAGTTCAACTATTAGGCAATCTCTGAATATGAAATTGAGTAGATTTTCTGACACCTTAATCTCTCCCAGTCATAACATTAACCATTCAAATATTTTAGCACCAGACTTGACTAAAACAGAAGTTTCGTCTGTGTGAATCTATCAGAAAAGGACTTTGTGGGGCTGAATCAGAAAAAAATAAATCTCTAAATTTTAGCATAATAAGACATCTCTGTTCTTTAAATGTTTGGATAATTGTTGATGTCTAAATGCTACAAAGAGACAGGAGAGACCTAGAATCTTTGTGTTGAGATGCTAATACAAAAAGGACAAAAAGCTTTCTACTCTGTTTAATTCTTCTTAACTTTAGTATGATGATTTGGCCTACAAATATATAGGTATGCATGTGTGTATTAGTATTTTATTTTCATAGGACATAGAGAATTAACAAAAATGCACAGACATCAGTTTGGCAAAATAAGAGACCATATTGTAGTAAGATAAACTCTGTAACTTCATAAAAACACTGTAATTTAGCTAGTATTAAAATTCCACCAGAATTCACAATTTCATATTTACAGAAGTTTCATAGTTTTATGTTTATACTATGATTTGATACCTGTCACACAGAGATCTTTAAAAAATGTCTTCTTGTAGTTCTCTTCAAACTACTAATCTCACAGAAGAAGGAAAAAAATGAAACTGCAAAAGTAGAAGAGCTAATGTATGGGCAACTTATCTTTACGACATACATAAACCACAAAAATTACATTGTACTTATGGTTTTCTTCCTACCCATCTTAAGAGGCTAACTTCCTGTAGTTTTATCAGAGAGTGCTATAAAAATGTTAACAAGAATGTTGCCTTTTCTTTCTCCTAGAATTGTTGCTGTTAACCTTCTTCACATATGCTTGGCATTTTCATCCATCTGCCTTTGGCAGTAGTACTAACACATTGGTGAGTCATAAAAATGTTCTAAAGCAGCCCACCTGCCAATCTGGTAGGTAAGAATATGTGGGCTTTCTCTGTTTACCATCTTTTCATTTAGCTCATTTTTGCAAAGCAAAATTGGGACAATTTTCTTCTTCTTCCTCTGTTAACTGTCTTTTAATATTATTCTAGTTACCAAAACCATATTTCTTTGTTGTCATTACCATATATGTATGTATGTTTTAAAGCTTCCTAGCCACATATATATGAGAAAAAAAGCAGAGGTAATATTTGGAAATGTCACTTGAGGAAGAGATTATGAGATTTATATTTTTACACTGTATCAAAGTTAAAATGTTAATGTTTTAATAGTTTCTGTGGTTTTTTGTAAATCTCATTTTCGCTTTTCATTTAGAAGAAAAGAATAGAAAATAATTTTGCACTGGTTAAACACAAAATTTCAAGACATAAATGTATCTTTTAAAATTGCAAAAAGAGGTCACAAGATTCCATCAGGATCATGGTTTACTCAGAAAACCCATTTTTATACAGATACTGTTTTATAATATACATTATAGTACAGTGCTAAGTTTTGTCAGAGTTTAGAGACTCACAGTACAACTACTTTCCACAAATTATATATTTTTTTCTTGCATACATGTGAACATGTATATTGAAGTATATTTGAAAAATAAATCATGCCAGATAATCTCACTAGTTAATGGAAATCAGTGATGAGTCTGGCTTTACCACTAAGTCTTGTTCAGAGGGAGTAACTGCTAATTTTTTTTTATTTTTTTTTTTGTGAGAGGCTTCTTCTGTAACTCTTTCAGTAATACTATGGACATATTGAACAAATTTAAAACTTAAATCTAAGGTCTTATTTGTGACATTATAATAGTAAAATATCCTATGACAATATATCACTTTTTTTTTTTTTTCAGTGAGGATGCCGTATAGTCTAGTTTCTGCACTCAAATCACCCTTCAAGCTATAGTCTGAAAACAGAATTGAATTATATTAATAAAAATGGGTTCAGCACAGGTTGGCTGAGGAAAGAAAGGGGGATACTTTCAAGAAAATAAAATTCATATCACCTGCAATTTACAATCTGGTTAAAGGTTTTTTCTAAAGTTTTCTATTTAAAACTTCCTTTTTAAAAAACATCATTAAAAAGAGGAATGATTATATACTTGTCAAAAGAAGCTATAAGAAGTACCTTTGTTCTGTAAAAACACGTCACTTCAGTGTCATAAGGAAATACAGTTTTAAAATGGGTTCTTGAAGAAAGGATTTTATTTACTAACAATAAATAAGGAACTTTTTTCTTTGTTATATTATAATATTATATATTCCCTACACATATTCTGCAACTATTAATTTCAGTCTTCAGTGCTACCTGAATTTCTCCCTTTCGGACAAGTAAATGCAGGGCTTTTGTGACAGGGACCAGACTGGTAGCTTTTTCAATAACCTTACCTTAAGCTTTCAAATAAATGGAAAAAAAAGGTAAATCATCTTGGAAAACTGTCAGAAAGTACTACACAAAATGACAGTGGTTGTAACTTTTATTTTATAGCTGATTTGTCAATTGCAAAGCAAAAGTTTCTGTTGGTACTAAGTAAAAAGTGTTTTGCATTACAAGTTGACTCCTGAACAAGCTGTGGCCTAAGGTTTATGTGACCTTAAAATGTTGAAAGTTTCTAATTTTAAGGATTTTTTTGTTTCTGAGCTGATTGACAGATTGCAGTTACATTACTGCCCCAAACTCAAGAAGCTGCATCATTATAAATTATAAACTAAGACTGTTTATCAGTATTAAGTCAAAACGCCTGTCTGTCATAGCTAGGATGCAGTTTGACATACCAACAGGGATACTGAACCTCATGTTTACTAGTTTCTGTTCTGTCTACTGTCTGACTTAAGTCACTGTTTTTTTCTACATTTGCTTAAGATGTCATCTTCTTTACTTTTTACACTGTTTTACAAAGATGTGGTGTCTGTCTGTTATAAAACAAAAAAGTTTTCTTTTTTATTAAAATCGACCGGGAGTATTCAAGTAGTGATTTACTGTAACCTGTTCAGGAGCAGACACTGGTTAATGAGGAGTACTAAATTCTTACTCTATTCCAACTATACTGTAGACATTTATGTAGCTATTTCCTGAGCCTCAGTATGTCAGGATATACCAGTCCCTCTGCTTTATAAGTTAGACACTTCAGTTAAGAACCTCAGGTTGCCTGCCACTGATCATGCTTAAATATGTACCAGTATAGGAAACTTACATGCACATATAATAGCTGTAAGTATACAGTAAGGTAGCAGATGTGTCCTTTCAAAAATATATCATATTATTACTACCTAATTTCATGTAAAATGTTTCACAGACATGCTTTTAATTGTAAGTAGTCCTACAAAGAACTGTCCATTGACCCAAATATTTACTAGTGTACTATGAATATGTTCAACATCTCTTCTGAAAGCATAAAAGGCTAAAAAGAAAGATTCATACCTATAGAAAAGGAAGAATAGTTGTGGGTATTTGCATCTCACACCTACCATAGAATTCCGTCATAGCATCAGCTTATATCTGTAAAATGACCAAGAATGTGCAGACATCTACATTGCAGAAATCTAAAATTTAAATTATTAGTATAGGAAGATAGTAAGGAGAAAAAATAAAGGCAGGCAATAGAAGAGAAGGGTAAATGACAAAGGTTGTCTTGAATGTAGAGCCAGAATATAGTCTCTTTATTTGGAGGAGAAAAAAAAAAGATGCAAGCAACAGTACAAAAGTACAAAGTGGTGAAATATTCCTTTAGGAAAAGAGAACATGAAAGAGGAAGTATAAAGGGTAGGAAAGAAATGACAAAACAAAGACCTGAGCTGACCATCAAAGGATGGTAGGGTAGGTGAGCAGCAGTCAAACCATATTGTGTAAAGATAGAAGAAAAGATAATAAGACAGGAGGGAATAAGTTAGAACTAAATAATATAACAAGCAGGATTACAATGATAACAGAAAGGAATATTCAACATGATGCAAAAGAAGAGGGGCAAAAAGGAGTAAAAGAGAACACACTGCTTAGTATAGCAAAAAAAATCTATTCACAGGAGCATCTTGCTTAGAAGCTTATCAGCTAAGAGCTAAAAACACTTAAAATGTGCTATTTTATAAAGATAAAGACAAAATATGCTACCTCTTTTAGCTATGAAGAGGTTTAATAAAAGTATTGTGTGTTCAATTATGACAATTCTTTGCTTTAATGCATAGAGGAAATCAATAATCATATTATCATGCAGACGTGAAAGTGTTGTTTAAAATGTGTCTTGTTCATATGTTATACAGAAGTATAAGAGTCCAAAACAGTAGAAAGAGAAAGAAGTAAGAAAGAAAAAACACTAAAAAATTTCAAGTTGGTATAAAAATGTTCTGAAGGACAAAAAGACGTATAAAGTTAATTTTGACTTATGGAATAAAATAATATTTGTTTGGGTTTGGGTTTCTTTTTTCCTTTGTTTCCTGCTTTTCATCTTGTTATGAGCTTTAACCACCACTAAAAAAGCACAAGCAAACCATATATCCTTACCTCTGAAAGCACCTTTCCTTTCTTACAGTAATAGCAAAATCTTACCTGACATATCAAATATAATCAAACTGTCAGAAATGTCATGCTGTATAAACAACATCAGCAACTGGCATGGAATTATAAACATATTTGGTGTCACACAAATTTAAGGCTTCTATATGAGAAAGATGAAATAGAATAGGATGAAGTTTAAATAAAAATGTGATCAATGTGTTGTTCATTTATTGTCCCTCTTCATGTTTGATTATTTAATAAATTCATTGACTTAATTTTTTTCCATTTCTACTTTGCTTTTTCTCAGAGTTTCCTATTCACTGATGGTTAGAAAACATTATTATGACAAGACTGTAATGCCATAGAAAAACACTACTGTACAATCCTGTTTGATTTTGTACCCATGACCTGGTGCTGGATTTATTTTTGAAGTATAAATAAAAAGTTTAGGCTATGCAGACTGACCTCATGGACTTACCCGAATGACTTAGATTTAAAATTTAAAATTTATTTTAAATGTCACCTTTCATGTGTTCTCATTTTTCACCCAACAGACATCTGTTTTCAGAAGAAACAATGCATGTATGAAGAATGGGATAAATACTATTTTGTTCATGTAAGGTGTCGTCAAAGTGCTCTACCAGTTGTACTGACTGTAGGATTAGAATGAACTTCCAATCATCTTATATGCTTGATCTAAAAACACTGCTCAAAATAATAGTCTATAAAGTGTATTTAAAGATAATCTAATAAAGAAGCAAAGACACAGATTAATTTCTCATACTCTGGGGTTATTTCTTTGTCAACTCTAAGCTTGATGTCCATATAGGGGGCATAGGGAGACCAATCAAACAAAAGGTACAAGGCTTGATATATTTTCTGAGAAGCAACAAGATGAATGCATGGAATTAGTTTGTCTCCCATAAGCAGAAGGATGAGACAATCAAGCCTGGAAGTTTGTAATTCCTCTGGCTCTTGTCTAGGAAGTACCTGATCCAAGTGCGCAGTTATGTATTCAAGCTAAATCTTTTTAGGGAGGGATCCAGGTTTATGGAGGGTGGGACTGGATTCTGAGCAACCTGATCTAGTTGAAGAAGTCCCTGCTGATTTTAGGCGGGGTTGGGCAAGATGACCTTTAAAGGTCCCAAACTATTCTATGATTGTATAAATTTACCATAATTTAGATTAGGAGTTGTTGAGCCTGGAGTAGAGAAGGCTCTGGGGAGACCTTATAGCAGCCTTCCAGTACCTGAAGGGGCCTTCAGGAGAGATGCAGAGGGACTCTTTCGGGGAATGTATCACAGAATCACAGAATCTTAGTGGTTGGAAGGGACCTTTGAGATCATCGAGTCCAACCACATTAAAAAAAA
>JAOQGH010000001.1:160138662-160159041 GCA_025769975.1 Gallinago jamesoni
ATCCAAATTCAGGACTCTATATGCCAGTCTCTGCAGCTCAGTACAGATTGAAAATCCCCGTACAGACAATAAAGAATAAATGGCTATTAAGATGTTCGTTAACTCCATTAACTTTATTGACTTGGTTATGATATTTGAACCTAATATTCCTAAAGCTGTTGAGACCAATATTTGACTATAAAATTCTCTCAAAATCATATGAAATACTTTTATAATTTACTATTTTTTTCAGTATTTTATGTCTATGCTTTGCACAAAAAAATAAAGCTCAGATATTACTCGAGACTGCCACTAACCTTCTGCCTTATTAACTTCTTTCAGAGTATTTATGTTTCATTGTTGAATGGAAACTATTCTGATCATTTGCTAACCCTAAGTTATTGAAAATAATATAAAATATTTCATCCCTAAAAAGAAAAAAAAAAAAGAAAAAAAAAAGAAAAAAAAAAGAAACAATAAACAATGATTCATTAAAGATTCACAAGCTGAAGTTATTGTATCCAAATTTCCAAGGACAACTGTGATATTAGATTTTATACAGTATGTCACATCTTAGAATAAATTAGCATTTTTACCAAGTATCAAGCTTCCAGATCTACATATGTTTCCATCTTACTGATTAGAACAAAAAGTTATAGTAGTTCTGTAATGTTCTACACTCAGTTTTGACATGAGAAATCATAGGCATGTTTTGTCATAGGAACTGGAAAAGGACCGGTGTACCTGCACCATAAACAATCTTTAAATTAATATTAACCACTAATGATGTGGGGATAGCTTCTAGTCGATCTGTTTTCTTAGCAAATTTCTCAATTTTTGGCAGTGTAAAAACTAAAGGCAAAGACTACAAAAAGTTATTGAAGCGTTGTTACTGTATCATTCTTGAGAATAGCCCAGATTTTAATACCAGGCAGGGTTCTTTCAAAAGCAGTCTGCAAATATAAAACTCCATTCTATAACTATTTTCTTCAATATTAACAAGAAAAAATGTTGGTTTGACCCTCTGAGGTGGGTCATTTAACATGTAAACAACTGTTTAAAAATAACAGAATTTATTTTTTTAAAGAAACAGGAATTTGCATATAATCTCTTATGATATACCTCTTATATATCCAGAGTACTGGGAATATGAGCTGCTATTGTATTTTAATTTCAAGATTATTTTTTAAACTGTAAACTCTGAAGATATCTGTTTTAAAATATCACTACCTTTTTTTTTTGATTAAATTATTTTTTAAAGAAAATAAAAAAATGGTAAGACTTCTGATGTCTTCAGCTTTTGGTAGACTTTACATAATAATGCCTAAATTCTCATTTATTGAGAAGCACAAGGCAACCAAACCAACACAAAATCCATCTGAAATCACTGGGTTTTTGGAAGTACAAGGACAACAAAACCTATTTGCAAATATCATCCTTTGGGTAGCTTTTGCACAAGTGTAAGATTCTACCGCATCGTAGATAAAATCTCTGAGAACATTAATCTTCTAAACAGTTAATCTCCCAGGTACCTCAATATTTGTACTGTAGAAATATTCAATCATCCCGTAGTGTCTCCTCTACTCTTGTCATAATCTATGAAAGCAGGTATTTCTAGAAATGAAGGCATATGTACTGTATTCTGTTAAATTCCTCATTTAAAAGGAGGCAATAAAGACAGATGTAATGAAAACACTGGTAAGGCTACTTGATTGTGATTTTTTTTTCAGTGAATTAGATTTCATTCTATTAGAAAATGACTTCTAATATTAGGATCTAGTTTACAGAGTTTTACCTTCTATATATTGGGGAAAAAAGAATTAAGGGTATACTAGGGCAATGACTTTACCAAGGATTTGGAAGGTTTGCTCAATAACTTGAAATATATGATGTTATATTGTTGTGTTCTTAAGAGTTTTATTTGTTTAGCTATTATACTAAAAAATATTTTGTAGTATAGTTTTTTTCACTTCTCTGGCATTTCACATGGTACCACTGGAAATAATTTTAGCATTTTGCACACTGTACATAACATATGATAGAGTGTTTTATATTTAGGCCAAAGCAAAATCCAGCAGAAAGATTCAATTTAAAATACTACAAAAGATCTTACAAACAGGTTTTTTAATCTCACATCTATTTTTGCTTATTCTAAGTTCTGTAAAAACTTATGTGTGAGACAATTCTAATTTTTGCTTTAATTTGGATCTATACTGAGAGTTGAAAATTTTGCAGTATCTTTGAAGTGTGAGAGAAGCCTTTTAGTTTTCTGTTTACACAGAAATTTATCATGCACAGTCAAATGTCATACATGATTACTGAAGAAACGTCGATCTCATAGAACAGAGATGCATGAAGTGCATATTTGAGGGAGTATTTAACATTTTTTCCTGTAAGAGTGATCTTTTATTCTTTATTCTTTTATTACTATTGTCTTGTTCTGCAACATTCTTCATCACCTCAGATAGAAGGCATCATAGAACCATAAGAATCACAAAAGAGCCCAGATTGGAAGGGACCTCAAAAGATCATCTGGTCCAACATTTTGTGGGAAAGGGAACCTAGATGAGATTATCAGGCATCCTGTCCAATGCCATCTGGAAAGCAGTGATGGGGACATTAACAGGTTCCTGATGAGGTTGGTCCACTAACTGACCTCATTGTAAAAAAAAAAAAATCTTTCCTATGTTGAGTTGAAACATCTTCCACTGCAAAATATACTGCTATGCCTTGTCTTCTCCACATGGCTTGTTGTGGAGAAGTGGGAAAAGGGATGAGAGAGGAGGACTCCTGCATGTTCATCCTACACATTTCTCTAGTGCCTGGCTTTGGGGAGCTTTTTGTTCAGCATGTTGACTTCAGGCAATCCCATTTCCCTCTACCTCTTCTCATTCTTTATGTACCCGTGTTCTGGCTAGAGAGGCTAAGTACCTAAAACTTGCTTTTGTATTCAACTCTGAAAAGGCAGAAACTAAAAAAACTCACCTTTGGTTTGATGACATTTGATGATATTTTTTTTTTTCACATAACAATATATTTTAATACAAATAAGTGAAAAAATGGGCTGCATGTACAGAACGGTCTTTAATATAAATATATTTCCATGTTGTTATTTTTTTCTGTGTCAATATTTTCAAATATTTTCTGTGTCAATATTTTCAGATAGTCAAATATTCTGGTATATCATGGGTATGTGGAATATAATCTTAGTGCCTTCTTACCTTTTTATGCATATTGTACTGTATGATATTAAATTTACTATCTCTATGGATGCTTAAATTAAGATCACGAAACAAAGAACAAGAAGTTTTCTCCCTGGGAAAAAAAAATACTACCTGAATAAATGCCAACACTGGACATGAATTTACCTTTTGTCACAATTTAGCATGAGGTTTAACAAAAACAAACAAACAAACGAAAATATCAAAAAACTGTAGGAATCTTTTAGGGAATACATCTTATGTCAGTTCATAGTGGTTACATGCAAGTCTTCTATGCTCATCTCGTTTAATTAAAAAATAACTGATCAAACTGAACTTGAAAAGTAATGATGTGCTTTGCTTTACATTTCACAGCTATAATTCCCTCAACGAAAAACCAGGTACATGTACTTACATTTTAGTATGGTTTTTACACATAATTGATTAGTTATTTAAGTACCTTTATAACTATTAGCTTTTTTCTTCTCATTACCTTTACTAATGATATAAATATACATTCCACCATCATCATGTTTGTAGCTCATACATTTGGCCACATTAATCCTCCCTTTTTTTTCCTGCAAAAACGTATATAGCTTTTATAAGAATTTGAAATTATATCCTAATCTCTTTCCTTCCCACTTTAAAGCTTCTGGTCCTTTCAGCATATCTGTAATATTTTCTATTAATTTTAGCCATTACAGTTTATATCAGAATACATGGCTCAAGTTAATATCCCATAAAATCATAAAGAAAGGTATATTCTTGCTTCCAACTGTTGCTGCTTTCAGAATTTTATCGTACCCTAAACTCTTCTGGAAAACACTTATAGAGGGATTTGGCCCAAGGCTTATTTTCATGTGCTTACATTTGAACAAGTTTTCCATTATAATCAGTAAAGACGTAGTGTGTGATTCAGTTGTTCCTTCATAGCTTTCTGGTGAAATTTGTTATGACTTATGATATACCCTGACTTTCAGGTTCAAGTCCACCAGAGCACAGGTTTGCAGTATCCCATATTGCATTTGTTAGCCACATGCATGTGTCTTGGATACCTTAAATCTATTCAAATGGCTATATACTTATGCATGAACAACTAAGATGAACCTACAGTTGACACCAGTAGCAGAATCGAAAAATAAATACAAGGTCAGTTAAAGACGGGTATCTCCTGCAGGGTGAGCTGAATACTGAGAATTTTGAATTGATTTCAGTCTGCTGTTTGCTTACAGTTATTTCTGTGGGACAGTCCATGGACTGGTCCTTTTTTCCAGTGTTTCATAGCTTGTGTCCATACTGCTCATATTTTAAAATTCCGACAGGGCTGACTGGTTCCAAAATGTTTGCAGTAAGATTTGCACTTGATAATCTTTCTGCACAGTTCTATAGGTGTCTGAGCCTTATTTCATCGGTCTTTTAACAATTGCTATGGTTCTTTAAGAATTAATATTTCCTTCTAATATTCTGAAGAGCATGAGATAGCTGCCTAGAAAGCTGAACTTATTTATGTTTTTATAGCATGACGCTAAATGTATGTTTTGCACAAAACTGCATTGAAAAAATGCTGGAAGACATAGTTAGGCATAGGAAATGAGATAGTGAGGCATAGGAAATTAGATACAGTATCTGTTACAGTTCTGTCCTTGCTAATGATTGCAATATTCCTTAAATCTACCCATTTACAAAAAACATATAAAGGTGCAACCTGGTCCATTTTCTGTTATTTACAATACTTGCCAATTTGGAAAATTATAAATTTTTGGAACAGGCTGCCCAGGGAAGTTGGGGATGCCCCATCCCTGGAAGTGTTTAAGGCCAGGCTGGATCGGGCTTTGAGCCACCTGCTCTAGTGGAAGTGTCCCTGCCCATGGCAGGGGTTTGCAACTCAATGATCTCTGAAGTCCCTTCCAACTCTAACCATTCTATGATTCTGTGATTCTAAGAAATCTCTCAATATTTCAGTTTCTTTATTTTATTTTTCCCTCAAAGAAATTTTGTCCTGTTACAAGAACAGAGATGTGTGAGAAACCTCTGGAGCGATATGCTTCTGGAGCAATAGCATGATGTTTATAGTTAATTTAAGGAATGGAATGCAAAGTGTTTACTTATACTCATTTTTATAACAATCAAGGTCACCTCACTTTATGTGCCACATTGGAGGGTCAGAAGCAGAAGAGCATAGGGGAGTCACACCGATGGAGAAGAGTAGACAGAACAGGTGACCCAAAACTGACCAATGGGGTATTCCATCCTATCTGCGTCATGCTCAGTATAAAGTTGAGAGATAAAAGGGATCAGATCTCTTCTTTAACGTCCATCTTCCAAGAAGGATTCTGTCCATTCTTCCCTTTGACTGTGATCCATGTGTTCCTGAATCCAGTTCCCATACAGTACTGAGTCCCGTCTGGGATTTTCCCAGTGCCTGCCAGTGACGTGATTGTCATCCTGGGAGTTCAATATTGGTTTTGTATATATCTGAATACATTTCATTATTTTCTTAATAATATTGTTATCTTTTCTATTTATTATTTAATATTTTGATAGAGCTGGCTTAGGCTATTTTCAACCTATAAGTCTCTCTCCTTTATTCTCTCGGTCTTCCCTTTCTGGGAAAGGAGAGGGGTTAAGAAGAGACCCTTTTAGTTATCAAAATCAGTAAGCTACCTTTTATAAGGCCCAATTATGGACACAAATCTGGGACGTTGATGAACAGCAGCATGAGGAGGATTTAAACTCACTCCTATCATAAGCCATTTAAGTGTCACAGTTAAGAGCTGATGGTTACTCTCTTGCTTACTGAAGAATTTTAAACAGGCTTGATTTCATCAAGGCTATGCTGAATTTTTTGATATTTTAACACATCTTATGCTACATGACAAAAAATAATCATGCCTATCTTTGTTCAAGAGGCAGTCCTTTGACATCGTGCATTTAAATTTTTTCTTAATCTTTTATTTCCTGGCACTTTCATTTCTACATGACTTAAATGTTGTATTAATTAATCCTCTGCTTCTCATGTACTCTTAGACTTAAAAAAAATAATAATTATTTTTTACTAATGTACAATGTAAGAGCAGGAAAACTTAGCGCACACATCATCTTAGGGAAGCACATCAGGGTTAGTTGAAATCTTGATATACGCTAAGCTATAGCAGATTTTCATATGTCTTTTTCAGAATTTAGTTTTGTTCCTCAAGCAATTATCTTTCAAAATTAGTTTTTTACTTACCTAATTGCAATTAAAGTTCCTGATTTCAGGCACCAATAAAAAGCACAGAAGACAATAAAATAATTAAGGCAGTGTCACAACAAAAAATTAAAAAAAATTATTTTGTTTCTAATATAACATTGACAATATCTAGATGAAAATGAAAATTTCCTTTCAAAAGTAGTAATAATTCAAACATCTTTTTTTTTTTTTGGACAAATGTATGTAGTCCAATATATTTGAAAGAAGGAGATCTTGTTGAACATAACAAAGAAGTGATTTTTCATCCCAATAGATGCAATATATCTATTCATTATGCAGTCTTCCCTCTTTTGATCAGACCTGTAATAAAGAAAAAAAAAGGAAATAAAGGAAAAGAAAAACAACCAAACCATAAAAAAGAAAAACCCATGCCTCGACATTCTGAAAATATTCTGCAAAAACTTACGATGTTTAGAACAAACTCCTGTCACATTATTTTGAAATTTTGTCTTGGACTGGTTAGCCTTACCCAAAGAATATTCATAGATATCTAAATCATTAACGGATTGAATACCTTCATTGTAAATTAAATGAACTTTTGAATTATGTATGATACGTTTTATTAGCTATAAGAATACTTGGTTGGTTTTTTTGAAAAACAAAGACTATAATGTACTCATTAAACTTACAATGGAAGCATAAAATGAATTTGTAGGTTTTAGAATAAGTACTTACTATAATTTTATGTGTTTTATTCATATAGCAATGCTAACATTACAAATATATTTAAGATATATTTTGAGACCTATTTAAGTATATCCTCTTATATATATCCTCTTAGTTTTGTTTTTTTTTTACTCCTTTCCAATTTAGATAAAATAGTATTATTATCAATTAAGCTTGTTAAATTTTCTGCTATCTACTGATATTTTGTTTCGCTTTTGGGGGGGGGGATTCTTACTGTATAGTCATTAGGGTGTCAACTGCGTGCTTGCTAACTCTTTTACTTTCTTTTCCTGCACCTTGTAAAAGCAATATGGTTGTGCATCTTATAGTTATTACCTAGCTTCCTAGGCAGTAAATAAAATCAGAAACCTGACGAAATTGCACACAATGTTATCCATGTGAAGTTATATTTTTTTGTGATAGAAATATTTCTTCTTTCCGTTTCTAATTGCAAAATGTTCCTTTGCTCCTGGCTTTTTTATTAAGTTTTTACAATAGTCAGTTGACACACAAGATATGGTACATATTTACATGTCATAAACACTCAAGATTATGCAGAACTCATCAGTCTGGGGTACATAGTCTAACAATTACTAATAAGGTACAATCTCCTTAGGAAAGTAAGTGAATTGCAAATGTGGATTCAAAAGCCAGAAACAGTTCTAACAGCTGAATAAATTCTTGCTTTAAAAATTTTGTTCATTGTCACATATTGCATGAGCACTTGTGTTATAACCCTGCAGGCATATTTCAGTATGTATTTATTACCTACACTGACCCAAGCAGCTAGGAGTCAATAAATTTTTCAAATGACAGAAATTTTCTGCAAAAAGTAGCAGTCTTGTCTAAAATGGCATGTAGTATGGTGAGGCAGCTATTTGCTACCCACACCCACAAATTCTCCCTCCTCAGCCCATGTGCATTCTTATCTTATTTGATTTTCAAGTCTACACGTGTCTGAAAGACGGGAAGGATGTTCTGTAAATATTCACATAGTACATTTGAGCTTATCAGAGTTCTGCTAAATATTGAGCTAAACAAGTCTGAAGCCTTTTTAGATGTGGATTCAGATTTTCGGGGTACTTTAATAGACATTCATCTAACTCTGGACAACTCTGGTTGCTGAGAAGTGGGAGGGTTTGTGCTCCATACCTTCTGTACCACCTGCATCCCAGCTTTATTCAGGGGGGACTGCTATATTCCATTCCGATGTCATTCCTACCCTACTTATCATAAGAAGGAAATTTCTTGGCCATGGTCTCAAAAATCATGTACAGCAAGATTAGGTCACAATATATAGCTGCTCAAGAGATGAAGCATGCAGGACATTTTTTGGCAGAAGACCTAATGTCTGGGTTTTAAGTATGTATTGTGCCTATGTACCAGATCCGGCTGCAGACAGCCTTAGAGGCTTACCTGTTATGTTTCTGAACCTGATTACAGTTCATATGCCAAGTGTAATATTCATTGCCTGACACGTATTTTTTCTCACCTTATCATCTGCCTTATAATATTAGGACATTTCCATCCTTTCTATTCTGGGCCACTGTAGTTTTCCAGCAGATTGGGCAACTACTGATCAGCTGCTAAAATAAAATAGCTAGGAGAAAACAACACATTCATGGAAGCATGCTGCAATCAGGGGTGAAGTACTGCAAGAAGGCACATTTCTCAGCAATACTCCAGAAACCAAGTCTCTACTAGTATGTGATCCCATGCATTTGTCCTGTCAACCTCAACACACATGACAAGAGGTAAGATGATGACCTGAATCATGAGCTTTATGGAGAGTTGGACAGAATGCACCCTCAGCAAGTTTGCTGATGACTCCAAGCTGTGTGGTGTAGCCAACACACTCTGCAAGTCATTTATCCAGGGATGCCATCCAGAGGGACCTGGGCAGGCTTGAGAAGTGGGCCTGTGTGAACCTCATAAAGTGCAACCAATCCAAGTGCAAGGTCCCGCACCTGGGTTGGTGCAATTCCAGGCACAAATACAGGTTGGGAGGAGAATGGACTGAGAGCAGCCCTGAGGAGAGGGACTAGGGGGTGCTGGTTGATGAGAAGCTTGAATATATTTGCTTTATAGACAGATCTGCCCTGGAGCTAACAGCACGGGATTGTTTGTGTCAGACATTCATCCATGTACATGAGAGGTAACAGTCTTCAGAACATTAGTAACTTCCCCAAATTCCTGTCGTGGCACCAAGCAGAAATACAATTCTACCACACAATTTTTGCCGTCAGAGTCACACTTACAGTTCTCTCCTACGAGTTATTCAGAAGTGTGCTTTGTCACAAAGGAACTTCAAAGACACGAGGAGATGGCAAGACAGAGGTATTCCATCAGATTACATGAATAAAAAGTGAAGATGCAGAAGATTTGTGATATAGCATCTGAAACATAGGATCATTGACCTTTTAAAAATCTGAAATATATTGAGTATATTTTGAAGAAATAGGTAAGGATAGGTGAGATAAAAAAAAACGTGATGGAAAGATAGTAGAAGGAGAAACAAGAAGAAATGACTGGATATGCAATTTTAGTAGAACACAAAAGCTGCTATCCCCACAGGCAGGGTACCACCAGTCACCTGATCTACATAACATGGTAACTCTCAGCTCCTGCTGTATTTCTTCAAGCTATATAGAAGGAGATGCTCCCAGTGCAGCAAGCTACCACATATCATGGTACTGGCAGATGGTTAGTGTAGCTGGTGTCAGATGATATATGGCAACAGACTATGAAACAAGTTCAAGAAAAAACAATATTTTTCAGAACATAATTTTTTAATGAAAAATATTGTACCACAGTTTTGTTCAAAATAATGATAAAGTGAGTCTGATCAGACAGATCTTCAATATAAAAAGTGTTAAACCTGCTATATTGCTCTGATACTTAGTTTATATTGATTACACCCAAGAAAAATAAGCAAAGGGAATGTGTGTGTTTGTGTGTGACTTATCTATTTCTTTACATAGCCACATATTAGTTCTGGTAATAGTTAGAAAGGAATGAAAAGCACTTGTGAAAAGCATTAGGGAAGGATCAGGGTTGAAAGGTAATTATTTAGATAAGCCAAACTTTTTACGAAAAAGCGGGTTAATTCAGTAGCAATATTCCCCATGAGTTCTATACTTAATACATTGGCCTAAACTCAGGGCAAAGATGTATTTGCTGTATAATACATAGATTTTTCCATTCAAATTGTGTGATGGATAACCAGATTCTCACCATTAATCATTTCAGCCCACTAATTTTTCCAACAGTATTATTTTAAGAATAGTATGAGTTTTATGCTAGAAGATTCTGTTGCAATCCTCAAAAAAAGCCCAGTCAGGCTAAAAAGTGCCTATTTGAAAATCATGTCTCTGGATTTTTTTTTAAAAAAAACCCTATCATTTTGTAGGGATGGCATAGACTTACAGTAGTGGCATTGTGTTTTCAGTCAATTGCAACTTGCCAAATTTTACTGCTCAAATTAAAGACTATCTCAGAATATGTCTGTATTTTGATTCAGCTTTTGAAGGTTATCTGTTTGTTCAATTTTCAGCCAGAACTTAATAAAGAATTTTAACAGGAAATGTCTCTGTTGAGGAAATGTAAAGTTCTTCTGCAAAGTTTTTTTTGCAAAGTTCTTCTGTCACCTGAACAATCAGAATAACCAAAAGCAAGAATGGAAAGTTTTCCTCTGTGTGAACCAATAAAAGGGAGATAAGACAAAAAAAGTCAGTGACTGATATTTTTTAATGAACAATTTGGGTGCTCGACATTTTGGAAATCAACAGAACAGCAAAAGAGAACCAAGAAACCCTTTTCTGAAATTTTTGAACCCAGATTCTATCCAAGTTTTAACTATTGTAATTGTGCAGTTTTGAAGAAATTTATTCAAAGCAGCATTACAGTAAGTCTGAAGTATCTGTTTCCCTGAGAATATGAAAAAATGAAATCTGAGCCTCACTGTGCTACAGTCAGATAGTGCAGTCTCTCTTCTCAAGAAACTGCATTCTTCACAAACAAGATTCACAGCCTCCCTCCTTCCCTTTCTGGGAGACAAACACACCCTACACAGGCCTGAAGGAAAGGGATGGACAGAGGTTTCTGTTAATGTCTTGTACTGAAAGCATTGCAGGCTGCCAGTTCCTCAGGAGAAGAATGCATGTGTTTTTTTCCCCTGCTTGAAGGTGCCTCTTCATAGCATAGGGTGTCACTTCATAATCTCAGGACATAATCTGCCAGGGCAGGAGGTCCAGGAGCTACTCAGAGAGTCAGTCTAATAATAATTTTGGGAGGAACTAGCCTAGGCAAAATGAAAAGTCTGGGGATTTCTTTTCCAAAATCTTTCTGAAAGAATTCAAGAGACTTGAGGTGGAGGCTAGTGTGTGAGTTTTCTACCATAATTATGAATTAGCAGATGGCCAGTTTATGCATTTGTTGAGAGTTCATTTTCTTGGACTGAAGGGAATTGCCCTTCCATTGCCGCTGTGGGCCCTAAGGTCACTGGCTTAGAAGACCCAGTGGCAGTGGCGAGTGTATTCCTGCAAACTATGATGCTTATGTTGATGTCTTCTTTTCCCTCACTCTGGGCCCCTCACTCGGGGACCCAGTTGGGGTCATTTTATGTGTTTGTTTACATGTTTTTACCACTTTGTTTTTTTCATTGATCTGCAGCTCCATGTTACTTCTGAATTTACTGCGCATTATATGAATCTTAAATAATATTTAATAAATGAGTTTTCTGAATTCTAGATCTGCATTTCTTTAGCTGACCAGGCACGAGTTGTTTATCACTATGGTGTCTCCACGGGTTTCATAATCTGTGCCTCATCTCTTATCATCCCATGCCTTTGCTCTTCTGCACCACATATTGTGTTGCTGCTTCTCAAGGCTTTAGCTCTTGTCTGGGGCCTGTATTTTTCTATATGTTACTTTATCTTTCTATTAGTGGTGTTATATATATACGATGCTAAAGTCTTAATCATCACATTCTACACAGAATTGCTACTTGTTATGTCTGAAACATCAAAAACTTAAGTAAATCTTAAGAAGTTAGCTATTGTTACCTGGTCAAACCTAAAATTGCTGATCCTGTTTAACCAAGTAATAATGCTACAAGCAGGCCAAGACAGATTCAAGTACAGCAGAGTACTCAGTACAAATCCTATGGCATGTCATTAACAATGACAAAATCATATTACAGGGATAAAGGTTTACACAACATTATGACCCCTTGTTGCACTCAGGACAAAAAAAAAAAAAAAGAAAAAAGAAAAAAGGAAAAAAAAGGCTTTTTTAAAAGCTGGGGATGGAAATGAAGTGATTTCCTACCAATAAATCCACCGAAAGAAACAGATATCTAAATGCAGACTCCTTATAACCACATCTAGCTCCTTAAACATAAATCCACATACCTTAGTATGTTAGAATAGTAAAATAAAGGAACTAAAGGGAAGTAGCATTTTAGTCCTGGATCTGTTTATGAGAAATCTAGTCTAATTTTAATCTTCAATGTAATCAGCAGAAATGTATCTGTAGCATACAGATACATGCAGCAAAGTATACTGAAAGAATTGGCTCTGGACTACAGAAACAAAGTATACTGAAAGAATTGGCTCTGGACTACAGAAACATTTCTGTTCATCTATAAGCTATATATTAATTTACAAGGTTTGACTTTAATTTTTTACTATTCATTTTTTAGTAGATTTATAGTTACTTTGACCTGTAGCATCATTGTATATAATAAGTGCCTATAATTGAATGGTAAAATATTCATTTAGATTAATGTAGCAGGTGTTGAGTCAGCAGTTCTATTGATTATTCTTTTTTTAAGTTAAGATTATGAATTTTTAGCACTTGCCTTGATTTATAGTTAATGGTCTTATTAAAATAAAACTGCAAGTAGCCAGCAACTGGTACATTCAGTTTACAGGATATCAGATTTTTCAAAAACAAATGATTCAATACTAATGCAAACCTCGCTTTGCTAATACAGAAATTATAACATGCCTGGAACCAAAAATTACACTTGAAAAAATTACATTTGAAATTACTTAAAATTGTCTCTTGTTAAAAACCTCTTTTTAAGCTGTAGTTTAATTTAACAAGTAGCAGTGCTTCCATCAGCCAAATGTTTTGGGCATTGTTAAGAGGTATTCTTTGCCCAAGGTAATTGTTATTTGGCTAATGATCTATTTGGAAGCTATTGCAAGTTGAACAGAAAGTAATTGGCACACTGAAAAAAATAATTTTCTTGCAAATCAGACATTAAAAATGGGAGCCTAAGGCCCTAGGTCTGAAAACTCTCCTTTATGTATGTGCTTAATTTACACATAAGTAATCCAGCTCCAATCAAAGGCTAGGCTATCTCCTTGCTTTTGTTTGTTTTGCTTTCTCTACTACTCATTACTTGCTTCTTATATGTAATACATACTGGTGATTTCTATGTCCTTAGTGAATTTTAAAGCTACATCCAAAAGGGAGAATATAAGAGTGTACTCTGTTTTCTGAAAATGTATGCATGCTCCAGTCATGGTCAGGCTCCATACTGCGGAGCCTGTGAGTACCCCACTCAGTTGTCTGTGGGTAGGTGTCATGGCTTTTGGCCAGATTGGCCAATCCAAATGACAGATGGCCCCTCGCTCCCATCTCTTCAAAGAGAGGAGAGGAGGAGATAAAGAGATTTATGAGCTGAGAAACAAACTAAATTACATTAATGAAAATAAAAATATTAAATTAAAAAATGAAATAATGAAATAGACACAATACATACAAAACTTCAAGCTTCCAGGATGATGACATCAGCAGGCACTGGGGAAGTCCCAGACTGGACTCAGCAATGGACAGAACTGGATTCCAGCTCTGGAGTCAGGAACACACGGATCGGAATCAAAGGCAGATGAACAGACAGAGTCCTCTTCGGACTTTGGCCAGTGAAGAAAGAGTTGACCAGTTGAACCCTCAGCTTTTATACTGAGCATGGGGCAGATGGGATGGAATGCCCCTGTTGGTCAGGTTTGCGTTATCTGTTCTGTCCACTCCTCCCTACCCCTTCTACGTTTTTTCTGTTTCCGATCCTCCAACGGGGAAGATAATGAAATTGGCTGACCTTGGTTGTTATAGCAATAAGTATAAGCAAGAGACTCTCTGCATACCGATCCTTGGCATGAAGTACAATGCTGGTTTTATCAGTCTGAAAATGAACAGTTTTCTCCACAATATGCTATTAATTTCAGAGAGTTAGAAGAGGCCTAGTTAAGATGTAAAATTACTGAACAGAAAGTTGGTTTTGTTTTACCTCAGACTGGGACAGTAGGACTGTGTGTAGCCACAGAAGAGCCCTTCAAATAAAGGAAAGTGTAATAACTTTCATTGTTGTTGTCATTAGAGTTTTTTTGAACGCTTATAAAGAAGTTAGTTTTGAAGATTTCAGGAAAATCCACAGTGACTGTCACTGTGTTTAGAGTGAAACAACATTTTCAAAGAAAGGTTTTACTGTTTCTCCGAGGTAGTAAAAGTCTTCAGTCTCCTTAAGAAATTATTTCTGCAGCTTGATCTTCAGGCTGAGGTTTTTTTTAAATTCCTCTCATAGTTATTTTTACACTATATAGTCTTAATATATACACTTTATACACACACATATGTTCTCATAGATGCACAGGAACAAACATGTGCAAGCTATCAGATATCCAATAATTAAATGCTTGTGCGAATAAAAACATATTGATTGTAGAATTAATGACTATCAGGAATTAAATACTGTTGCCAAGATTAGCAAAGATAAAATGTAATTAATTTAATTTTGAAGACGAACATTGATTACACAAAAAGTAAAAAAAAAAGAATTTAAGTATTTCCCAAAAATCAATAAGATTTATTAAATTCTATATGGTTTTCTGTTTTAAGTGTCCATGAGTGGTTATTTGTAACAAGTTACAAACTATATATTTTTTCAATTAAAAAAAAAAAGAAAGAATTTATTCCCGACTGTGATCAGAAAACTTTTTTTTCTTTGTGCTTGTATGATTTCACTTCCCTTAAATCAGTTATTTTTCCTAGAAGCTATGTGAATAGAACTGCTTTTAAGACTGCAATATTCTCTGTATCATACATTTTTGTGGATAAAACCAGACTTACACTGTGTCTTATTAAAAGGCACTAAACGCAGGAAAAGAAAATATCTATTTAAAAATTGGAAAACATAAATACTTGCAGTTTAACAAATGAGTTAGACTAAGAGTATTGGAGGAAATAAAGAGATAAGAAAGGCCAAATAATTTCACAGAGCTTTAAGGAATATAATGAGAAAATTAGATGAACAACTTATACCTTTAAATGTGTAGTTTTGAAGAGCTATCTAGGTAGCTATCTGATAGAACTGATCCTAGAAGAAATAGTATAAAGGCTGTCTCCCTTTTGGTTTAAGAAAGATTAAAGGAAGTAAATTATGAGTGCAATTTTTTTTCGTATCCTGAACAAAATGTTGTTGGTTAGATGGGAAGCAGTGCAAGTGCAGCTGTGACCTGAGCTGAACTGGCTTTGGTGCCAAATAACTCCATGCAACACATGACCTCTACTTTTTTGAGTGACCACTGTAACAGATGGAGCCCGAAGTCATGGACTAAATGAGATCAACAGATATTCTGTGGACATTAACGGACATTTTACAGGGTTGGTCTGCAGATTAAGGGAATGATATATATCATATATATGATCATATCATATCCCTGGAGGTATTCAAGAGATGAGTTGACATGGTGCTCGGGGATATGGATTAGTGTTGGGTGGTATTTTGTGTGATGTGGGTGTTTTTTGGGTTTTTTGGTTTGTTTTTTTTTTTTTTTATTGGTTGGACTAGATGATCTTAAAAGGTCCCTTCCAACCTAGGTGATTCTGTGATTTTGTGATTCTGTGATATCAAAGGGAAGGGTATGGTGGTTAGTGAGAATGTGTTAGATAGTGTGGGACCTGAGCATGATGTTAATTGATATGGAATAAGGAGTGAAGGTTGTGCTGGGATAGAGTTAATATCCCAGTTTTGGCTGGGATAGAGTTAATTTTTTACATAGTAGCTTGTCTGGTGTTATGATTTGGATTCAGGGATGTTTTAGCTGTTGTTAAGCAGGGTTTACACAATGCCAACATATTTTGTGCTTCTCAGACTATCCTGCCAGCAAAAAGGCTGGGGTTCTATAAGAGGTTGGGAGGGAACACAGACAAGACAGCTCATTCCAACTGACCAAAAGGATATTCCACACCATGTGACGCCACACTTAGCAATAAAATCTAGGGGGGAAGAAATGGAGAAGGGCAGGCAAACAGAATGTTTTGCAAGCATGATTACTGGGCCCAGCTTGAATAACCAGTCAAAATAGAAAAGAATAAAAACTGTTTTAAGTCAGAAACAGAGTGATAATGTATCCTCACTTTCTACACAGATAGTTTGGAATTTAGAGGCAATAACTTCTTAAAAAAAAAAGCCAAACCCCAAACCAAACCAAAAAACTAGGAAGCTAAAAAAAATGGTATTCTACAATGTTTGTAAATACTATAAATAGTTATAAATCAGTGAAGTAAAACTTCTTCCTACTTACTCTCACACAGATGAATTTCTAGAACTGGCCACATCATGCATAACTTCAACCACTGAAAGTGACTTACGCATTTATAGTAGCTTAATACTTTCCTAAAAATGTTATTTGTATATTATATTATTGTTATTGGTATTTATAAAACATCCTGAATGTGGAGGATGTTCAACAAGCAAAACTATTTGGTGCTACAGCTTAACATAGCATCATTGAAATCACACGATATTGACTATATCTAAATATACATATAGATATAAATATTGGATATTTTCGATGAACTATTTGTTGACTAGTAAGAGGCAAAATGTTGATTAAAAGGGTGAAAATCTTAGCAAAGATAGCATCCAGAGATGGTATTTGAATATTAAAGTAGAAGTCCTTTACTAAGTCTAAAATAGAGGACAGAAAGTAGTGGTACATTTTTAAATATGATTTTTTAATATGACCACAATGCTTCACAGTTTTTCAAATGAGGTTTCACCTCCCCCTAGTGGAAGGAGCTCTATGGGATCAAACACCTGATTTCCTCTACATGCCCCTATTTCTACATAAAATTTTGTGACTGGATTAGGCTTCTATACAACAGAGGTTAAAGCTCATTAGATGAGACATAATTTCTCACAGTAGTGCATGACATTATACTTTCCTCAGTAAAGCTTTACCAAAGAGCAATAAGATTAAACAGGCTTTTTTTTTTCAGACAATTAACAGTTTAAGTGACTGCATGAAAAGAGGAAATTCTCTTATCTACAGGCAGTTTGTTTGTATGACTTCAAACTACCTTTTTAACATATTTTTTAATTACCTTTCTCTCAGAATAATGGGGCGGCAAATAACTTTTTTTATGTCAGGTCATAAAAAAGGGCTTAATCCCTATTTCCATATTACACAGTATCCCTATGGAATCTGTCTTCCCCTTTTTCTCCAAAGGAAAAAAAAAGGTCTGAGAAGTCACTTGAAATCCTCCCACAAATTATTACACACTCTGTGTAAGGGATTAAGATGTAAAGCTTAACTTCCAAAATCAAGGGAGTTGGATTAGGTTGATAAACCTTTAAAT
This sequence comes from Gallinago jamesoni, assembly GCA_025769975.1. Lineage (NCBI taxonomy): Eukaryota > Metazoa > Chordata > Aves > Charadriiformes > Scolopacidae > Gallinago > Gallinago jamesoni. The sequence goes on from JAOQGH010000001.1 coordinate 160,156,408, forward strand.
CTTTTCTCTGTAAATTTTAGAATCCTTTTCCATGATTCTTGCATTGGCAAAGTGAACCACAGCAGAGTATTAGTCTGAGCAAGCTAGATACACTATAGTGACAATACACTAAAAATAGAATGCAACAAAAAGCTCCTTTATGAAGCTATCTGTCTGAAAAGTTATTTAATAATATAGTTGGACTGGAACATAACATACTTGTATACTGGAACTAGCATGTACTTAAAGCACTTAGCACTGAATTTATTTTAGGTTATTTTCTTCTCTTGGTAAAAGTTAAATAATTGTCTTAAGCAAGGATTGATTTTCATTATATTTTAGCTTTAAACATATGTTTTAAGCATAAATTTAAAAGTTGACTGGAGTTAGTTCTATTGTCTAAACAGTTATTAAGTAAAGTCATTGTCATAGCTAGTCAACCACAGGAATTTTCAGCCAATATCACAACAAAAGACAGTGATCATAATTTTTGGATATATATTTTGTAAATATGTAGAAATATGATCTTTCTACACAGTATGATGAAAAGATTTTTAAGGCTTCTGTCCTGGATTCATCATTTATACTATACATACATAGATTACTTAGCCTAGTCACCTGGGATATTTATGGAGACTACAGAAGGAGGTTGGCATGTTTCAGGTCAGGCATGGTCAGATCATCTGAATTGAGATCTAAATGAATGACTGAAAAAATGAATGACTAAAAAAAATTGCCATTTTAGTAATTTTGTGGAAATGTTCGATTTTGCTTCTTGTATAGGAATCCTAACTTTGGGTTGCTAAGTAAGGTACTTTAAGATAGCTGAGGCTAATATAAGCAATGACTAACTACATAAGGGGTCAAGGAGGCTTTCTCCATATTAGTCCAGAAGGAACCTTGAAGGTTTTCTTGTTTACCTCTAGATGGAGCTGGGATTAATTGCAATAATTATGTAGTCATAGCTCATTTAATTAAATATTTTTTATGGCTAGGGCTTTAACTTTAGCATTTTATCCTTTTCTCCTGTTCTCAAAGCCACTACCATACTGAGAACTGAAATGGCACAGTCTAACTGAAATGGCAGTGCTACACAAAGGAATGTGACATGACAGTTCTTAGTCCATGATATATTGAAGACTGGATTTTACTTTAAAAAAAAGAAAGAGTAAATAAAGTAAAATTAAAATAATTAAAAAAAAAGAAATAATTGGATCTAATGTTAAAGTTGGCCCTACTTTGAATGGCCTGAACCAGATGTACCCTGTGCTTCCTTCTGACTGTAGAATCTCTGATTCAATCTGTCATTGATTTGTTTCTGTGTAGGTTCACCTAGCAGCTGGACTGAGTAAATACAGAACAGAAAACTTTATGTAGAGGCTGAGGCTTGTTTATCCTGGAGAAAAGGAACCAAGGGATGGGAAATATAAGGAGAGTACCAATATCATTCTCTAATGTCTGGTTATACAGAAAAAGGAGTCAGAGTTTTTGCAGTAGTACACAGCAAAACAGCAGTCACAGGTTGAAGCAATGGGCATTCTGGCAGCTTGTAACTGAAGACAGCTCTTTACAACAAAGGTAATAAAGCCTGGGAATTGCTCAAAGACATTGAGGACTTTCCATCCCCAGAGCTGTTCTGGACTCAGGCCCTGAGCAATCTGACCTGACACTGAAGTTAGTCTTGCTTCCAGTGGGAGTTTCTACTAGATGATCTTACAACAACTCTACAGTAGGTATTCTAGAGGTTGAGTCAATGTTTTTTTGATTTATTGTTTGTTCCTTCAATACTTTGATTTTGCTGCCATATGTGAAACTAATATGAAAAGAAGACTTATGTTTTTTCCTCTTATCAAAATATCTCTTGTTGACCATTCATTGTCATGGTCCAAGCAATTGCAATTGTCATGGTCCAAGACCAAATTAATGTGTGGAGAAAAAATGCATTTGGACATTAAAACACTTTAATCACAGATGTACAAAATTTTAGAAGTTATGCGACTTCCCTGTTCAATGGGACAGATGGTACAGTCTGGGAGGGAAGTTATACGAGTCAGCATAGCGGTTCCTTACACAGCTTTCCTGTGCCATGGGAGAAATCAAGCAGTCCAGGAAGAGAGTTGTGAGGTTAGTACAGGGGGTCCAGATATGCCTGGTGCAGGGTCATCAGCCCCCAGTGTCTCTTTGGTTCCTGGGTTCCCCCACAATTTACTTTCTCTAATTACTAGATGAGATAGAGACTACCACCTTTGTGACAGGTGTTCAAAGTGCATGGTGCTTTTTGACTTGGTTTTGCTGATTATGGCAGATGAAATATTCTATAAGTAGCTGGCAGAGGCTTCACGATCACTCTCCCTTGTACTCATGGGGGACTTCAACTTCCTAGATATCTGATGGAAATACAAAACAGCAGAGAGGCAACAGTCTTGGATTCTTGGAGTGCATGGAAGATAACTTCATAATGCAGCTGGTGAGGGAACCAACTAGGGAAAGTGCCCTACTGGACCTGCTGATAGTTAACTCAGAAGATCTTGTGGAGAATGTAAATGTTGGAGGTCATCTTGGACAGAGTAATCACGAAATGATACAATTTTCAATTCTTGCTGAAGCAAGGCGGGGGGCCAGCAAAACTGCCACCTTGGACTTCCGAAGGGCAGA
>JAOQGH010000001.1:160159141-160175087 GCA_025769975.1 Gallinago jamesoni
GTGGAGTCCCCTTCTTTGGAGATTTTCAAGACCCACCTGGATGCAGTCCTGAGTAACATGCTCTAACATGCTCTAGGTAATCCTGCTTTAGCAGGGGAGTTGGACTAGATGATCTATATGGTCCCTTCCAACTCTAAAAATTCAGTGAAATTCAGTGAAAGAACATGCTTCTGGATATGCTGCCTTTCTTGATGATAGGTTGGTTGTATAGTTTGGTTATCCATTTCCTAGAGCTCACAAAAACTATTCAAGGTTCATTCTGTTATTCAGGAAAAGAGCTTGGTCAGATATTGCCTACTTAAACAAAAGGTTGACTAAAGTTCACAGGTTATTGCTAGTAGCTATGCTAACCAGGCCTAACTCATCCTCACTGCCACAGTAGTTAATAAGCATTAGTAAAAATAGTACCTATCTATAAATCTTCTGTGAGTGTTTTCTAAATTTTCTGTCTCTGTATAAGGTGAAAATGTTTATAATTTCTTCAGGAATTAGTCCTTTCAAGAGTTAACTGCGAAAGGACTCAGCTGAATACGTTGCAATCTACTTGTATTACATTCATATATGGATGATCCTGTTTGTACTTGTGTGAAATACTAGACACGTTATTTTAATTTGGCAAATGAAATTTCTCTACTCACTTAAAACTTGGTGATGAAAATGAGGAAATACTCAAAGAAAAGTTATTTTTCTGTGTTTTAAAAAAATCGTGAAGTGGCTCTTTATAGACTTTGAATTGCTCAGAAAGAGATAATGCTCCTGACATGCAGCTGCCCACTTGTGCTCCACCTCCTCTCTGTGTCCTCTCCACCTGGTTGTACCAGACAGCTTCTGAGTAGCCTGTCTTGGTGGGCCTGGATGGCAGGTTAGCAATTTGCCTGACAAACTGAAATGTGAGAAATCTTGTTATTCTCTGTCTCTTGCTGAGCTCACTGCTTCAGACTCTTTGTTTTCCTGGTTCTTAAAAAAGGTTTTGAGCATGCCATCGGCCAGCTTAAGGGGAAAGTTTAGACAAACCCTAAATATGCACCAGAATTCTCCTTAAAAATAATAATAATAAAATATATATAGTAGCTATGTTTATATCAAAGTTATACAGAAATAGGGAAAGTTCCCAAGTACTGGAACTCAATCAACTCTCCTTTTAAACTGCTGGAAAGATCCCTGGCACAGCTGAGTGTGTGCTAGCTAGTTTTCTCTCAGATATTTCTAAATCATACTTTCAGCATTAGCATTGACCACAGGCAATTCATGCTAGATATTTTCATGCTTTGGGGCAGTGAGAGAATTCAACCATAGAAACATTTTGTTCCTACTCTTTTGGGAGTCTTGTGAGTTTGGCTATTTTGTGCCTGATACTTCATAACCCAAACACAATTAATTTATTACTAATGTTATAATCCATGAGGACTTGAGGTATGGAAAAGAGGTACCTGGATGGTGCCATGTAACTATCCAGTATGTATTCTGGAGTGAAAGACTGTACCTATGAGGTAAGCATGCCCTGCATTGCATCCTTTGTTTCTGGTGCGATTCTGGTATTTTCCCTCAGTTGCAGCTCCATGTTGTGGGGAACTCTGTTACTTTGCCACTCCACTGCATATGCAGATTTCCTTCTAGAGGGCGGAAACAAAAAATATGTTCTAGCAGGTCTCTTCATGAAGAAAATTGAAGCATATTTTCTTTGCAATGAAATGAGGCCAGTGAGGCCAATCTGCCTAGAGCAGGATGTACTGAAATGTAGATCCAGCTGCAGGGCATGCTGGAGATTTTTGGATGTTATACTGTGAAAAAATAATTGAAGAATTTTCATGATGTGTATAAAAGCCTTAAAGCACCCATATTTCATCACTAAGATTCATATTATGAAAAATGAGAGAAAAATATTCAAATTAGTTAGCAGGAAGGAAGATGTGGGAAACACAGGAACGCATTTGTATAAATCATCAAGACCCAAAGAAAAGATAATGAATGGCATTCAACTAGCTGTTTGTTGATAAAGAAAGGCAGAGAAACCTCAAGAACACTATGTTGTTACCTCAAAGTCAAAACTTTCACTAATTGCGAAGAAGTTACATGGTATTTGCTTAGTACCTGAAATGCTTATTTGAATCTCATCACAAATATGACCTAATTACTACTCATTAATTGGCTGAGATATACGTGCTGAATAGCAAGGGTCTTGTAGGTCAGAAATGAAGTGCTGCATGTGAAAAGTGTTCCAATGCATTCCACATAACGGTTAACATGTCAATTTTATTAATCTCATACTTCCAGTAACATTTACATTTGTGCTCAGCTATTATGCTTTTAATCACATTCTAGTTTAATGGCTTTTTTGAGAAACCACAAAATGTTGCATAATTAATAAGGTAGATAGTATATACACTGAGAACTTCATTACCCTTACTAAGTGTTAAAAGCTTCTTCAGGTTAGCTATTTTAAGAGTGGATTTTATTTTTCTTTGAGATTATGGACTGTTTCAAATTTCTTTCAAGGCTTCATTATAATTACCATATTAAATATTCCTTATACTTAGAAGTTAGTGACAATTTCATTAAAGCTGAACTAAATTAAAGACTTTAACACTGAAATATTTTGATAATATATACAAATATGTTTATATTCTTTCTTATATTAGGAAAGTAAAGTAAAGTATAGTTTATTAGCTAGTCACTCACATGTGTATCTGCATTTCCTTGGGCTTGGAGACTAAGCAGAACAGAAGTAATCCAGTTTTATTATGCAAAAGAACAGAATTTCAATGGCTTGTTTATGAGAAACATTCTTTCTCTTCTTGTGTAGCATATGTTGTAGGAAATCTTTTCTACTGACAAGAGAATAAAGCAGAAATATTCATAGTTTCATTTATTTATCAGTTAATCTCTGCATTTGTAAAGAAATTCACTCAAAACATTAAGTGGTTTTATACAATTTAAGTGCTCAATCTTTTTAAAAGGGAAGGCTTTGTCCTTCTGTTTTTTGGTAGTTTTCTCACAGAATTATTTTTAACATGAATCAATGAGAAAGAAGGGAATGTAAATATTATGCTCGTTCATTTTATTGTAATGTGTCCTAAACTTATCACTGCTCAGAGCAGTAAAAACCTGACAGTAAAACCTCTTCACTGTCAACTGTAGTTATTGATGCAAAAATCATCCATGCTCCAGAATTCTTTCACAGTTTCAGCACATGAATAAAATAAAAATAAATAAAAAATCAGTAGTAGAATAACATTCAACATTATTGTGATACTAAGTTATATAATGGGTCAGCAATTGGAATTGTGGCCACCTCAAATTCCAGTTAAAAAAAAAATGCATGCTGTATTTAAATAAAAAGTAAAATATTCTAAATCTGGAAAGAAATAAAAGAACTGAACTAATTTCAGAAGTTTCTTGAAAAAATGTATTCTGGAAATATTGAATAGTTCTATTTTTAAATGGCATAAAATAAAATTGTGTATAATTTATAATTTCTGCATAATTTATAAGGATAATTAATATTATAAGAGGGAATTATGTTACTGAAATATAACATATATTAGTATACGGTTTATATGTGATGATGATCATAATTTGAATTCTGGTAAGTCAGTTTAACATTAGAAGTATATAGACAAAATTAATATTTTTTAATGAGATGTTGGCTTTTTTTTTTGTACAACACTTTCCAATGAGAAAAAAATGTTCTGTTGGGAAATTTTCTTCAGCTGTGTTTTGCCATTTTCATATTACAACTTAGAATGTTTTAAATGTTTTTCCATAATTTAACTGTCCAAAATAAAACATGGAAATTGTGAAAGGTTTCTGAGGACATCTGATATGTAGTTACATTAACTTTCTATATGGTTTTCTCATTACTGATATTATCATATTGCCTTAAAGTCAACTTTTTAGCCTGTAATTCCTGTGACACAACACTAATTTTAAAAAGCAGAAAAGTCATTATGCTAAGCAAGTAATCACACAGTAAGAGAGAAAACTATCAAGGGTAGTTAATGCTGCAGGGCAAATCTGTTGCAAAAATTATACTGGGAAAGAAAAGCACAGACAGAAGCCAAATACATGATGTGCATCAATCTAAATACTAAAGTGGGAAATATGAGAAGTGGATATGTTTTCCCTGAAGAAAATTTTCTCCTAGCCTTTGACACAAATTTCTCTTCTCCTGATTGCACTGAAATGGCTCTTTCTCACTCAAATACAGCAAAATGACTCTGCAACCTCTGCTCATAAAATTTAGTTTGCCAGTTATACATCTGCACATATGTGTGGTCTTATTGTGATTTCACAATCTGTCTAGTATTTACTCCTTTTTATAATTCTGCTTTTAGAATGCTAGATTTTAGGGAGGATTGTATTTTTTGTACTCAAAGGAAATTGTTCTGGTTTGTTGGGTTTTCTTTTTCAGTAAGGTTCATATACATGGCATAGCAGGATTTAAGGTACATTCAGAGTCAGACTGTATATAAATTCCACATACAAAATTTTAAGTTTTTTGGAATGAAACTTAATTTTCCAGAGCAGCATAACTCCTTTATATAAAATAAAATAAAATAATAGTAGTAATAAAAAAAAAATAATATTGCAGGCATACTGAAAATTTTGCTGATACTCTCTCAACTGGGCAAGCCAGAATTCAAACTATCTGGGCAACCTGTCAGACACCTTGTTGAGCCTTGGTTGAGCCCCAATCTGCTGTGGTTTGGGCTTGGATGGCTGCTAAAATAATCAACATATTCTCACTTTTACTTCTTCCCCCCTTCAGAGAAAGGAGAACATTTCCCTTCAGGGAGAGAAGCATGAGAGAGAAACGAGACTTATGACTTCAAAAGAGACTGAACTACATTAGTGAAAACCTTATCTAAATAATAAAAATAAAATAATGAAATATGCACCATACTCAAAACTGTATTGAGTTCCTGGAAAGATGGTCACGTCATGGGCAGGCACTGGGAAAGTCCCAGACTAGACTTAGTGATGAATGGGAACTGGATTCTGGATATGAATTCAGGAACATACAGATCAGGATCAAAGGCAGATGAACAGACAGAGTTCTCCTCTGACATCAGCTCTTGAAGAAATAGGGCTGACCCTTTGATCCCTCAACTTTTATACTAGAATACCCTGTTGGTCGGTTTTGGTTAATCTGTCCTGTCCGCTCCTCCCCTCAGCTGTGATCCCTCTAAGCTCTTCTGCTTCTGACCCTTCAACAGGTCATATAACAAAGCCAGCTGACCTTGGTTGTTAGAGCAATAAGCATAAGCAAGAGCCCCTCTGCATACCATTCCTTGGTACAAATTATAAATATCAGATCTTATCACTCTGATACTTACAGGGTCTACACAATATGCAGTTAATTTCAAAGAGTTCAGTTAGGAGATGCTTAGCTGTGAAGTAAAATTACTGAGAAGAAAAATGGTTTTGTTTTACCTCAAATACATGCTACATTTTCTCTACAATATATTAGAAAATACAAAACTTAAATAGAAATTGTTCCATGTCAAAGTTGTTTGCTTTTTTGCTTGTTTGTTTTTCAAAAAAATGTTTGCTCTCTGTATTCTGTGCCTTAATATATTTGGGGAGTATTTTGTAATTAAACTTCTTTCAATGTATTTCCATTTTTCTTGACCAGTAGAACAGTCAGCATTACAACATGATAGCAGTTTCAGCTCAAGTTAGCTGAAAATGGAAACTTTTGTTTATTACTGTTTTAGTTTGTAACAATATCTCTGAGCTACATGTCTGTGCAACTCAATGGTGAAAGAAGTAAGAATGTGCATATACTATGCAGTATGCTGTGCCTTATCAAAAGAACAAGAAGTTACAAAAACATACATTATATTATTTATAGAACTTTGTACTTAGAATCCTTTGCTTAGGAAAATTGAAGCACTTTTTCACCATTAACTAATAATCACAACATAGAATCATAGAATGGTTTGGGCTGGAAAGGATGCTTAAAAATCATCTAGTCCAATCCCCTTGCCATAGGCAGAGACATCCTGTTACTACAGTCCCTGATAAAAAGTCTCTCTCCAACTTTCTTGTAAGCCTCTTTTAAGTATTGGAAGGCCATGGCTTTTGAAATATGACGGAAAGCGTCTTGGTAACTACATAAGCCAATTCCCTCAGGACCTTGGGATGTATCTCATTGGGTCCCATGGACTTGTGTATGTTCAGGTTCTTCAGGTGGTTATGAACCCGATCTTCTGCTACGATGGGAGGGCCTTCACTCCCCAAGTCCCTGACTTGGGGTTCATGGACTTAAGAGATGTGGTAAGAGTGATTATCAGTTAAAATTGAGACAGAAACCTGTTGAATACTTCTACCTTCTCTGCGTAGGTTGTCACTGGTTCTCTCTTATTTGCCATGGAGGGGATGGGAAGTGGTTGTTGGTGGGGGTGAGCATGGTGGGATGGCGGTACTTTTGTTAAAAAAAAAAAGACTTCCTTTTCTGGTCAGCATACTTGGACAAGCCCTTATTACTCTTTGCATCCCCTACCAAATTCAGCTCCATTGGTGCCTTAGCTTTCCCGATCCCATCCCTACACATCCAGGCAACATACCTATATGCTTCCCAAGTTACAAGTCCCTGGTTCTACAGCCTGCATACTTCCTTTCTTCCATTCTTATAGGCATGCATCAACTCTCCCTCTAGAGATGGAGAAACAAGCATTGCCTCCATACTACCCATTATACCTCAAATGAAGGCACTCAAAGCATAGTGGTATATTCCCATTTAATGATAAGGTAATATTGGATATCCTACTGATCCATTAGGCTTGCTGAATTCTGAAGATAGGTGTCATGTTGCAACTTAAGCTGCATTGTAAAGTTATCTATGCCTATGTTTTCAGTCATGGAAAGCTGAAACAGAACTTTATAAAAGTGCAAGTTCTGAAACCTGTTATATCCAGCTCCCAAAACTGCATTCCTTCAGTGACCAGTAATAAAACATTTATGTACCCTTAGACCCTTTCATGTCAATTTTAGTTTGTACCTTCAAGGATTCTGCTACCATCTTCTGCTTATACTCACAGGAGTCCCTGCTACAAAAGGGAACCAAAAAGATTTTAGCTGTATTTAAAACATTGATCCCTATGAGCCCTTGAAACAGAAATGATAAGCAGTCTTTGATCCTTGTTCTGGGACTCATAAACACATTCTCAGGTATAGATCCTAGATATTGTATCTGAATTTCCTCTGTTCGCATTACCAGGTGACTAGTCCAACAGTCAATGTCATGTAACCAGAGATGACGCTGGGCCAAAGTACCAATTCAGACATTTTCCGTGATGCCCATCAGTTTGTAAGAGCTCTATTTGAGGTGACTCTTTGGAGAAATGTTAAAGAAAATAAAAAATATTGGCTTACACAAACACTTTCATCCTAATAAGCACCTGTGAAAACACAGTCTTCAGGATACCATTCTTGGTTTGATCTCATTGCAGTTCAGTGTCGTTAATGTTAAAATGGGCAAGATTTAAGATCTGTCCTGAATTTGGTATTTTGTTGTTTTTTTTTTTCTCTGGGGACTGCCACTTTGCTCAAAGATGCATCCATTCTTTCCAAACAGCCTTTATTTCTCATATTGCTTAAAGTAAGGAAATCCAGGCTTTACTGCCAAGCTTACCGGATGACCTGCAGAAAGTTCCCTTTCTAGTCCTTAATCATTAATGACAGACTTGAGCTACAGGGCCGGTGTACTCAACAACAATTCCCTGAATGTACCGCTGCTGCAAAGAACTACATTCCCTTCATACCCTGGATTTATTTTTGAAGGAATTAATGTACCTAGGATAATGTCATCCATATCTTGTCAGTTTATGCAGTTTCCAAGTTGGATGTGCATAAGGAACCAAAACTTGGAGACTGCACATTAGAAAGCATCTGCCCCATTGCAAACACAGTCCCTTTGAGATCCCATTCTCTGACTTCATACAGAATGACCTTGATGTGATTAGTAGGAAACACAGCATGCATATCTTAATTTAAACTGAAACTCCAATTCTAAATGAAAATTACAATATTTTTATAATATAAAATCCTATTTACAAAACTAGCTGGTAATCATTTATTGCAAATAGTATGCACTTTTTTTACTTTTAACCTTTTTCATTATAAGGACTTTATCTAAATACTCTGAAAACATTTTAGAAACAGCCTCCTATTGGCAGTGCTTGAATACATTTCTTTATATGAAGCATGCTGTTCTACCTATTTCTGCTAGTTTTTTCCTAATTCTCTTGAATTTATGTTAGAAAATAAAACTGTCCTCAGTAGATGTGCATGAGACAAGCATGGATTCTCTCATGACCATGTGAAATTCCATGACTGTACTTGGTTTATTTGAATGGAAATCAATTGAATTCCTTAATGTTAGAAAAACAATCTAATAGGTTGCCTAATAAACATTATCTCAAAAACTGCAGAAGTTCATTAATACTGTACTTAAAAAAGAAAGAGCACTGGCTACAAGACGGGGTAGTATAAAATTTCATTAAAAATTTTAGAAGAAATCAATGAACAAAAACGGTATTGAGTCTATAAAATATTGCTTCTTAAGTAACATCTCCAGTAATAGTTTTTTTTTTAGATTTTATAAAACTAATGCATTAAGTCCATATATTATTTGTATATTTTAATAAAATATATTATTTATACCTCAACCGTATAATACCCAAATTAAGTAAACCATAAAACCCAAAATATAAATGTTGGAAATTACAACTTCAATATAGTTTTATAATCTGTTATAATTTAATTTCTTAGATGTCAGGATATGTAAAGATATTTAAAATAAAAACATATTTATTTTATTTTTCCTTATAAGATTTAAAATAATTTGATGAATAAGAGGAAAAATACTTTTGGCGTTAAAATACTGCTTCTTAGTGATAAAATGTCAACTATACTTTCAGAAATTTCAGAGCAAGTAAGAATATGTTCTAACAGAAAGTATACCAGAGCATATAGGAAAAGAATATTTTAGGAATATTTTGTGGAAGCTATATCTATGGAGCTAAATGAGAGTTGTCTTTCTTCTATAAGATTTCACCTCTCCTGTAGAATTTTATAGCACTTCTATCCTCTATTAAATTTTACTGGAAGATAAAAAAAGCTCTCTAGAACAGGTACTAAGTTATAAAAGACTTTTCCCTTAAAGGTTAGTGAATCCCTGAGGTCTCCTTATAGGCACTGAAGCAAAATGCATGATGCTGGTGTGATGAAAATCACAAATTTTATGTTGAAAACTTCTGACTCAACAATCAACATTTGCCTGAATCCCAAGACATCAGTCAGTGTTTATCTGCAAGAAGGAATATGCCCAATGGTGGTTCAACATTAACTGTCATTTGTAGTTGATGGCTGTATTTGACTTGATTTCTGGAGATGTGGCAGTAAGATGAAGGACTAAATTGAATCACTGTAAGCATATATGTCAACAGAAAATCTGTGTCCTTAAATATAGGGTCTTAGCTTTTTTTTTTTTTTCTGATCTCATATATGTTGTGTATTTGAACAGAATATAACTTAAGTAAGTATAACTTAAAAATAGAACAAACGTAAACAACACTGTCCAGAGTCAAACCCACAGTATATTTCAACTGTCATTTATTTATGGAATCATAGAATGGATTTGTTGGAAGGGACCTCTAAACATCATTTATTCTAACCCCCCTTCCAGGTTGCATCCACAACTACTCTGGGCAACCTGTTCAGTGTCAGTAAAGAATTTCTTCCTAATATCTAACCTAAATCTACTCCCTGTCAATTTAAAACAATCACCCCTCATCCTATCACTGCACTCCCTGATAAAGACTCCCTCCTTATTTTTCTTGTAGGCCTCCTTTAAGGAGGAGTGTTGCTATAAGGTCTCCCTGGAGCCTTCTCCCCTCTAAGCTAAATAACCCAAACTCCCTCAGCCTGTACTCATATAAGAGGTGCTCCAGCTCTCTGATCATCTTCGTGATGATCACCAACAGGTCCATGTCCTTCTTATGTTGGGTGCTCAAGACCTGGACATCGTACTCCAGGTGGGTTCTCATGAGATCAGAGTAGAGGGGGAGAACCACCTCCCTCAACCTGCAGGCCACTCTTCTTTTAATGAAGCGCAGGATAAGATTTTCTTTCTGGGCTGTGAGCACACATTGCTGCCTCATATTCAGTTTTTCATCCAGCACGACTACCAAGTCTTTCTCCTCAGGGCTGCTCTCAATCCACTCATTCCTGAAGCCTGTATCCATGTTTGGGATTGCCCTGACCCTTGTGCAGAACCTTGCACTTGGCCTCATTGAACTTCAAGATGTTTGCATGGGCCTATGTCTCAAGCCTACCAAGGTCCCTTTGGATGTCATCCCTTCCCTCCAGAGTATCAACCATCCCATTCAGCTTGGTGTCATCTCCAAACTTTCTGAGGGTGCACTCAATCCAAATATTTACTATTTTTTGTATACATATTAGTGTCTTTATAATCAATTAGAAAGAGCCCAGATGATAGCAGCTTTGACTTTGGAAAATAAATTATATGGTAATCAATTAAAAATAACCATAGGAGTCCATTGAGTATGTCTCTTCTAAATACATGAAAGCCAAAGAACATCAGTGGCCCTGAGGTGAACAGATCAAGTTGCTCATGTCTCCAAGGCTTCCAGATAGTTCCTTCTAGAGTACATTTGTCTAGAAAAGAACTAATTGGATTGGACATAGCTAATGTGCTTGCTTCTGACCATGCTAGAAGCAAATATTTGCTTCCCTTTAGGATTTGAAAGTGTGTCACTTGTGAGGAGGCAGATCAAAAACTCCCACTTGTGATGTAATACTCTCTAGAGTCTTTCATAATCTTTATTAATATTTCTCAAGCAATATTTCCTTGGTTGACCATGAAAGTTCATCTTATAAAAATACTTTACTTTTAATGTCAATTCTTCTTAAGACCACAGAAACACTGGTTATAGGCTGATCAAGACTCCTGAGCAGTCTTTTTAGATGTTATTCTGAGTGTGACAGTCATTCTCTTTAGAGTATTTCCTTCAGAGTAGTAATGTATAGTGACTGTCACTCACTTGTGTTGAAATGAAGTTTTTAAATAGGTTCTTTTGTCTTATTTGCAAACTGGAAAGAATGGAATAGGAAGACCGCAGGAAGATTCTTGAAGCATGAGGTAAGATAAACCTTCAGATAGAAAGTCTGTTATAAATATTACTGCATCTGTTACAACTAACTCATTAACTGGTTTCAACACTGGTGCACTGACAGAGTCAGGACAGACTGCCATCACTCTTAGATTCACTACAAAAGACTATGTATAGCAAGTTACAGAGATAAAAAGATATATACATTTATGTGTATTTATAAACCTATACCTCCATACACATGAAGGATAATTCTGTATAAAGAAAGGAAATCTAACTTGACAGGCACAAATGCAGCTAAAAATTACACTCATCTATTTGATGTATAATATTCAAACTGGATACTTGTGATGCCAGTGATGATGAAATAGCCTTAAAAATACTTCTTTTCTTTTAGTATGTCTCATCGGTTTGTCATGGCTTGTTACAGTTATACCATTCAGGACAGTTTGTGACATGACACAATGTGACATATTCTGACCAAAAAGCAACATGACTTCATACAGAATGTCAGAAATTTACATTAAACACATGATTTGTTCTGAACTATCAATATGAATTTCAAGTAGTAAGTATGATTTCAGTTTGCATAAAAGCTAGAAATTCCAACTCTGTACTGCTATATTGAGGACTTAAGAGTACCTAAATTAGTCAAAAAAAAAAAAAATGCAGAGAAGTTTAGCAATGACTTACAGCTGAAGCTTCATTTAAACCATATCTGCAAATCCATCAAGAATTTCACTGCAAAAATAATTACAAGGTTTAAATAAAAAATCAGGCATCATTTCACTTCATGGTAAATCAATACTTTCAGTTTTCTTCATTTCCTCCCCCCCAAAAAAAGAAAAAAAATATATTGACTTTTAACTACTGTTTCCAGATTTTTCACTGCTAATGTTGTCTACAGAGAATATCAGCTTAAATTACTTTACTTCTCATTTCACTGAAGACTTCAGGGAGTGTTTTACTATTCACCAAACAATTTTGCTATCTTTTCTGTTATAATTAAAAAAGAAAAAAAAAAAAAAAGCATTATGAACAATAGGTTTGCTGGCTGATACATTTTATTCAGTCTTATAATGCACATTTTTACAGCAGTGTCATTCTATGGTTATTTTATTAAAATTACATTTATAAGAAAATTTTAAGTATGAAAGTATCGTTTCAGAGAAATTGACTTAAAAACTGATGTGGAGAAGTAAAAAAAAATATTTTATAAAAAGATATTTTACTTCAGATAGAAGCAGTTTCATAGATCGTAGCAAGAAAGAACACTCAGCTTAAGATAAAGATATTTGCCTTCCTCAGATCATATTTGTCTTATTAAGTGCAACTAAATAATAAAATAGAGATTGGATAGTCTCCTACAAAGCAAAGCAACTAGAAATAAACATACGAAGGAAGCTTATGGTAACTATTCTAAGGCCATTTTAGCTAAATTTGAAACACATCTGCAGTAAAGGAGGTATGGACTATACATGATATAAACCTCTTTGAAATAGAGAAGAATGGTAAAAATATTTGATCAGAGTAGCTCTTTAGACTCACCTGAGACACACAGTGAGATTCAGACCATGAACCTCGGGAACATAACTTGTATTTCTATTTTATGCACATTAGGGATAACTTTTAAAGTAAGTGGTTTAAATGCTATGGAATCATGGAAACATTTCTAGTTTTGATCATTTATTCTAAAAGGTAATTTAGCAACTTATTTTGAAAAGCAAGTTCATCCATTATCAATGCAAAATCAGGTGCAAGCTAAATGGTTAAATTGGTAATCCAACTGTACATCATAATCTGTAACTATATTCAGTCATAATACAAGAAATTGTTCTTTCTTACTGCACATGAAAGAGAAAAATACCTAAGACATAGCTAGCAAAATAATACAGCTTCTCTGTGTGCAATGTTACTGATACAGCACTCTGGAAGAAAAACACTTATGAAACATCTATTCTCTGTTGTCAGTAGGACCTCCGCTTACAATGTTTACTCCAGCACCTCAGAAGGTTTCACAATATGTATAAAAATATTTGAGGACACTAAACATTGAACACTGAAAATCTGTAACTTCTTTATTAGGGTAGTGTCTTCTGATGAATAATTGGCCTGATATAGTCAGGCTATCCAAAATAAATTATGAAGCTAAAAAGGTCCATGAAAGTAATAATTTATAGTCCAGAAGTGTCTATAATATATCAATGTCGATATTTTAAAGATATTAAGTATGCTTTGTTGTATCAACCTTTTTAAAGTTGAGTTTCAAGGACATTAAACATGCTTCGGCTGATGTCATAAAAACTACCTGTCCCTTTAAATTGTATTTTTTGGTGCGTATTAGAGATATGCCTTTCAAACCTTTCCAGCATGATTCTTTTTAAGAAGATTCTGTTGTTCTAAAAAGACGAGAAAGTCCTTGAATGAATATTGTCAAGGAAGTTTGATACAAGTTCAGGTCTCTAGGAATCTGCTTTCCAAACAGAAAAGTTCCTAGCTTTCTATTCATCATTTATATCTATCATCTAAAGTCATGTGTCTCTTCAGATATCACAGACATTCAGATATCATCATATATTCAAAGCATTAAATTTATATTGTTCTTCTCAAATGTTTACTCCATGAGGTTAACTTGTTTATGTCCACTATCACAAGATGTATCAGCTTCTTTTAGGTTCATAACTTCAGGTCTATCAAAGTTTTCTCAAACAAGAAATGTACTATAAATTGTTTGTATTTTGTTCTGCTTTACCTTTCTCAAGGTTGCAATGGGAGTATTTATTTTTGATTCATCTGCACATGAAGCAACACTTTATTCAACCCAGAGCCAATGCTCTCAACAAGTAGCCAAGAGAGCAACTCCCATCAAAAACTCATGTTACTTGCCTTATTAAAGTGCACAGTGTTGTAAGAAGAAAGAACAGGATGAAATTTTGGGGACAAAAGTATTTCTCATTCAACTTCATCTTAGTATTCTTTAGACTCCACTCCCACTCTCAAAGTATTAGTATGCAAAACCCAACCCTTGACTGGTACTTGCAGAATATGGATGATGCTTTGCAACTTTGGCCAGATGAAGCCTTGACTTTCAAATCCATTCTAAAAAGCTGATTGACTACCATCCAGAATGTTATTGCATCCTTTTGGCTTACTTTTCATCAGAAAGCATTACAAGAGCACCCCAGAAATGTCAGGGTCTTACCTTGTTCTACAATATTATTATTATTTCTTTCACATCACATTTTCAGGTATATTATAAAGTGGCATGAGTTGCATTTTGTGGAGTTTTTTTCATTTGGTTTTAATCCTTAATGGAATTTTTATCACTCTCTTCACCCTTTTCATTTAGAGGAATATGGATACGGGAGTTAGCCAATGCTTTCTGTTACCTTGTTTTTATAGTAGTGGTCCAAACTGCAATAGAGAGTTGACAACAGAATTACAGCAATGTGTGGAACTTTTACTTCAGAATCCAATTGGGATTTTAGGATATTTGGGCAAGAACGAGGACCTGAATACCAACCTTTTTAAAAAACTTGCTTTAATGTCCCCAATAGTTTAGTGTTTCCTTTGGTATACAGAGAAACATGACACAATTCCCGAAAGCCTCTGAAAAGCAATTGAATAGGTAAAACTGGTAAAAAAATGTGTAGAAATTGTGCTAGCATTGAGGTAGGACTGGGATGTGAGAAAAAGATTATTTATTTTTTTTGCCACACATGCATATTATTTCATGTTGTGTCGATGATGATTGTATCAAAACCATGATGTAACCATGTATGACACTGCAGACACAACTCAGTATGTCTTGACATAGTGCAAGAATTTTGAATTTGGTTCTATATAAACTTCCATAAAACTGTAACATGGACTCTTTTAGTAGAGTTATAGACAGGCCCGCAACACGGTATTATTATTTCTTTCCTATTCACAGACTTTCTTACAAAGTAGCATGCATGGAGGATTATAAAAATTAAATGGACAGAAAAAGTTTTGAGCAGGTAAATCCAGAAGGGTTTATTCTCATATATTTTGGTCAAAGAGCTCACTCCAGTAGTATTTTACACTTTGCTAGAATGCAATGAATTGATATAGCAGAAAAATTATTTGAAATAAGAATTTCCTTTAGACATATATGTATGATTATCTAACTGAGCCACTGGTTATATATTAGGTATGCCAGTCTCCAATTATATCCTGTGGTAAGCCAGAACTTGATCTTTTTTCAGTTCACTGGTATCTGCAGTTTATGAGTGAACCTCCCCTGGCGCAACTTGAAGCCTTTTCCTTTTCTGCTATCACCTGTGACTTGGGAGAAGAGACCAACCCCTGCCTCTCTACAGACTCCTTTCAGGGAGTTGTAGAGAGTGATAATGTATCCCCTCAGCCTCCTTTTCTCTAGGCTGAATAAGCAAAGCTCCCTCAGCTTCTCCTCATAAGACTTACTCTCCAGAACCCTCACCAGCTGCATTGCCCTTCTCTGGACCTGCTCCAGCACCTCAATGCCTTTTTTTGTGGTAAGGGGCCCAAAACTGGACACAGTACTCAAGGAGGGGCCTCACCAGTGCCGAGTACACGGGGATGATCACCTCCCGGGTCCTACTCACCGCACTGTTCTTGATACAGGCCAGGATGCTGTTGGCCTTCTTGGTCACCTGGGCACACTGCTGGCTCATGTTCAGATGACAGTCGACCAACACCCCCAGGTCCTTTTCTGCCAGACAGCTCTCCAGCCATTCTTCCCCAAGCCTGTAGCACTGCCTGGGGTTGTTGTGGCCCAAGTGCAGGACCCGGCACTTGGCCTTATT
>JAOQGH010000001.1:160175187-160185670 GCA_025769975.1 Gallinago jamesoni
CCAAGCCTGTAGCACTGCCTGGGGTTGTTGTGGCCCAAGTGCAGGACCCGGCACTTGGCCTTATTGAACCTCATCCCATTGGCCTTGGCCCATCCAGCCAGCCTGTCCAGATCCCTCTGAAAAGCCTTTCTACCCTCCAGCAGATTGACACTTCCACCCAGCTTGGTATTGTCTGCAAACTTACTGAGGATGCACTTGATACCCTTGATCATTGATAAAGATGTTAAAGAGAACTGGCCCCAATAAAGAGCCCTTTGGACACCACTCATGACCGGCCACCAACTGTATTTCACTCCATTCACCACCACTCTCTGGGCCCAGCCCTCCAGCCAGTTTTTAACCCAGTGAAGAGTACTGCCATCCAAGCCATGGGCAGCCAGGTTTTCTAAGAGGATACCGTGGGATACTGTATCAAAGGCCTTGCTAAAGTCCAGGTAAACATCCACAGCTGGTTCAGATAGACACAATTTTTCTGTAGGTCCTGTGTAATTTTGCTAGCCTGCTGAAGATGTCTTGAATATTACAGTAACTTTATGTTGACACTAGACAACTATCTGTAGATGACTGAGTTGAGCTCTACATTTCCATTGACAATGATAGGGTTTAGAAACATAGGGGTCTTGGACAGTGATGAGAAAGATTTATTCTATCCAATTATTTATTATAATCTGTAATATAAAATAAAAACCTAGAAGTCTAAATTTGGAACCTAGAGGTTAATTACTGGCTTCTAGCAAATGAAAGGACCAGCTGGTGCTGTCAAAGCAGTTAATATAGGTAAAACCAGCCTTTTCCTCACCAAACAGTTCACCTTCTTTCTGTAGGAATGCTTCAGCCTTCACCTCTCCCAACTTTACGCTGAACAAGGTATTTGCAATGCAGAAGGCGGAGTGGTCATTTTCATTAATCTTTGAAATAGTAAGCATTCTCCCCCTTTGATGAATTTGTTTCATCCCAGTTAGAGGGTAGGTTACCAAAATTTGTTACAGTGCAGCTTCTGAGTTTAAGTGTGATTAATTTCTTATTTGTCAAATGTAAGTATTTCTAGTCCAAACAAAGAATTTCTCCTTCCAATTATTAATTAAGTAATCACTAATTAATGATATTAAAAGTTATGGTTCAAACTATAAACAGTAAAAGTTCTATACACGTTTTTTTTTTTTTTAGTATTTACACCTTCCTACGATGTAAAGCATAGGAAAAATATTCTAGCAAGTCATTAGTATCCCAGGGGACAAAGGATTGCCACATCAATATCTTCTTCCTCCTCTAAATCTTAGGTCAAACTTGGGGTCTTTTTTATATGCTTGTTAATCCACTCTTCACCTTGTTCTTTCTTCACTGCTATGTAATTCCATCTTGCATCCTAATTTACTAAGTATTAAGTGGTTTACTTGTGTTGGAAACTCATTTTTTATTCCCTTTATGTCCCTAATACTGGCTTTATTCAGTTGCCAAGGTTGTACGGCTTTAATGACCAGCAATTGACTGCTTGTAACTTTTTATAGCCTTGAGGGCTATTGTCCCCTGTTTCTGCTTTCAAGGTCCTTGCTGTCCTCTCAGGTCTATTCCCCCACACCGCGTTCTTACTCTAGAGCCATAGATGGCTCATTTAATGCAGAACAACTACTTGCTATTAATATTAATTAGTAGCGTGTGTGTGGTGTGTCTGTACTGGTTTTGGCTGGTTTGGTTACTTTTTTTCATAACAGCACATTTTTCTTCATCTATTAAACTGTCTTCATCTCAACCCATGAGTTTTTTCACTTTCATCCTTTTGATTCTCTCCCCCATCCAGCTGTGGGGGAGGGAGCAAGCAACTGCACCAGGCTGAGCTGCCAAGGGGATCAGCTCATCACAGTATGTGAAAAATAAGCATTACCTTGCAGAATTGTACAAAGCTAGGTAGAAACTAAATCAATTTGGGTAGTAGTGATCCTGTTGTTTGACAATTTCTATGATGGTTATATAAACTAAAATAAAGCTTAAGGCGGGTCAAGAAAAGTCTAGGAAAATCCTGAAAAATCTTAAGGTCTGTTTTGTTAGCTAAACACAAAGGCTGTGGTCTGTTACAAATAATGGTAACTCCATATTCACTAGGATACAGTCCTGTGCCCCCTAACATGTTCCTTCATTTTTTTTTGCAACATGAGGAACTTGCACCAGATGCTAAACTGTAGGTTACACAGGCAGTAATAATAAAAGGGACCTCATCCCATTCCAGTGATAAGGACAACTTGATTCATTGTCAACACAATTAAGAGTGTTGTAAAGCAATATATCTTATATATGAGATTAAAACCTTCATGTTCACAATTTTTAATAGCAAGTTTTCCACTTGCAAGACCAGGGTGACTCCTCTACCTTGCATGGTTCTTCTTCAGCCTTCCTTTCTCATCTTTCTTGTGTTCATCCTATGCAGTCATGGATGTCTACTAACCAACTATTATTTGCCAAGGTTGAGTGTCAAGACTTGAGAGAAATTTGAGGAAAGAAACTGGAATTAATTGGGTTCCTTCTCTTAACCCCTAATTGTCCTCAGCCATCAATGTTGTTTTATGTTCGTCATCTCTCTCCCCAAAATACAGAGTGGTGATCTCATACACTCCTGACATATTTGATGTTTTTATGGGAAGGAGGACTTCTGGTTTCACCAGGCACCTTGCCAGCTTTAGATTCAACAGCCATTTGTCCTCGCTTCTTTTCACCTTTCCCTCTGATCTGACAGATCTTACTACTTTCTCGTTTTCCTGTACTGCTATATCACAAGTGTCCATTTACACCTTTATGATTAGATATTATATTCCTTTCTCTATGCTTAACTCTCTCATAAAATATTAATACATTCTTTCATATTAATTATGTTTTTAGCAGTGTCACAATGTTACAAAATGATTATGCACTATTTCCATTACAATACTTTAATACACCTATGCATGGGTTCAAGGCAGATATTTTAATATATTACTTGATGGTTACAACTTACTCTATGGTTGCAACAGGTCTCTGCTTTGGCTAGTTCTCTTAAGTTGAGAATAAATAATAACTCTTCCAGAAAAAAAAGTACATCCAAGAAAAGAAGTACCTCCAGAAAAAGAAGTGAAAAAAAAGAGGATATAATCCAAAACTTGGAAAAATGGGAAAGGGAAAGGATTTCAGTGAACAGAAAATAGTTAACAAGTGCAAGTGATAAATATAGTAAAAGAGCAAATCAGTGTACTACATAGAATAAACTTTCACTAAGAAGCAAAAGGTTCATCATCAACAAAATACAAAGACAGTTCTGTGTTTTTAGAAGAACCTTTTAAAGATCTATGTTATCTGATCAACAAATTAACCTTCCAAATTGTCATGGCTGCACAGGAAATAATAGTTGTGACACATTATTAGTTCTTATTTCTTTACTTTTCAACATTATTGATCTTTTTTCCCCTTTTTGTATTTTCACTCGTTCTGTGTGTATTTTTATGCATATAAAAATATTGCTACAGCAATAATTTTATATATGTGTATTGACTATAACTTTATTCAGTGCTAACTCTGAAATTAAGTTACTGTTACTGAACTGATTTTCGAATTCAGAACAAAAATAATGTGTTGTAATTTTATAGTTTGCAATTAAAGAAGAAATAAATATATTCATACTACAGATACAGATTATACTGACTGCCTACACATTGTATCTCCTTAATCCAGTGAACAATATTGATCACTGAAAGATTTAACAAAGGAAACATGTTTAAGCACTTTATTTTTACTGTACATAGACCATTTCATCTTGCATAAAAGCTTTGATTACTGTTTTATGTATTTTCCTTTTATTACACATATAGGACAAAGGTTCTGTTACAGTAAGATCTGGCATATTAAATTAAAATTTTTATTTTTACTTTACACACTGAAAGCCATCCTCTGCCTAAATTCTGAAATTATGATCAGTAATAAATCTTCTGTATAATAATTTATTGGGATGATCATAAAATGTGTTTTATAATTTACAGCCTGTTAACATTCTATTACCAAATGACACTGAGAAAAGCTCCTCTCCAATAGAAGACATGATCTTGTGAAATCCTATGGTAGATTAAAGCAAGCTTTATTATGATGTATTGGGGCATTATTTTAAAAACCAGCCTGGTTGTTCTTCTAAACAAGCTTCTTAATACACGTTGTTATTTAATTAGGATATTATTGTTTTTCAAGGCCTAATCTTGTGTTCTGTCTCATTTCTCACTTTATGAGCAGGTATGACCCTGATCTTTGATGTTTTAGTTACTACATAACAATTTTGGTTTGGTTCATTTTTTGTGGTGTTGTTTTTGTTGGTTTTTTTTTTTTCTTACTTCAGTGCACCAGTTGAGCCAGAAAATATTTTTTCAGGGCATTTACAAATGAATTGCAATATAATTGAAAGGACAGAGAAATGCAATTAATTTCCTAACTAAGTAGAACCAAAGACGCTTCTATTATAATAAATACCTAAAACAAGTATTTATTATTAAAGAGACTGATCTAATTACAGCTCTATTTCTGTATTATCTCTCAGGTCTGCTCCAATAAATATTTAATTACTTATAGGAAGTGGACAAGCTCCAAAAAGAAGCAGAGTTGCACACCTGTGACTCACTAAAAGTGATTAACCACTTCTCTGAAAAGTAAAAGATTGGTTTCTTAATCTTTTTTTTTCATTATGCATACTCAGCTCAGCTCATAGTATTAATTTTAACTCTAAAAAAAAAAAAAAAAGAAAGAGACAGAAAATATTTTTCTTTTTCTATTATAGTTTGAGACCCTAAAGTGACCCACAGACAGTCTTGGGAGATTATGGATAAGCTGTGAATTTTGCTAAGCTTCTCATGCTGTCAGGAATGGACAGACTTAATAACAAAAATGTGGGCATCTGAGAATTTCCAGACAGATACCTTGGCACCACCAGACAAGGTGCTGGGGATTTGCAATACCTGTGAGGCAGCTGACCAAGGACATCTAGAAATGTGTCTCACAATGCAGCCTAAAACTGTCACAAAATATTTCTTCAATTATTATTTCACACAAAAAATCTCTCACCATATTTTAAGTATTTAAAAACTGCTGTAATTTCATGATTGCATCTACATATAGTTGAAAATGCAGTTGCAGCTATAATTGCTAAAGCTCTGATGCTCAAGTACTCTGCTATTATGATCTGCCATAACCTTTTAAGTCCAAGAAACTAAACACGTTTGAGTTAGCAGATGTATGACGTAGACTGAAGTATATTGACCAAAATATATTTATATTTAAACCATCATCAAAACACCCACTGGAAGAAATAGTAAACAGGTTTTTAGCTCCAAATAGCACACCAAATCCATGTTAGATGCAAGCCATAAGTATGCAAACACTAGAATGTTTCCATAGCTATCTGGAATTAAAAAAGGATATTGAATATAAAATAAAAAGGAAAGTAAATGCAGTCACTAAGATGGGAACATATCAAACATTGTCATTGTGTCTGTTAATCTCTAGTGAGTAACTGAAATCAATAAATTTAGCACTATTTTCTGTTTAAGAATGGTAGCAATAGGTTTATTCTTATATTTAAGTTTAAAACCCCTGATGAGGGCTTTTTGTTCTTTTGTTAGTGTTGTTTTCAGTTTAATTGTTGTATTGATCACAAAATTAACTATTTCAATAGAAAATTATTTCTTAATATCCTACCATGAAACACAAACATGATTTCTCTTAGAAAGTGGTATTAATTTCTTGGCAATTTTTATTTTTGTCCTCACTGGCATCAGTGAAATATCCATATCTATATTTTCTCCTATGACAAATAACAGCCTCACTGAACACTCTTCATGTACAGTGTCAAGAAAGAAAGGAAGGGAGACGCTGTTGAAGCTCTCTTTTCAATGTACTTTGATTTTTTGTTCAAACTGAAGAATAAATCTCTCTTAACAACCAAGTATAAGCTAGAGCAAAACTGGGGAAAGACACTGTCTCCATCTTTTATATTACCTTGTAGTAGTCAGTTAATTTGCAGGTTAAAGACTCAAACTGCAAAACAGAGGCTATCCTGTATGACCACATTAGCACATGCACAGAAAGGTGATTGCATAATCAGAGAATCATAGAATCATTTAGGTTGGAAGGGATCTTTAAGATCATCAATTCCAACCATTAACCAAACACTGATAAAACCACCATTAGACTATGTCCCCAAGTATCACATCTACCTTCTATTGAAGAAGACAGTTGATGTGCTCCAGGTACCAGAGCAGAGCTTCATGTGCAACCCGTGGTGAAGAAGATGGTGAAAGCAGTTTGTCTTCCATGAAGCCCATGGAGGTCTATGGTGTAGTAGATACCCACTCTACAGCCTGTGGAGGACAGCATGTCAGAGCAGGTGGATGTGCCCTGAAGAAAGCTGCAGCCTATGGAGAGTCTATGTTGGAACAGGGCCCTGGCAGGCAGTGTGGCCCTTGGACAGCAGCCAACACAGGAACAGGTTTTCTTGCAAGACATGTGACCCCATGGAAGACCCACACTGGTGTGGTCTGTTCCTGAAGTACTCTACCCTGAGAAAGGACCCATGCCGGAGCAGTTCTTGAAGAACTACAGCCCATGGGAAGGATCCATATTGGAAAAGTTCATGGACAACAGTCTTCCATGGGTGGGACTCAATGCTGGAGCAGGGGAAGAGAGTGAGGAGGAAGGAGCAGCAGAGGTGAGCATTATGAATTGACCACAACTCCCATTCTGCACTCCTTTGCACCACAGAGGTGGTAGAGGAAGTAGAAGAGCTGGCAGTGAAGTTGAGCCTGGAAAGAATGGAAAGGTGCAGGAAAAGTGGATTTCAGGTTTGGTCTTATTTGTCACTATCTTACCCTGTGTAATTGGCAATAAATTAATTTTCCAAAGTTAAGCTGGTGATGGTAATTAATAAATGATCTCCCTGCCCATATCTTGACCCCATGAGTTTTTTCATCATATTTTTCTCCCCCTGTCCTGTTTAGAAGGGAGAGAGAATTGGTGGGCACCTGGTGGCCAGCCAAATCAAATCCAATACAACATGGAAAACAGTTTTTTAAATGGTTTGAATTTATGGATTACCTTTTTTGTTCTTTTGAAAAGATGATACATTTACTCTTCATTGAAATATCACAATTTCATTTGAAAGCAAAATTGTTATTTTGCATTATTAGACAATGCCTCGGGATATCATAATTGTACTTGTGTCTCTACTTCAAATTTTACTAATATATTAATTGCTTAATGACATTGTTTCATCTTTTGGCTCATTCTAATATAACATAATTGTTGCAGAAAAGCAAATATATTCATTAGTCTATCCCATGCAGAAATGATCACAAATTACTCAAAGTTCTGTGTATTCAGTGTGCTGGTTTTGACTGGTGTAGAGTTAATTTTCTTTATAGAGCTAGTAAAAGGCTGTGTTTTGGAAGCAGTGCTCACACAGAATCAAGGCCTTTTCTACTCCTTCACTGCCAGCTGGGGTTAAACCATGACAGTTCTTTTTAACACCCAATGTTGAGCTTGAATGGTTTGAGATAAAACTAGATTGAACAGAGCATTTTAGAAGGGATTTACATCTGTTAACAGTTGTGGGCCACAATATTGATTTATCTGTTCTCAATATTCATCTGTTCATCTGTTTATCTGTTCATCTGATCGTTACCGTGCTCTTTTCTGCTGTACCTGTTAAAGACTGGTGCTGGCTTTCACAGTTTGCTGTGTTCTGTAGTGATTTTTGTGGGACACTTGTTCTTAAAACACTGGCTTAATCTGGTATTTGGGCTCTGTACTGAAACCATTACTGTACTTTGAGTACAGGAAGTGCAAAGGGCAAAACCAGCCAAAAGGCATCTATCCAGGAAAATTACTGCTCCAGTGTATTTTGGGCAGAGTAGAAGGGATGACTGTACTTTTGACCCTGATGAAGGGATTTCCGTTTTGCAGCTACAAAAGATCAAATAATGAAGACTCTGATGAGGAACTGAAGGGCCCTGCTTTCGGCCAGGCAAAGGGAAGGGGCAACCAGAAGGCTCACTGGACTGTGCACATCAGCCCCACAGGACTATAAAGCTCTAGTGGATGGCAGTCCACAATGTACTCAAGTACCATCAGATTACAAAGGGGAAGAATCTATCTGTATTTCTGGAGTGACGGGGGGATATTGAGAACTGTCTGTGTTGGAGGCTGAAGGAAGCCTAAGTGGGAATGAGTGGCAAAAGCGTCCTACTGTGACTGGTCCTGATGCTCCATATATCTTTGGCATAGATTGCCTGTCGTGGTTTGACCTCAGACGGCAACAAAGGACCACGTGGCAGTCCCTCGTGCAGACTGGAGCCCCCACCGCCACCATGGCCATGAATCAGAAGAAAAAGGCAAAAACTCATGGGTTTGAGACAAAGGCAATTTAACAGAACAGAAAAGGGTGCAAGAAACAACAGCAATAACACTGACAGAGGAATATACAACCACGACTACCATACCACCATTTGCCGACCACATCCGCAATGTCCCCAGCCATCCTGCTTCCCTGGGAGGTGACTTCCCTTCCTCCCCACCCCCCCACCCCAACTTCCTGTCCCTCCCCTTCCCCGGCTAGTGGGCATGGCTCATATGGGATGGAATACCTGTGTCCCTGCTGGGTCCTGGGAAGTATTAACCCTATCCCTGCTAGACCCAGGACACTGCCTCAGGAGAGCCTGCCTCAAAGACCCAAAAGGGTGGCTTTTAGAAGATTAAACAGCTGTCTACCTTACTTGGTTTCTCAGAGGATCCATTTGTGGTTAAGGTGGTGCAGATTAAAGAACAGCAGGTGACAAGTGCACCATGATAGCGCACCATTAATAATACCACACCAATGGAGACTCCCTGGTTCCTATCCATGAATTGATCCATTGACTGGCGAGTCAAGGAGTTATCACTTCACTAAGACTAATTCACCCTTTAATAGTCCCATGTGACAAGTGCAAAAATGTAGTGGAGAGTCAAGGTTAACAATGGACTATTGAGGCATGAATGAAGTCACACTGCAGCTCAATGCTGCTGTACTAGACATGCTAGAACTCACATATGAACTGGAGTTAAAGGCCATCAAATGATATGCAATAATTGATACTGTCAATACGTTTTTCTCAATTCCTATAGCAGCAGAGTGTAGGCCACAGTTTGCTTTCACATGGAGGGGTATCCAATACACAGTAATTGACTGCCCTGGGGGTGGAAACATAGTCCTGTCATTTGTTATGCATTGCCACAGACTGCACTAGAACAAGGTGAAGCCCCTGAATATCTGCAGTATATCGATAACGTCATTGTCTAGGGCAATACAGTGGAGGAAGTGTTTGAGAAGGGGAGAGAAATAACTCAGATTATTTTGAAAGCTGCTTTTGCTATAAAATAATGTCAAAGGACCTGCACAGAAAATCCAGTTTTTAGGAGCAAAATGGGCAGTAGGTCGAGGGAGATGATTCTACCCCTCTACTCTGCTCTCGTGAGATCGCACCTGGAGTACTGTGTCCAGCTTTGGAGTCCTCAACATAAGAAGGACGTGAACCTGTTGGAGCAGGTTGAGAAGGGACACAAAAATTATCAGAGAGCTAGAGAACCTCTCCTATGAGGACAGGCTGAGAGAGTTGGGATTGTTCAGTCTGGAGAAGGGAAAGCTCTGGGGACACCTTATAACAGCCTTCCAGTATCTGAAGGAGGTGTACAAGAAACCTAGAGAGGGACTTTTTACAAGGGCATGTAGTGATAAGATGCAGGGTAATGGATTCAAACTGGAAGAGGGGAGATACAGATTAGATATCAGGAAGAAATTCTTCACTATGACAGTAGCGTGGCACAGGAAAAGATTGCCCAGAGAAGCTGTGAATGCCCCATCCCTGAAACTGTTTCAGGCCAAGTTGGATGGATCTGGTCTAGTCGGAGGTATCCCTGCCCATGGCAGGGAAGTTGGAACTCGACAATCCTTCCAACCTAAACCATTCTACAATTCTATAATTCTAAAACCATGGCATTATGTGGACAAAATTAGTCAGTTGCTGATGAGTTTTAAACATCCTTTTTAGTTGTACCTTTCATTGCTTGCATAAAAAGATATAAAAAAATAAAAAAAAAGAGATGTGAAGAATAATTCTTTTCATATCAAGAGAAGTTTTATGCTGATAGACATTAAATATTATTGTAAGCTGGTAAGACAGAACTATGCTTTAATTACTGTATAACTTACACTTGTCAATAATCGAGGTAAAATTAATGAGGGCATCCTTTGGCTTACTGCTGAAATTAGCATAAGTGAAAAAAGGCAGCAGTGAGCATAAGTAGTTATGGACCTGTACTGGGTCTGGTGGAGAAAGGGTTAATTTCTTCCCAGGACCTAGCAGGGACACA
Source organism: Gallinago jamesoni (assembly GCA_025769975.1). Taxonomy (NCBI): domain Eukaryota; kingdom Metazoa; phylum Chordata; class Aves; order Charadriiformes; family Scolopacidae; genus Gallinago; species Gallinago jamesoni. The sequence continues at coordinate 160,185,592 of JAOQGH010000001.1, forward strand.
GATATTCCATCCCATGTGGGCCATGCCCAGGGGGGTGGGCGGAGCTAGCCGGGAAAAGGGGAGGGACCGGAAGTGGGGG
>JAOQGH010000001.1:160185770-160202784 GCA_025769975.1 Gallinago jamesoni
CGGCGGTTGGCGCCCTGCTGGGTGCGCGTGGCTGCCACGTGGTCCTTTGTTGCCGTCTGAGGCTAAACCACGACAGGACCACATCTGATTTACTCCTTTCTGGATTTTTCCTGTCTCTTAGCAAAGATTGTGCAAAGTGCAGTTTTTTACTTAAAGGTGCTGTTGAATGCAAGCTAACACAAACACCTTGGGTAAGATTCTGTTCATATGGATTTAGAGGTGGACTTTCATTGTCTGAACACAGGCATCTATTTTCATTTGAGATGACAAGCTTTACCTGAGACAAAGCTTGCAGATACCAAATAGAGGCTAACAGATGTAGCATGCTTATTTATAGCAGGGCTTGAAGCCCATGTAGGTTATTCAGTGGTATCTAAACCCACGGTAGATACCTCTGTACGGGCAACTGAAATGAGCACTGAATACTCTCTACATGATTAAAAATAATTTATGAGAGTCCTAGTTCAGCCCCTCACTCTTAATTTCTTATTTATTTTTTAATAGTAGGAACAGTAATAATATGTTTAAGAATCAATTAAAAGTAAAATGTGAATAGAAGAAAATACATAAAAGATCCAAGCGAAGATGAATACAAAGAACAGCTCTTTAGGTCTTTGGGTAGAAAATAAGACAGAGCATGGTCAAAATTATTGTTGAAGTAAATCCTGATACAGACAGCTTTCATGTAACAACCTTGTACAAGTTTGGTCAGATAGACACACACACTGTTCTTCATGATATGGTTTTTTTGAAAATTCATTAGAATTTTGATATCTTTAGCTGTTGTAAAATGTATCAATTATACTAAGGGAGTTTAAAATATTCATTTTCATGCTTAAAATGAGGGGGACATATTCAAAATCAGAATAACCAAACCCTATTAGGTCTGAGTAGAGCTTCACCAATCAGCTATTCCCATTTGTTTTCCCCCATTTTTTTTTCCAACCTAGCTATTTCTAATTTTTCAATAGGATTATGTTACTGAAAACAGTGGAATAATTTAAAGTTGAAGGTTTCTGATTTTGTTTACAGACCCTTCCATTAGCTAGAAACAAAAAGTACAAAAATGGGTGAAAAAATTAAGGAAGAGTTTAGTCACACATAAATGATCATTGAGAAAATGTTTTTGAACACTCATTTTTGCATATAGTCCTTAATATTCTGGTTTATGAAAAGTCAAAGAGTACGGAAATAAACAGTCTTTTTTTTCCTGAGGAATTTTCTTCCTTATTCCTTGTGCCAACTTCAGCATGACAGTTTAATATATTTTTACTCATTGTTATTTTTCAAGGTTGTCAAAATCTCCAGAGCCAGCACTATAGATGCTTTATTTTCATGTTTTGCCCTCTTTTTTTTTTTTGCTTTTAGTAGCAACCAGAGTAAAAAAGCAATGAAAATCAACATCAGAATAAATTAAAATATATTAACCAGTCACAGCAATATTGTATATAATATAGCTTTTCTTTACAGAAAAAAATAAAGCAGAAAATAGCCAAGTGAAAATGTATATTCTTTATGAGGTAACCCATGACTTGATTATGATTAGTTATTTATCTTTGTGAGTGAAAGGCACTTCAATTTACAAGTGGAGATGTTATGAAGAAATTATTAGTTACTTTACTATGAAGGACAATAGGTTAGACCTGTCAGTAATTCACCATGGGTAAAATTTAGTCTACTACAGAGACCCAAAACAATTTCATGTATATCATTCAAGCTTCACTTCAGTGATACTGGAAAGGGTTTAGTGGAGGTTAAATAGAGCATGGGCTTTGTTTTGCATTTCTGAACAGGATTGCACTCCACCTGAGAATACCCTAATAATTCCATCCTGCACAATGTTTTCTACAGTGTTCATCATTGCTGCATCTGAGCAGCAATTTGTTAAAGGCAGGAGTAACATCTGTGCTGTGCAAGTTCTGTCATCTTCTTCTCAGATATGTTTGCAATACAGTTGTTTGGAGCTATTATTTTCGGAAGTTTATAGGCAGATATGAAGTTTGTCATATGTTTATGGCTGTACATAATGGAAATGCAATGTAAATTGCAGAGACAAAGTCAAGGAAAAGTACCTTGAACACATTGCAGGAAGTAGTGCTATTTGGGATGTTTCACAATTTGTCTGGGAAAATTCTCACCAAACAAACTTCACACCTAATAAAAAATGGCCTATGGAAAGCTAGAACAAAGCACTCTGAACTCTCAACTTTTCATTTCCGAAGTGCCCCTTTCTCAGGACCCAGGACAAACATTGTGTCCAGCACCTTGTTGAGCTCAATGAAAATGGTAACATATGGTACTCTCATATCACTAACACTTCTTCTGTTTATTCAAAATATCCCCTCTATCTCTCAGTCCACCGGTGGATAATCGTCAGTGACACCTTCTCCACAATGTTCCATATGTCCTGTCACCTTCTATTCACACTTTTCAGCTTCTGATAATTCTTAATGCTACACTGACCTACTTCCAACTCTGGATCTAAAAATCAGCCTGACCCTGCCGATTCAGAACTGGGCTGTTGGTGATAAAAATTCACCGATCGATGACACAGTTGAATGAGCTCTGGAGATACGTGTACTGATGTACTTTTTTTCAGCACCAGGAAGATGAAATTGCTGTGACCAAGTAAGGCACGTAGAGGTCAGGCCTAAACTTGACAGGCCCAGAGGAGACTGTGAATCATCTGGTGATTCAGAAGGAATGGTTGCAGAGAAAAAGCATACAATGGAATGAAGCAGCAGCTCAAGAATGCACTGAGAAAAACACCTTCTGCAGATCAGCAAGGGGTATCTATGTATATCAGCATTTTGCTAGTCATAGACACTAAATGAAACTCAAATTCAGCAAAAAGGAAAGCTGTATAAAGTTTCAAGAAAAGGAATCTTCCTTCTTATAATGCTTTGTCAGCTAGGGATAATAACTTTCACAAGCAGAAACATATCCTTGGTTTTTTTTTCCATTCAATGCTATCTTCTTCCTTCTAGTTCCACTAAAACATTCATTCTTTTCAGTACAGACAGTGCTTGCAAGTATGGGCTCTTAAGGGTATCTACGGAAAGAATTTGATTCTTCTAGCTATTTGACAGTGGTTTAGGACTACTCAAGTTTGTTAATTTTAAACAAGAAGTATTGGAATAGAGATCCTGTAGCTGCAAAGGTGAATATGGGAAGAGAACCGGTTCTCATTTTGTAGCTATGAGAAAGAAAACTGACCGAAATAACAATGCTACTGTCAGAAACAGGTGTAGTGTCTTACACTACACTGACATTTTCTCTTTAGATTAAATAGGAAGGTACAGAGGTTCAGATCTCTATCATTTCACACAACTCAACACAGGAAATGCCACACAAACTTTAATAGTGGAATTATCCTTGTCTAAATGTAGGAATATGCTTAAAGGGTTAATAACAGTATACTGTTACAGGATTTAGTACAATGGACTCTTGATTCTGACTCATATGTCAGAAAGTATCCCACTTTTAACAAAATTGAGAAAACACACAATATTTCTTCTTTTTACTGTTTTGAACAAAAAGTACTATATGCTGTGAGCAGTTTGGAGATATGCCTGTACTAACCTAAGAGTAAGAAGCAGGTACTGCCTGGCCATCTGACTGCTGCCTGTCTGGTAAGAAGCTGAGATAAAACTACGTTATTACTGGCTGAATTAAAAACTGGTTTTCAGCTACCAGCATCACAAAACTTATAAGAATTCCATGTCTCTGGGACTTGCAGCCCTCTTGTGAAATTTAGCTGCAAGTGGCTGATGGATTCACAAGTCATAGTGACAGATGGACAGGCTGATGGATAGTGTAGTTCTATAAAGCCTTTTTCCTTGCAAACACACATCACACCTAAACATATAAAATAAAGCAAAACTTAGGGGCACGAAAAGGGAAACCCAAATAATAACCATCAGAAGCACAACTGTTCAAAGTCCAAAAAAGGACAAATGCAAGTGAAAATGCAAATTCAGAGTGAGAAAGAAAGAGAGGAGAGCTAAAACATCTAATAATTTCCTAGATCTCTGGTGAATTTACATAAATGTTAAAGCATGCATGACAGTTTCATTTCACATGTTTGGTTACATTTTACGCAGCACTTAAACCCTATGTGAATACATTTTTTTAAACATGTCTAGCTCAATTTCAAGCCCCAACACACCTATGGCCACATCATAAAGTTTGACTGAACTCCCAAAATGTTAATTTGTTTATCCTCATCTTTCCCATATTCCCCATAACCAACTTGTCAACTTGTCTGGGTTTGGCCAGGTTCATTACATACACTGTGGGGATTGAAAAAAAAAAAAGATGTAGTGGTTTGTAATCATTTTGCTGAAAGATTTTTCTCTGGTTTATTGTTTCTCAGTAAAGGTAAAAGTCTTTCAAATATGAAGATGCATTAGGGCTGTCAGAAATAACATTTTCTTTGCACATGCTGTATTGGATGCATATGGATGATTGGGATGGAGATTGGGTTGAAGTCATTGAAGATTGTCTGTATGGAAACTCAAATTTTTTGAATTAATATTCGTTCTTACCTAAACTAGGATATTTCCCTTAAAGCTTCAATCCCTTTTTTCTGAGAATTTACTAGTTTGTTGGGTTTAGTTCTACTAAATTACCTATAATGACAGATAGTCAGAAGTTTAGGGTTTTTTTTCTCTAAGTGTATGTAAGGTTTCCTAAACCAAGAGACAGGCACTAAACTCTTAGCCTGAATTCCACAGAGAGAATCATTTAATAAATCAATGATTTTTTTTTTTTGCCTGAGAAAAGTTTTTTTCCCAGTTATTAAAAGTAATGCTTATTATCAGGTCTTTGTGACCTGGATATATGTACCTGAAAACAAATAACTTACTGGAAAAAAACAAATCACAGTAGTAAATCCGTTATAAGTGCAAGTGAAGGGCATTCACATTAGCGAATCCATTAGAAGTGGAAAACAGAAAGAGTTTGTGTGTGTGTGTGTACATGAAAGAGCGTAGCTACCTATCGTGATTTAATGCCAGCAAGCAGCTCAGCCCCACACAGCCATTTGCTCACTTGCCCACAGTGCAATGGAAGACATAATCAGAAGGGCAAAAGGGAGAAAACTCACGGATTGAGAAAAAGATGGCTTAATAGGTAAAGCGACAGCTGCACATGCAAGCAGAGCGAAATGAGGAATTCAGTCACTATTTCCCATTAGCAGGCAGGTGTTCCATCATGCGTAATGGTTACTTGGGAAGAAAAAGGCAATAAGTCTGAACGTAACCCCATTCTCCTTTCAGATTCTTGTTCAGTACACACACCTTTATATTACAGCTAAGTATGGTCCTTTCTTGACACCATATTCTGCTTGTTATCTTTATTGCTGTATTACTAAGAGCATTTTATATCCAAATGACAGCAAGGACAAGTAGATATAAAATTTGTATCTGACTCTAAGCTTCACTATCACAAACTAGGACATTTGCCTTGGTTAGTATAAACTGTGCCCTGAGAAGTATGTAGAATATGTTCAGTTATTCTGAATTTGCCCAAAGTCCACAGGTGTGCTAAAATGAGTGAAGTCTTCTTACTGCACTTGAAACACTGTTTCACTTACACTATGAACACCATCAAAATTTTTTCTACCTCTGGGCATTGAATTCAAAGATTAGAGGAGGACAGGTTAAAAAAAAAACCTGATTCTTAGACCACACGTGAAGTACTGCGACCAGCTCTGGAACCCCCAACAAAAAAGGTACATGGCCCTGTTCGAGCGAGTCCAGAGGAGGACCATGAAGATGGTCAAAGGGCTGGAGCACCTCTTCTGTGATGACAGGTTGAGAGAGTTGGGGTTGTTTGGCCTGGGAAAGAGAAGGTTCCAGGGAGACCTTATATTGGCCTTCCAATACCTGAAAGGGGCCTACAGGAGAAATAGGAAGGGACTCTTTATCAGGGAATGTAGTGATAGGATGAGGGGTAACAGCTTTAAACTGAAATAGGGGAGATTTAGATAAGACACTAGGAAGAAATTCTTTCCTGTGAGGGTGGTGAGACTGGAACAGGTTGTCCATAAAAGTTGTGGATGCCCCATCCCTGGAAGTGTTCAAGGCCAGGTGGGATGGGGTTTTGAGCAAGCTGTTCTCGCAGAAGGTGTCTTGCCCATAGCAGGGAGCTTGGAACTAGATGATCTTTGAAGTCCCTTCCAATGGAAACCATTCTACGATTTTATGATTTTGACCTTGGGCAACTGAAATATAAAGACTGATAGATTGTTGCATTCTGACCAGCACTGAGTTCCCCTGCCTAGTACAACAGCAATTGGGCACATTTTGCATGCTGCTACTAAATCATCCCAAAATTACGTTAGCATATTGTGTATATTATTTCATTTTTGAATGTGCATTTCATAATGGTCATGATGGGAGTACCACTTGTGAATAATCTGACTAAAAAGGCTAGCTGCATACTATGAAGCAATTCTTGATTTATCTGGCCACAGCAGGCACCGACTTCATTATATTACACAGCAGCCAACAGAACTTATCCATTACAATTATTCTGATGCTTTTCTGTGTTGGTGCTATTCATCGCAGAAAGTTTCACCTGTCATTTTTCTTTCAGTGGAAACTTTCCAGTAAAGATCAATTTTAAGGATTTGGGCAGCATTATTATTATTGCTTATTAAAGTAATAATTTCCAAAGGGGACTCACAGGGTTAAAAGCCCTACAATCATACACTATAAAATGACATAGTCCCTGCCCTGAAGAGCTTCCAGTGTAAAAAGCACTTATCTTAAGACATGAGAGAAAGTTTTCATTAAAGGAATTTTAAATGCACTGAAATGCATTATTTGGCAAGTAGGAATAGAATAAGCAAAGCAATCAAAGTAGTGGCAGGCAAATTCTTTTGTGGCAGGCCACAAAAATGATCAAAGAGCTGGAGCACCTCTCCTATGAAGACAGGCTGAGAGAGCTAGGAGTGTTCAGCCTGGAAAAGAGACGGCTATGGGGAGACCCTATAGCAGCCTTCCAGATACTGGAAGGAGTGTACAGGAGAGCTGGAGAGGGACTTCTGTGTCAGCATCTCTCCACTCCCTGTGGAGAGGGAGTGTAGCAACAGGATGAGGGGTAATGTTTTAAACTGAAAGATGGGAGATTTAGATTAGATACTAGAAATAAATTGTTTCCTGTGAGGGTGGTGAGACGCTGGAACAGGTTGCCCAGGGAAGTTGTGGATGCCCCATCCCTGGAATTGTTCAAGACCAGGCTGGATGGGGCTTTGAGCAACCTGCTCTAGTGGGAGGTGTCCCTAGGTTGGAACTAGATGATCTCTAAGGTCCCTTCCAACTCTAACCATTCTATAATTCTATGAAAAGTTGACTGGTTGAGCCTCCCCTGGTGTGAACTGCAGTTGTGAGAGTATAGCTCCTTACAACAACTGGGAGGCATAACTCTCTCTGTCAGACCACACAGTCCCTACAGGGTTGCAGGACGGACTTACAGCTGCGCATAGGCCTGTGTTTCTCCATAACAGCAAAAAATTGTCTTGCCTGCATATTACATGTCAGAGTCAGGTAGTCCTTGGGCTAACCAGTTGTGACTGACTAATAGTTCCCAGGCTGGAGAGGAGGAGTAGTGCTGCTGCTTGGTGAAAGTACAAGTTGCCTGCTTCATGGTGGGAGGACAAAAGAAAAGCATTAGTGGGCAGATACACAGAAACTTTGATTTTGTAGAAGTCTACAAACAAGCTCAGTTTTCATAAATGAAGAATATAATATGAAATAATTTTGTGAAGTATTCAAAAGCTTACAAGGAACGCTTAAAATCATAAATGTATAAAAAACCACAACAGGCTCTAAAATAAATGTGCCTGTAGATAAACACCCTCAAACCCCGTGTTTAATATCATTCTGATTTCATACTTGAAACTTTCTGTTGCTATGGAGAATGCTTCTTAGAGTATCTGAGGCACTTTGCTTAACATAGCAGACTTGGAAAAAAAAAAGTAAAACTATTTGGGAAGGTTTTTATCATGGAGGCCCTAAAACTGTACAACACATTGTTCAGTAAGCAATTTGAGTCCTATTTCTCAAAAGAATAGTGGAATAAAAAGAAAAAAATGGAGCACAATGTGTCCAATTTTTTACTCTGAAACTCCCAGTCAGATTCTTTCACTGGCACCTTTAAAATGAAGTCTGTCATACATTTTTACAGTAAAAAGCATATTCTCTTTTCTACAGTTTCATATAGCTTCATCACATTTTAAATAGTATTCCCATTGACAGTAATGCCTAAAGGTCAGTACATTGGCCAAGCCTTAACTAAGCAACACAGAAGGGTATCACAATAACCATGAAAATATACATTGTCACATGTAGCCATGTTATCAAAAAATAAAAGTAATAAAAATTGAAGTGGGAATGCTTTATTATTTTTTTTTTTAAGGACAAGGCTGCAAATTCGCTCATACTAAATGACAGATGATTCATCAGCATCAGTCCTGTTCTGCATTTGAGACTGGTACATGAGGAGATCAGAGCCTGGACTCATCTGAACAGCTTGATCCAGATTAGATTAGGGTTTCCTAGCTGTCTGAGAAATACTTCAGACATAGCTAAACTTGCTATATTTTTCTGCTTCTCTCTGTAGTCTAGAGGGAAATGATATTTACTTTTCTGAATACTCAATCTCATACTGAACATTGATCTTCTCAAGTGGGTATTCCATCTTCACTTGCAATATCAAAAAATAAATCAAACATGTTTGTGCAGAAAATACTATATTTTCTTTTTCCCTTACGTCTGACAAAGCTTCCCAGTTCATCAGAAAAAATGCTGAGAAACTGGATATGGCTGTGCTTTGGAACTAATGCATTCACGGTGTCAGAAGATGCCTTGATGCAATGTGCTTGTTAGGATAGCATCAAAGAAAAAAAATTAACACAGATTTATTTTGGAGACATTGTGCTTTGCATCCTATAGCAGGCATCAGATCAAGAGTATGTGTGCTATATTTCAAAGGGTTGTAATAACAGATGCCAGTTGAGAACTGAGATATTTCTTGCAGTTAAGATTTCTATTTTAGTGACAGTATGGTAAAACGTTAAGTTTAGTCTTTGAAAATTGCACAAAAATAAGCAATACATTCAAAATAGTTAAGAACTGTACTAGAAAACTTTAAAAACAAGATTAAATATTTTTTTAATTAAATGTGTTCTCACTCAACAACAAGTTAGATGTGTTTTATTAGGAATTAGTGCATAAAAGTTTAAACATACCATTATCAGAAAATGAAAATCTTTTCCAGTCGAATCTGACTGGAAAAATCTATGACTATGCTTGCTCAGGTTTTATTTTCCTTCTGAAAACATTCATAAAGCACTTTGGTGTTTTACACATAAAGTTCTTTGGTTCACATTTTAAAACATTACCTGTAGCTTATGCAAAAATATCAACATTGTTCATTTATACAACCTCTTATATAAATATCAAATGTACATAATTACAACAGCTATCCTGGATATATCAATGACATTTACAGTAGATTGCATATGACCTAATGTGGATTTCCACAGTTTGAGGAGCTCATTCAGTTGCTTAAGCACAGGTATTTAGTGCTATCAGAGATTCCCTATCTGGTATGCAGCTTTGTCCTGAGAAAGGTTCAGGTTTTTATAGGTCTTATCTGTCAGCTCTGGGCTGATATCTAGGATTCTGTAGAAGTTATCAAATTCACTAGTTATCCAGTTTTGGTATACTTGATAGTTAGCTATTCCTCATTGAGCACAAATGAGGAGTTTAGGCAAGTGGAACTCAATTCAGCTGATTCTAGACTTACATATAGAGTTGTCTAGAACTCCTCAGCCTATCTCTGATACTTGTTTGAGGTTGACAGATATGACATGGAACCAATGGCATACCTACAAGAACAAGAGCAACTGGAAGCCAGGTACCATACACAAGAGGATACATATACAGATACATTTACACATACATGATTTGTGAACTAGCTATTTTAAATGATCAATATTTACTTCCTAGATAATGAATAATCAAGTATAAAGAATTTTACGTCAGTACTCTTTTACATCTTTTGAACTTGTATCTGACTGCAGGAGCGATCCTGAAATTAGGGACTTCTTTTTAGCTGGCAGTCCCACTTTTAAAGTCTGTTTACAGTGTAGTTTTAAAAGGATGATGATATAAAGCAATAATTTAGGAAAGTGATTGAAACAGAAAAAAGTATTGAAATACAATGGGAGCTAAACTGAGAGCTGAAGATGAAAAATTTTAATTAACTGATAATAATTGGTTTTTAAAAGTTGGAAGATTAATTTAATTCAGTATTTTGAAAGTTTTGCTTTGTTTAGATAGACTACATCACTAATTATTTAGAATACCATTTATTGAGAATAAAGATAACACCTGCAGTCAGGTGTGTTTGTAAGAGGACAACTGGCCCTTTTGGAATTGCAACAGTGTGCAATACATACTGAGTTGAGCCAGCTATTGTATAGTAGAAAAAGCTGGCATTAGCAGCCTTATACATAAAATCATTATGTTCCCACCTATTAGATTCCATTTTATGTTGCTGAAACATTTGCTCTTGTACTAAAGGTATATCGTAGCAACAAGCTCTGATTTCTTGCTGTTTGCTATTTCTGAGTACTGAAGATTGAAAGTGGATAGAGATATTAGAATAAAATGTTCTCAAATGTTCTTAAAATCTAGACTTTTTTTTTTTTTTTTCGCAAGCCATTCTTACAGAAAGTTTCAGGAGATTTTGTAGGAAATAACTTTTCTTTCCTTCAAAACCAGAATTAAATGGAGGGAAGAGAACATAGAAGAGTTATATTTGCTGCAGAAGGCCAAAAAATTCTAGCAACAACCTGTAGAATTAATATTACTCAATTTATAAATGATGTATGTATATGCATTTATTTATTAAATTCTTACACAAGCAATGATTACATTAAAATTTTCATTGGTTTCTTAGCTAAAGTGAGATTAATCTCATTTAGCTTTAGGCAGGTGTAATGTAGATGTCTGTATCTGACTAATCAAATATTTTAGTCATTGAAGAGAAAATCGGTGTTTCTGAAGGACAATGTTATGTAAGACCATCTTAGAAGCAGATGTAATGTAGCATAAAAATTATATAAAATTATCTTCCCATTGGTTTCAAATGGAGCCTACATTGAGCAACATACAAAGAGAAGTAACTAGTTGGTCAGATAGCTGGTAAAAAGATAGTGAAATGATTAAAGAATCACAATATCTACAATATGTCTGTAGTTTTCGAATTAATACAGCTACTACTCTCATAGACCATCTAGAATACATGGTTTGTACCCTGTATTTCAACCCAGATATCCAGGAAAATGATTATTAACTTGGTTAAATTCCCATGAAGAGGTAGTGCTGAACAATAAGAGGTACTCTAGAATAATGTACTTGGTGGTGAAACCTGGTATCCACATCATACAGTATCTACGGACTTCCTTTGATACTACCAGAAATCTGCATCTCTAGACTTTGGTTATCTACAAAAATTCTGCCACACATATGAATTAGCTCATGTAAAGCTGTCTATATTATCTTGCTTTCATAACAGATGACATCTCAACATGCTGCTCTCAGATGGGGCATAGTCAGCATCCTCTTCAGTGAGCTGACCACAGCCTCATGAAAATGAAGGCACAATTCTGGAAGTTCATACAAGAGCTCATTTACAAGAATGTGGTATGGTCCTGTGGAGCTCTACATCCTCTGACTTCCTCCGGCCTGTGGTTAGCCCTTTGGAATGAGTAAATTGACACTGGGTAAGATGAACACCAAGTCCCAGAGACCAAAGTCAAGAGTCATGTTTACCCTGAAATTTCTACTAGTGAGACAGTATGTACTAGGAAATCCGTCAGTCCTTTGCTCACTTTTTAACAAGTGGAAGATTTGTTTTAACACAGATTTTGGGCTGAATATACAGTAACTTTTGTTACTTTTTAAAAATAGAATCATAGAATCATATGGTGCTGGAAGGGACCTTTGGAGACCATCTAGTCCATCCTGCCCACCAGAGCAGGTCTACCTAGAGCATGTTGCACAGGAACTTGTCCAGGCGGGTTTTGAATATCTCCAGAGAAGGAGATTCCACCACCTCTCTGGGCAGCCTGTTCCAGTGCTCTACCACACTTCCTCCTCATGTTTAGGTGGAACTTCTTATACGCAAGTTTGTGCCCATTTCCTCTTGTCCTGTCACTGGGCACCACTGAGAAAAGACTGGCCCTGTCCTCCTGACACCCTCCCTTTAAGTATTTGTAAGCATTGATCAGATGCCCCCTAAGTCTTCTCTTCTCAAGACTAAAAAGACCCAAGTCCCTCAGCCTTTCCTCGTAGGAGAGATGCTCCAGGCCCCTAATCATCTTTGTGGCGCTTTGTTTTACCCTCTCCAGCAGTTCCCTGTCCTTCTTGATCTGTGGAGCCCAGAACTGGACTCACCAGTGCAGAGTAGAGGGGCAGGATGACCTCCCTCGACCTGCTGGCCACGCTCTTCTTGATGCACCCCAGGATGCCGTTGGCCTTCTTGGCCACAAGGGCACATTGCTGGCTCATGGGCATCGTCTTGTCCACAAGAACTCCTAGGTCTTTTTCCTCAGAGCTGCTCTCCAGCAGGTCAGCCCCCAACCTGTACTGGTGCTTGGGGTTATTCCCTCCCAAGTGCAGCACCCTACACTTGCCCTTGTAAAATTTCATTAGGTCTCTCTCGGCCCAACTCTCCAGCCTGTCCAGGTCTCACTGGATGGCAGCACAGCCTTCTGGGGTGTCAGCTACCCCTCTTAGTTCTGTGTCATCAGAAAACTTGCTGAGGGTACATTCCATCCCTTTGTCCAGGTCATTGATGAATATATTGAAGAGGACTGGACCCATTACTGACCCCTAGGGAACACCACTTGTTACTTCCAGCTGGATTCTGTGCCCCTAATCACAGTCCTCTGTGTTCTGTCTTTTAGCCAGTTTTCAATCCACTTAACTGTCCATTCATCCAACCCACACTTCCTAAGCTTAGCTATGAGGTTGCTGTGGGAGACTGTTTCCAAAGCCTTGCTGAAGTCAAGGTAGACAACATCCACCACCCTCTTCTTATCTATCCAACCAGTCATGACATCATAGAAAGCTATCAGATTAGTCTGACATGACTTCCCCCTGGTAAATCCATATTAACTACTTCTGATAGCTTTCTTTTCCTCCATAAAATTATCATGGTGATTGGGAAAAGTACCCAACAACTGGGAGAAGTCAAACCACTCCTATCTTCAAGAAGGCCGCAAAGAAGGACCCAGGAAACTACAGACCAGTCAGCCTCACCTTCAAACCTGGGAAGGTGTTTGAATAGCTAATTCTGGGAAGTATTTCCAGATATATGCAAGACAAGAAAGCCAACAGGAGTAGTCACCATGGATTCACCAAGGGGGAGTCATGCTTGACCAACTTAATAAACTTCTATGATGAAATGACTGGCTCAGTAGATGAAGATATTGTCTACTTAGACTTCAGTAAGGTTTTCAGCACTGTCTTCCGTAAGATCCTCATGGTGAAGCTTCAGAAGTATGAATGAGCAGACAGTGAGGTGGACCAAAAACTGGCTAAACAGCTGGGCTGACAGACTGGTAATCAGTGGTACAAAGTCTAGTTGGAGGCTGGTAACTACTCCTGTACTGCAGTGATTAATAGTGGGTCCGGTTCTGTTAACACCTTCAATAAAGATCTGAATGAAGGTGCAGAGTGTACACTCAGCAAGATTGCAGATGACACAGATCTGTGAAGTGTCCAAAGTACATCAGAGTGTCATGCTACCATCCAGAGGAACCTCAGAGAAATGGGCAGACAGGAACCTTATGAAGTTCAAGAAGAGTACATATAAAGTCCCACACCTGGGCAGGAATGCAGCTTAGCCCAAATGGACCTGAAGACACCAGGCTGAACATGAGGCAGCAAAGAGCCTTTGCAGCAAAGGCAGTTAATGGTATCCTGAGCTGCATTAGGAGAATAGTTTCCAGGAGGCTGAGAAAGGTTACCCTTCTCCTCTACTCAGCACGGGTACAGCTACACCTGGAGTAATGTATACAGTTCTGTGCTTCTCAGCACAAAAGAGACATGGACATATTGGTGAGGGTCCAGAGAAGGAACTCATATAAGGAAAGTATTTAAGTGTTCAAGAATGGGTCAGATGGGGCTTTGAGAAACCTCAGGTTGCACCTGGTGAGAGATGTCCCTTCCCACAGCAGGGGGGATTGGACTAGATGACCTTTAAAGGTCCCTTTGAGCCCAAACCATTTTGTGATTCCATGATCCTATGAAAGGCTGAGTGAGTTGGGATTATTCAGCCTGGAGAAGGGAAAACACAAGGGACATCTCGTAAATGTTTACAAATATCTGAAGGGAAGATGCAAAGAAGATGGAGCCAGGCTCTTTTCAATGGTGCCCAGTGACAGGACCAGATGCAATAGACACAAACTGAAATACTGAAGGTTTTATCTCAACATCAGGAAAAGATTTTTTCACTGTTAGGGTGCCCACTGGCACTGATTGCCCATGAAGACTGTGGAGTTTCCCTTTTTGGTGATACTCAGAGCCATCTGGAAGCAGTCCTGGACAGCCAGCTCTAGGTGGCCCTGCTTTTGCAGAGGATGTTGGACAAGATGACCTCTAGAGATCCCTTCCAACCTCAGCCATTTTGTCATTCTGTAATTCTAAACAAATGTTTGAGCCCCGAAGTCATTGGGCTCTCTATGCCAGCATATAAAATACTAGTTCAAGAAGGTAAATAGTTTCAGTAAGCTGAAATAAGCTTTCTTCTTATTTGGGAATATCTTGGAAGAGAAGAGTCCCTCAAGTAACATTTATTAATTTTTTGTTAATATGTAATACACTAAAAGATTAAAAATATAGTTGAAAAAACTTGCAGACTCAGGTGTGGAATCTAAATGAAACGAGCTGTAACATTTATTAAGACATTTATTTTCTATTTGAATATTATTAAATATTTCACACTTTCTGACTTACAGGGGATTTTTTTTATTCTACATTTGACGTCAAAAAAAAATTCTTTAGAAGCTTTGTGTCAAATTGAAATCTATTCAGATATTTTTCACTTCTCTAAGACTTAGGGAAAGCAGGACGTGGATGTCGATATATGTTGGTTGGCATTGAATATATCAACAAATATATGCTCAGTTATTTAAAATGTATATTACAGATGCTGAAATGTTGTATTTAAATAAAGAAACATTACCAATTAAAACCAATAATTTCCATCTGGAAAAAAAATAAATCTACCCCAAATTCATTATGATTTAATGGTCTGTTACCAACTTGAATCCATGTGGTGAAAGGTGGTTACATACTTGAGGAGCTTAGGCTGCCGAAGTTTCAGAATGAGTCTAGAAGATGGCAAGTAGGAAGAATACTAGTTAATTTTTGGATTAAACTGAAGCACTATTATATTCACATTTTGTTTCCTTTTCTCTGTTCTCTTCTTCACTGTTGCCCACAACATCAGAAATTACAACAGCTGTATAATATGTAAAGAATCTTTAAATGACCCAAAATGCTTTTCCAGATATTTATTTCAAAGACTTTAGCATTAATGCTGACTTGTCTGAATAGTGCATCATTATATTCCAAACATCTCTTAGGAATGTTTAACACGTTCTTCATAATTTTCTTAGTTTTAAATAAGCTACTTATGTTTTCATGCTTCAAAACAAAAGGCTATGATTCATTGAATTATATTACGAATTTTATATCAAAATATATGTGTGTATTTATAAATTTTAGATATCACTTTATACAGCAACAGTCTGCACAAAGTAGTTACATCTAGATACAAAATATTTTAGAAAACTAAAACAATTCTAACTGTTTCTGGAGACATCAATGTATCTTGTTTAAAATCTTTGTCAACCATCTGATGGACAAGACACGGTTCACTGTCACAAAATTTGCTGGTGACAACAAAGTGGACTGACCAGTCAATATGAGTGCAGGGCCCCTGCATTGCAAGAGACAGTGGCAGACCGGAGGAACAGAACAGGAACTTTAGGAAACTCAACAGTAATACACACAAGCTGGGGAGCAGCTCTGGGGCAAAGTGCCTGGGGACAGTGAACTGAACTTGAGCCAGCAGCATACACCGGTAACAGAAATATCTGACAGCATCTGGGGTTGTGCTAGCAGCAGCACAGGTACCAAGTGCAGGGAAGTGATTATATCCTCCACTACTCAACGCTTGTTAGATTACACCAATACAACCGCATACAGTTTGGTGTTCCCCAGTATAGGATAGACAACAGTGAATTGTGGTGAGTAGAGCAGAAGGTCATTAGGATGGTCAGGGCTGGAGCACTTGTCCTGTGAGGAGTGGCTGATGGACTATGGCATGACGTCTTGAAGACCATCATGCAGTGTAGAAAGTTGCCCAGATAGATTGCATCATATCCATCCTTGGGAGTTTTCAAGACCCAGGTGGACATCATAGAAACACAGAATCATAGAATCATAGAATCATAGAATCATAGAATGGTTTGGGTTGGAAGGGACCTTAAATATCATCTAGTTCCAACCCCCCTGCCATAGGCAGCGACACCTCCCACTAGAGCAGGTTGCTCAAGGCCTCATCCAGCCTGGCCTTGAACACTTCCAGGGATGGGATATCCACAACTTCCCTGGGCAACCTGTTCCAGTGCTTCATCACCCTCACAGGAAACAATTTATTTCTAGTATCTAATATAAATCTCCTCTCTTCCAATTTAAAAACATTACCCCTTGTCCTTTCACTACACTTCCTGACAAAGACTCCCTCTCTGGCTGTCCTATAGGCTCTCTTCAGATATTGAAAGGCCTCTATAAGGTCTCCCTGGAGCCTTCTCTTCTCCAGGCTGAACAACCCCAGCTCTCTCAGCTTGTCCTCATAGGAGAGGTGCTCCATCCCTCTGATCATCCTCATGGCCCTCCGCTGGACCCGTTCCAACAGGTCCATG
>JAOQGH010000001.1:160202884-160227273 GCA_025769975.1 Gallinago jamesoni
CCTGTCCTCATAGGAGAGGTGCTCCATCCCTCTGATCATCCTCATGGCCCTCCGCTGGACCCGTTCCAACAGGTCCACGTCCTTCCTGTGATGAGGACTCCAAAACTGGACACAGTACTCCAGGTGGGGTCTCATGATTGCAGAGTATAGTGTAGAGTGGTAGAATCACCTCCTGAGACCTGCTGGCCACACTTCTCTTGATGCATCCCAGGACACGGTTGGCTTTCTGGGCTGTTGCTCTGCCCTTGTCCACCAAGTCTGTGGCAGTATCATAAGAGGCAACTAAGTCTGTCAGGCACAATTTGCCCTTAGTGAAGCCATGTTGGCTGTCTCCAAGCACCTCATTTTCCATGTGCCTTAGCAGAGATTCCAGGACGATCTGCTCCATGATCTTTCCAGGCACAGAGGTGAGACTGACTGGCCTATAGTTCCCGTGGTCTTCTTTTTTCTCTTTTTTGAATATCGGAGTTATGTTCCCCTTTTTCCAGTCTGCGGGAACTTCGCCAGACTGCCACGATTTCTCAAATATGATGGAAAGCGACTTAGCAACTTCATCCACCAGCTCCCTCAGGACCCGTGGATGGATTTCGTCAGGTCCCATGGACTTATGCAACTTCAGGCTCCTTAAGAGGTCTTGAACCTGATCTTCTTGTACTGTGGACAGTTCTTCATTTGCAGAGCCCCTGTTTTTGCCTTCTGTGACTTGAGTAGTGTGGTTTGAGGCCCTTGCCGGTGAAGACTGAGGCAAAGAAATTGTTCAGTAGCTCAGCCTTATCCATATCCTTGGTGGCCAGGTCTCCCATTTCCTTCTGGGGAGAGTCCACAACTTCCCTAGTCTTGCCTTTGTCCCTGACAATCTGTTGTGACCTCAGAGCTGCTCTGTCTTGATCAGGAGATTCAACTAAAGACTTCCTATATTCTCTTACCATATGATCTAACCTATGTGGTGGTACAAGAAGAAAAAGGTGTTACTGTTTAGGTTGACCAATGACAAGATAACAGATGCTCTCCCCCCTTGAGAGAATACGAAAAGAGATAGACTTGTGAGTTTAAAAGAAAAAACCTAAACAACTTTAATGAAATATTAATAATAAAATAAAATTAATATAACGAAATACATAAAATATATATAAAGATACACAAAACTATTTCAAGCTCCCAGGGAGATGTCACTAGCAGACACCAGGGAAGTTCCAGACTGGACTCAATAACGAAAGTAAACTAGATTTAGAGGGAACCACCAGTGCCCTCAGGGCCCACGGACACATCTCATCAGGTCCCATGAATTTCTGTGCCTTCAGGTTGCTCTAGATGATCTTGAACCTGATCTTATTCTACAGAGGGTGGCAACTCATTCTCCCAGTGCCTGCCTTTGAATTCTGTGACTTGGGCAGTGTGGTTAGACCACTTGCCAGTGAAGAATGAAGCAAAAATATCAAGTACCTCAGCCTTCTCCATATCCCGGGTGACCAGGTCTCCCATTTCCTTCTGTAGAGGGCCATGTATTCCCTAGTCTGTCTTTAACCACTATTGTACCTGTAGAAGCTTTACTTGTTGTCCTAGATGACCCTCACCAGATTTAACTCTATCAGGGGTTTAGCTTTCCTAACCTCATCCCTGGCTGCTTGGACAATATCTCTGTATTCCTCCCAGGCTACCCTGTCCTTTCTTCCAACCTCTGTAGGCTTCCTTTTTGAGTTTGAGTTTTTCCAGGAGCAACTTGTTCATCCATGCAGGCCTCTTCTCATATTTGCTTGACTTCTGCCTTTTTTTTCTTTGGGATGCATGTGTCCTGAGCTTGGAGGAAGTGATCCTTTAATATTAACAAGCTTTCTTGAGTCTCTCTTCCCTCCAGCACTTTATCCCATGTACTCATGGCACATAAAAAACTTCATTGAGAATCTGCACAACATGTGAACATTCAACAGTCACATATTGCCCTACTAGATAAAACATAACTGTCTTATGCCTAGAGAACCGTTCTTAGATTTTCCATTTTTATAATCAGAGAATCATAGAATTGTCTAGGTTGGAAGGGACCTTACAGATCATTTACTCCAACCATCAACCTAACTTCTGACAAAAAAAAAAAAAATCAGAAATAAAAATCACTAAACCATATTCCTGAAGATAGTGTCAACCCGTCTTCTGAACACCTCCAGGGTCAGTGTCTCAATCACTTCTCTGGACAGCCCATTGCAATGCTTAATAACCCTTTCATTGTAAAAAATTTTCCTGATATCCAATCTGAACCTTCTCTGGTGCAACTTGAGGCCTTTTCCTCTTCTCCTATCACATGTGACTTGGGAGAACAGAACAACCTCTGCCTCTCTACAGACTCCTTTCAGGTAGTTGTAGAGAGCAATAAGGTCTCCCCTCAGCCTCCTTTTCTCTAGGCTGAAGAACCCCAGCTCCCTCAGCTGCTCCTCATAAGACTTACTCTCCAGAACCCTCACCAGCTGCGTTGCCCTTCTCTGGACCTGCTCCAGCACCTCAATGCCTTTTTTGTGGTAAGGGGCCCAAAACTGGACACAGTACTCAAGGTGGGACCTCACCAGTGCTGAGTGCTGAGTACAGCGGGATGATCACTTCTCAGGTCCTACTCACCACACTGTTCCTGATACAGGCCAGGATGCTGTTCGCCTTCTTGGTCACCTGGGCACATTTCTGGCTCATGTTCAGCCGACAGTTGACCAACACCCCCAGGTCCTTTTCTGCCAGACAGCTCTCCAGCCATCCTTCCGCAAGCCTGTAGCATTGCCTGGGGTTGTTGTGACCCAAGTGCAGGACCCGGCACTTGGCCTTATTAAACCTCATTCCATTGGCCTTGGCCCAGCCAGCCAGCCTGTCCAGATCCCTCTGCCAAGCCTTTCTGCCCCCCAGCAGATTGACACTGCCATGCAGCTTGGTGTCGTCTGTGAACTTACTGAGGATGCATTTGATCCCCTCGTCCAGATCATTGATAAAGATGTTAAAAAGTCCCAGTACTGAGCCCTGGAGGACACCACTCGTCATTGGCCGCCAACTGGATTTCACTCTATTCGTCACCACTCTCTGGGCCCGGCCCTTCAACCAGTTTTTAACCCAGGGGAGAGTATTCCCGTCTAAGCCATGGGTAGCCAGTTTCTCCTGGAGAATACTGTGGGAGACTGTATCAAAGGTCTTAAAAAGTCCAGGTAAATAACATCCATAGCCTTTCCTTCATCCACCAATCAAGTCACTTTGTCATAGAAGGAAATCAGGTTTGTCAAGTACGACCTGCCCCTCGTGAACCCATGCTGGCTGGGCCTGATGGCCTGGGTGTCCTGCTTGCACTGCCTAATGGCACTCAGGATGATCTGTTCCTTGACCTTGCCAGGCACCGAGGTCAGACTGACAGGCCTGTAGTTCCCCGGATCATCCTTCCGACCCTTCTCGTGGATGGGCGTTACAATTGCTAGGTGCCGGTCAACTGGGACCTCCCCAGTTTGCCAGGACTGCTGGTAAATCATGGAGAGTGCTCCACAAGCACTTCCACCAGCTCCCTCAGTGCCCTTGGGTGGATCTCATCTGGGTCCACAGACTTGTTTGTGTCTAGATGCTGGAGCAGGTCCCTCACTGCTTCCCATTGGATTACAGGGGCTTCATTCTGCTCCCTGCCCTTACACAGGGGACACCCTACTCTACTACTAAAGACTGAGGCCAAAAAGGCATTCAGCACCTGAGCCTTCTCCGTATGTTACCTCCCATATCCGATACTGGATGGAGACTGTCCTGAATCCTCCTCTTGATGCAACTATATTTATAGAAATTCTTTTTGTTGTTTTTAACATCCAAGGTTAAGGTCAAGCTGGGCTTTGGCCTTTCTAATCTTTTCCCTACACAACTTTGCTACACCTTTATAATCTTCCTGAGTGGCCTGCCCCTTTTTCCAAAGCCCATATACTCTCCTTTTTTCCCTGAGCAGTGACCTTATCTCTTTGTTCAGCCAGGCCAGTCTCTTCCCCCGATGGCTCACTTTACTGCACAAAGGGACAGCCTGTGCCTGGGTTTTTAAGACCTCCTCCTTGAAAAATGTCCAGCCTTCCTGGACCCCTTTGCCCTTCAGGGCTGCCTGCCAAGGGACGCTGTCAAGCAGACTCTTGAAAAGACCAAAGTCCACCCTCCAGAATTCCATGATGGCATTCCTGCTGGTTCCCCTTCTGTCCTCCCTGAGAATCAAAAACTTTACCATTTCGTGGTCACTTTGCCCAAGGTGGCCTCCAACCATCACATCCCCCACAAATCCTTCTCTATTTACAAACACCAGATCCAGCAGTGCTCCTTCCCTAGTCGGCTCCCTCACCAGCTGTGTCAGGAATTTTTCCCCAACACACTCCAGGAACCTTCTAAACTGTTCCCTTTCAGCTGTATCATGTTCCCAGCTGATATCTGGTAGGTTGAAGTCTCCCACCAGAACAAGGGCAAGCAATCTTGAGACCTCTGCTAGCTGCTTATAGAACATTTCATCTACCTCAACATCCTGGGTGGGTGGTCTGTAACAGACTCCCACCACAATATCAGCCTTACTGGCCCTCCCCCTGATTCTTACCCATAGGCACTCAACTCTACCATTACTCTCAATTAGTTCTAGACATTCATAATCCTCCCTAACATACAAGGCCCCCTCCTCCTCTTGTTCCTTGCCTTCTGAAGAGTTTGTATCCATCCATCGCAGCACTCCTGTCATGTGATTCATCCCACCACATTTCCATGATAGCAACTACATCGTAGCTTTCCTGCCACACAATGGCTTCTAGCTCCTCCTGTTTGTTGCCCATGCTGAGTGCATTTGTGTAGATTCACTTCTGCTGGGCTAGTTGTCCTGCCACTTTTTTGGGGGTACAAGCCCTATTTCCCACCTGACCGTGCTCAGTCCCCTCTATAGTTGCCACCCTATTACTACTTCTTATGTCTTCGCTATCATATGGATCACCATGCTCCACTGCCAATGAGACAATGGACTGCAAGGCCTTGCTAGCAGTAGTAGTAGACTTCCCCCCACCTCCCACCCCCCACCCCGCCATTGCAAGCAGGCCTGGTGTCCTATAAATCAACCCAAAAGAGAGAGCAAGAGTTTTCTCTACTCTTCTGTCCCTCAAGCCCTGGCATGCTTCCCTTGGGTTTCATCTCCTCAGTACCAGTTATCTCCCAGTCCCACCTCATATCTAGTTTAAAGCCATGTCCATAAGCCCTGCTAATCCTGCCCCAAAATTCTTTTCCCCCTCTTGGACAGGTGCCTCCCCCCTTCCACCAGCAGGCCAGGTGTCTCATACAGCATTCTATGACTGAAATACCCAAAGCCCTGCTGATAGCACCAGTCCCACAGGACATTCGCCTGCTTCGGCAAGCAGGGACCTGTTTCCACTCCCCTTCTTCTCTGAGATCACCTCTTGCTGCCTGGGGAGAAGAAGGGAGAGGGTCCTCTGATTTATGTGAGGGCTCATCCTGTTCCCTTATCCCTCAGGGATTGCACCCACCCCTCACAACTGTTTTTCACATTTTTTTTTCTAACTCCTCATTCGCATGCAGTGTTTTGCCCTTTCTTAAATACTTTTTCTCTGAGGCTTGAGTGAGGGGCTCAGCTATGTCCTTTGGTGAACTGTTAGAGTTATCTGGAAGAGGCTTTGTCCAGCATGGGGCAGCCCCTGGCCTCTTCTCACTGAGGCCACCCTGTAGCCCCAAAGCTACCAAAACCTTGCACCTATACCCAATGTATGTTTTTTTTCTTGTTTTGTGGAGTGTGGGTACTTCCAATAGTTATCCAACCTTTCTTTCATGGAAGCAGCTGCGCAGCCTACAACTGTTCCCAAAGCATAGTCTTTGCCATGCTGCAGTATTGTCAAGTCACGTACTGCAGTTTTTGATCGGATGTATCTGAATAAAGGAAATTCCAATAAAACCTTATCCATTTTTTAGTAAAAATAAGGATAACCATGCATTTAATTTAAAAAAAAAAAAAAGGAAAAATGACAAATCTCTACAAAAAAAAATCATGTCAAGTGTATTTCTCAGATCTTTTCCTAGACAACAGAAAAATAGAAATAAAATAATGGGGTGAAAAATGGGAATAATGTACATGCAGGACATGTAACAGTATGCAGTCAAAGATTCTAGAAAATTTTGAAAGTTATTTTGAAAATGAGTGTTTTGCCAACATTTGCCAACCTCACATACTCTAAGTGAATGCCATCCAATTTTATGTGGCTGAGACATGTTTAGGGACCTATAAACATCTGGGCCAACTGTCTGCAAAATTCTAATCAAGTTTGGACATAAGTAAAGAGTTACATTTATCTCAAGTCAGTAAAAGCATTTAACATTAATGTTAATATGTGAGAAGAAGGAGGGCTGGCAGAATAAGTTCTTACTAGTTCAGTACTCAGGTCAGGTTTCAGCTCAAGACTGTGGATTCTTACTTTTAAATATCTAAAGAAAGGTGCCCACTTGTGACCTACAGGCTTGACACAAAATAAAGTCATACATATACTACCATTTGTGATGCCTAGTGTTATAAAATCTGGTTTCTAGTTGTTTATTCAGAAGGGTTAGGATGTCCTACAGATCCTATGGCTTATGTATCAGCTTTGCCATAGGGTAAGAGTCTTATGCCTTAGTTCAATTTTCTTAATTCAACTAGGCAGTTGAATTAAGCTTTGGGTGTATAGATTCCAGCTATAGTCAGTGACTCTCCAGGGAGAAATTCAGTTACTGAAATTTTAGATTCCATTTGGTATCTCATCTATCCTCAAACATGTGCTGATAAGTTTTAATTTATCATCCAAAATATTTTGGCAGGAAAAGATTCTTATATGAATGTAGCAATTTTAAACATTAAGCAAACTTTGCAGGATTTCTATGTTGAAAGTTGTGCCATGAAACACGGCCTCTTTTTTTTTTTTCTTGATGAAAGTCAATATGGACCTGAAATGTTGCAAAAGGATGCCAGATGATTGTACACCTGCTTTCCAGCTGCTGATGGTTAACACATGAGATATGCCACTTAGTTGATACAGTTTCCAGACCAAACCTTGTCAGCATAGTTAGGCAGGAAGAAGCACTCACATATTTATGGAAGGGAGCAAATCACTGAGAAAGACATCAGTTTCAGTCAAATTTGAAGTTTAGCTGCAGGGAGTTGTTTACCAATTATATCCACATACATAGTTTGCTAATCTCTGAAGCTTGTTTCAACTGGATGCTATTTGAGCCCTGAATATTGCAGATGCTATTTCTGGGAAAATGTTAGGCAATTAGGTGCATCCTTGTGGAGAATGAGAAAGTTGGAGATGCACTGCTGAACGAGAGCTCAGCAGGTGTTCTTGTGTTGATGGGACGGAGGCCTTGAGATCAGTAAAACAATGTCCTTATATGTTGATGTGTGTGTGTTTTGAAACAGATATCAGTGCACCGAAATAGTAATGTTTCTATTAGCTAGGCGGGATAAACAGATGTAGCCAATTGTACTGCTCACAACAGTGTATTGACATCTGTTTGTAACCTAGCTGTGTGGAGAGCACAACGCGTGATGAAAGACAGAAACTATATACGCTGGCAGTGTAAAACAATAAACATCTTCGCTTCACCACTTATTGGAGTCCGGGCCTTCAGTGCCACACATCCTAAGCCTCTTTCACCTGTATTTTAACATAGTAGGGATTTACAGTTTTTCTTACATGAAACCACACTAATATATGCTTGGATTGTGCATGTCATCCTTTGTTTCTAAATACTTTCTTGAATACTCACTTTTCCATTCAGCTCTTTGTGGGAGTTACAGAAACAAGCATACAAGGAGTCATCTTTTCCTCCTTTCTTTTCTATACAGTGATACATTAATAAAGATTGACACTCCATTGATATCCCAGGCCGCAAAATAATATACGGAAAAATGGCAGAGATTTCAAGGCTTTCTGTAAATCCCACCGCAATTAAAACAGAAGTAAATAAGTAAGTAAATAAATACGTCTGATTTTGTAGAGGAATCACTCTGTAACTACTCTTTCTCCCTCAAGATCTTCAGAGAAGGCTGAAATATATTCTGTTGGACTTGAAACTGAGTTCATTTAGACTACAACAGAATTTGAAATAGAAAAAAACCCAACCAAAACCCCAAAAGCCAGCAATGAAACTCACTTTTGATTTGATCAATACTGTTCTGTGATATTACCAGTCTTTTTTCTTTCAGATTTTTTAACTGCTTAATTTTGTCCTTCTTGTTATCTGTAGTAATCTTAAAATAAAAATACTTTGCAATGAAAAAGGAAAGAATTTTCAAAATTTGTTTCCCCTGTGCTTGCCTAAGACTTTTTATCCCATCACAGTGAAATTTATGAAAATTTTGGTGCCTCAGAGATGTAGGTTTTGGCATATTAATATTCATCAAAACATTTTTTTTGCTTAGCTCTATAAATCCTTTATATGCCAAGGAATTACAGGAAAGAAAAATAACTATTTAAAAGCATACATATTTATGCATCATATGTTTCATAAAGATAGGGAAATATATTCTTCTTGAATTTTCATAAGATTAAACTTTCTCTTTCTCAAAGCAAGGTAGTGATTGCTGAGGTTGACCTATGTATCTCAAAAATTAATGCACTTGCTGAAGAATTACCAGATTATTTCTTCTGTAACCCCAAACCTACACACTTAATATGAAGTCTCCAGTCTTTGTATTAAAAATCTTGCCTTTTGTTAAATGGACAGCTCTGAATATATAGAATTAAAAACTGCAGGTTATGAATGCTGCTCCACTTAGAAAGTGTAATGAACTATCCATCCCAATTATAAACACAAATTATAATCAGATTTCGAACAGAAGAAAAAACCAACAACTTGTAAATGAGGGAGCTAAATGAACAATATGACAAGACGTATAGAAAGGTGTAAAAAACATTCAGAAAATGAATAAGTAAAGATCACTATATATAGAAACAAGACGGAAGACAACTTTCTAAAGGTATAAATAACCAAACTGGCAGGTAAAATGAATGGATGAGTAGACTTCACTATATTGTATATAGCACAGAAAATACAGTCTATGGAAAGTGAACACTGTTGATGAGATTTGCAGGTACAATGGGGTAAGGGAAGGAAGAATAGCTATAGGACATAATAGAACAGAATATATATGAAAAGTACAAAATTTAACAAAAGAATACTTATACTAGGATCCCAATTAAAATACAGTAAATATTAGCAAATGTCAGAGTTAAAAATCATTTTGTGCAACAGGAGGTTAACTAGTAGGCCAAGGCACATAGAGAAAGTAGCTTAAATATATGTCTTTAGATTGGAGTTATGGGAAGCTAGGGAAAAGGGTAGAAGTAATAACAGTTATCCATATGAATAGCATTCATGGTTCCCATTTTAATGGTGAAAGTGGAAAAAACACCCACTTTTTTCAACTCTAAATAGGCTCTTTTGCTAAAAATTACCCTGATTTAAAAAAGAGAAATATTTCTATTCTGATGAATAAACACAGGCCGATGACTAGACACAAACCCTGGTCTTTTGATTATCTGGAGACTTATCTACTTCTTATCCTGGTTCTTTTCTGAGCCATATAGACCAGGTCCATACAGCATAACTGCATCATAGAATAAACCAGTCCTAAGCAGTTTGGGCAGAAGTCAATTCCAGTCACCTTGTCACAGGATGTGTATATATATACATATATATATATATATATATATATACATATAGCCAGAGACTCCCTGTGAGCTCACTCTTTCACCTGGAATGGAGTGGAGCCAAAATCAAATTCCTTTTCTATATCATTCAGAGTAAATGAGATGTCTCTGAATCTCCCATCTCCTACTAGACCAGCTTCAGAATGAACATGTTGAGTTCCGAGTTGCTGAGATTGAAGGCTCTCCAGTACAGCTGTCCTGCTGAGGGTAGGGTCAATCTGAGAAAGGCACAGCTGCATTGACACAGCTCAGGGCTGTGTAAAGTCAAGTTCTGAATATCTTCAGGGAAAGAGATGACACAATCTCTGTGTGCAATCTGATTCAGTATTTGACCCCCTTAATTATTAAAAAAGATTTTCCTGATATTTACATGGAATTTCCTGTATTCTAATTTGTGCCTATTGCTTTGTGTACTGTTTCTGAACACCTCTGAGTCGAGTCTAGCTCTATCTTCTTTACTGCCCCTCCCATCAAGTATTTCTAGATATAGATAGAATCCCCCCAAAAGCATTCTTTTCTTTAGGCTGAACAGTACCATTTCTCTCAACCTCTTCTTATATGACAGATGCTCTAGTCCCCTGCTCATCTCCAATCCCTTAGTCAAAGAAAACACATCTTTACTACAAGGGTGGTCAAACACTGAAACAGGTTGCCCAGCTCCCTGTTGAGCTTCTGTCTATGGATATATTCAAAACCTGGCTGAATACCAATCTGGGTAACCTGTTCAAGCTGGCAGTGCTTGAGCAAGGGGTTGGACTAGACAATCTCCATACGTCCCTTCTAACCTCAAACATTCTGTGACTCTATAATCATCTTTGTGGCTCTTTGTCAGACTTACTCTACTATCTTAGAATCATAGAATCATAGATTAGCCCAGGTTGGAAGGGTCCTCAAAAGAGGTCCAACTTCTCATGGTGTCTAGATGAGATTATTTAGCTTCCTGTCCAATCACAATTTGAAAATGTCCAGTGATGAGGATTCTACTGTGTCCTTGGGAAGATTTTTCCAGTGATTTTTTTCACTGTAAAAAATTTCTTTCCTATGTTGAGATGAAATATCTCCTCCAACCTGTGCCTGTTGCCCTTTGCCATTGTCATAGAATCATAGAACCGTCCAGGCCTGAAGAGACCTCCAAAGGTCATCTAGTCCAACCTCCCCGCAGTCAGCAGGGACACCCCCAACTAGACCAGGTTGCCCAGGGCCTCATCGAGCCTCACCTTGAATATCTCCAGGGATGGGACCTCAACCACCTCCCTGGGCAACCTGTTCCGGTGCTCTACCACCTTCATTGTAAAGAACTTATTCCTAATATCCAATCTAAATCTGCTCTTCTTCAGCTTAAAGACATTGTCCCTTGTCCTGTCACTGCAGGCCTTTGTAAACAGGCTCTCCCCAGCCTTCCTGTAGGCCCCCTTTAGGTACTGGAAGGCTGCTATTAGATCTCCCCGGAGCCTCCTCTTCTCCAGGCTGAACAACCCCAGCTCCCTCATCCTGTCCTCATAACAGAGGTGCTCCAACCCCCTGATCATCCCAGTGTCCCTCCTCTGGACCCACTCCATCAGGTCCGTGTCTTTCCTATATTGAGGGCTCCAGACCTGTACACAGTATTCCAGGTGAGGTCTCACCAGAGCAAAATAAAGCGGAAGAATCACCTCTCTGGATCTGCTAACAATGCATCTTTTGATGCAACCCAGGATGTGATTGGCCTTCTGGGCTTCAAGTGCACACTGCCTGCTCATATCTAGCTTCTCGTTCACCAGCACCCCCAAGTCCCTTTCCTCAGGGATGCTTTTAATACCTTATCCTCTTGTCCACACTGATGGTGAGGATTGTTCCAGCCCAGATGCAGAACCCTGCACTTGCTTTTCTTGAACCTCATGAGGTTCACCGGGGCCCACCTCTCCAGCCTGTCCAGGTCCCTCTGGATGACATTCCATCTCTCTGGTGTATCGCCAACACCACACAGCTTGGTGTCATGTGGCTCCTTGTGGAGGAATGGATAAAAGAATGAGAAAGAATACTGAAGTTGTATGCTCATCCTAAACATTTTCCTAATACCTGCCTCTGGGTTGTTCCATGTGAAGAGAGAATGTCCATCCTCTTTGTAGCTCCCTTTAAGTACAGGATACTGTGATGAGGCCCCCCCTAAGACTGCTCCTGTCCAGGGAGACAAGATCTAACTCCTTCATTCTTTCCTCATAGGTAAAAATTCTCCAGTCACTTGATCATGTTCCTGGCCATCCTTTGGACCAACTCTATGTCTATGTTTCTGTCATACTGGAGAGCCTGGACATAGACCCAGCACTCCAGTTGTGGTCTCATTAGTGTTGAGTAGAGGGAAAGAATCATCTCCCTTTGTCAGCAAGCAATGCCCTTCATAATGCAGCCTAGAAAACTATTAGTCTTCTTTGATGCCGGGGTGCATTATTAAATCATGATCAGCTCTCACTGCCTTTTGTGCTAAGCTGCTTTCAATCAAGTCAGCCCCAAGCCCGTGCTGGATATACGTGTATTACACTGAAACAGGTCAAAAGTGGTGCCAACTAGACAGGAACACTGCCTATGGTAAAGGAAAGAGCTGATACTAAAATGTGATCCTATGTTAGAGTCAGATGTAAAAAGAAATCAGCAAGAAGAAACTAAAGACATATTTCTTTGACTTAGGGTAATAAAACAACTATCTGATGAAGACAGTATCTCTGTTGTTCAGTGCTGAAAAAAAAAGAATGGAACAGAAGGAAAGAAAAAAGGTGAATGCAGAAGGGGGAAGGGAGATTGGGTGCAAAGAAATATTCAAGAAACTCCTTGTATAGTAGGTGTGTGGCGGTGTAGTTTTGTCATATAAACGAATAGGATGTCAGATAAAGTGTAAGAGTATTTGAACAGAGAGATCTGGTGAATGCATATGATTCATGGAAAAGAATGAAAAATACAATAGTACAGTTATGACTCAAATTCCAAATAAGAATGATGTTTCCACAGGTTATACTTCCTTATTTTTCTTCTTCTCAGTATCAGGCTTCTAGTGCTTGCAATCCTAAGACTTACAAGGAAATAGCTATATGATTAAATGACTAATAACTAAAAGGAGAGGCCACTTAATGCCTGTTTTATAGGGGTAATACTGAGTATAATGGCTGAAATAAGGCTGAGATTTATCCCTTACTTAAACTGGATAATGAAATGATAGACCAAGTAATAATGACAAGCATACTAACTCTGTAATTATTTTCCAAAACAAGAAAGGCTTGGGATGGAAACATGAAGAAAAGCAAACAAACAAAAAAACAAACAAACAAACAAAATCAGTGGAGAGATTAACAAAGAGAGATTAATAGATCTTTTATGTTTTAAAAGCAAAGTTCACGGAAAAAATATAATTGGTATCTAAGGTCCTCTCTTTTTGCAGTATTCTGCTGCAGTGATAAACTGTATAAAAATTAGTCATAGGAAGCTGAATAAGAGGTCTGGAAAGAAGGAAGTTAAAGACAGGATTAAAGAAAAGAATGCAGAGAAGTTGAAAAAAAATTATTTGTGGAATCAGAATCATCTTGTTTGAATAAGATGTATCAAAAAGTAGATAATACCATAGATATAAGGACAAAATATAGGACATGCCACTCTGTCCAGATGCTATGAGTTGAATTATGAATTACTACAGCAGGTTGGCTAGAGATTAATATAAAGTGTTATACAGTAAATTTGGGAGTATTGTGCACTGGCCAATCCTTTAGAATTATGGACCATAAGAAAGAGACAAATAGGATTGTTATGTCCCAGATAAAGAAATAGAAAGGAAGACTGTAAAGTATTATAGGATTTTACTCTCTTCTTCATTAATTATATACTGGATAAGCAGGAATGGTAGCTATAAAATAAAGAATTAATCAAGGGACAGTGTTTCATCGTGCAGTTCCTTTTTTGGTTTTAAAGAACAGGCAATGAAAATGACATAAAAATTGAAAAATATTATAACTGTGCCTTAAATTGAACAGCATGGAAGGAATAATAATAATGTCAATAATTTGAGTGGGGAGACACTATATCAACATTATGTAACCTGGAAATTTGGTCCATCCCAGGAATATAGGTCCTTAGAAAGTAACTTTAAAGGGTACTGAGATAAAATACTAATATTAGTGATGGTTTAGGATAAGACATTAAAAAGGAAATCCACTTATGCCTGGCAACTCATATGCATAACAGGTGAACATAATGAAAATGTATTTTCTCAAGAAACAAATAGACAGATTTTCTTCTGGTTTGTGGTTTTGGTTTTTTGGGAGGGAGGTTGTTGTTGGGGTTTTTTTGTGGGTTTTTGTTGTTGTGGGTTTGTTTGTTTGTTTGCTTTTCTTCCCAGTCTTCCTGTTTTTAATAGACAAGTGTATTCTTATGTTCATCTTTACAAATATATAAAAACTATACATTTTATTAAAATTATATATCTAAACTGTGCTTTTGGATTTGGTGTGGATCATGACTTCCTCATTGGCTTGTGGTTATGTGAATCTGTTGATGCATAAAATTTCATGTCTATCATAACTCTGTTAACCTTTATCATAAAAATTCTCACAATTCTTATCTGAAAACAATGTAACAAGCAAAGTATTTCTCCAGGATTTATTATTCTGCTTCAAGAGTTTTTATATTCTACTCAAATGGGTTAATTTCACTTAGCATGAAAAATCTATGAGATTGGCTTGTTTCTGTTGAAATCGATAGAATTTTTTTCCATTGGCATTAAGGGAAACTGAATCTGATCAAGTATGAGTATTTCAGTTAATGGAAGTAAATAGGAATATCAGGAAGAGACCCCGTCCCCCCTCAAAGTAGCATCCACATGAAAAATTAATGTCCTCATACTTTGTTCAGAGGATATTCGCGAAGTGATATGTTTTTAAGTTAGCATTATTCTTTTTCGAAAAGTCACACTATATTTTCCAACTATCCTTTGCATAAAATGCAACATTGCAATTGCAACATAAGAAATCACACACTACAAGGTAAGATTCAGTGACCTTTACACAGAATAAATTATATTTTAGTAAAAAACTAAAATAATAAGTTGGCCTTTTGCACAAAATAAAGCTTTAT
Organism: Gallinago jamesoni; assembly: GCA_025769975.1. NCBI lineage: Eukaryota > Metazoa > Chordata > Aves > Charadriiformes > Scolopacidae > Gallinago > Gallinago jamesoni. The sequence goes on from JAOQGH010000001.1 coordinate 160,217,692, forward strand.
ATATATGGTCATAAACGGTTATGTACAAATACTGTACAGATGTCAGAGAGATGGTCTAGCTAGGCACATGGACTTCACACCTGTGTAAAGACTACTAGACTAGTACGCTAAGACAGATACTAATTTAGGAAGAAGTCTTGTCATGCCAGACTGAATATTAATTTCAACTGGAAATTTAAAATTTGACTTATGTCCTGGTTTCAGCTGAGATAGACTTAATTTTCTTTCTAGTGGTTGCTGTGTTTTCAGATTTGGTTTGAAAGAATTATCAATAATGCATATTGTTTTAGTTGTTGTTAAGCAATATTTATGCTAGTCAAGAACTGTTTTCAGTTTTCTATGGAAGCTGAGAAGGAGCGTAGACAGAATAATGGAATGGCCAATAGAATATTCTGTACCATAGACGTCATGCTCAGTATATAAATGGAGGTTGACCAGGCATGTGAGGGGAAAGAAATGTGCGATCTCAGCTCAGGTTGGGCTGGGCAACCAATTCACTAGGCAGTGAGAGTGACTTGTGTCCTGAATATTCTTTTACCATTTTTATTATTGATATTTTTCCTTTTCTGTTATTTTTCTAGTAAGCTGTTGACTCAGCCCATGAGATGTTTGTGGGTTTTTTTTTTTTCCCTTTCCCTTCATTTTCTCCCTCTTCTGCCTATCCTTCAGGGAGGAGTAGGGAAGGGGAAGGAAAGGAAGGAGAGCAAGAGGCTGCATGGTCCTAGTTGCTGGCTGGGGTTAAACCATGACAACTTATAAGAATGTTTTTCAGTTAAATAATTTTTTTTTTCAGATCCTTCTAACATTCTTCCTTCATGCTTATATGAAGATCTATGGTCTTTTAACTAGTATCCTAAAGATGGAGAAGAGGGGCACATGCATATGCATCAAGAAGAATGAAGAATACAGGGCTACTTAAAAGTAATAGAAGTAGAATCTTTTATAGATAGGAGATCAAACAAACTTTTATACAATGAAAAGTAAATCAGTATCGATTTAACAGCCCTAATCTCAGATGAGAAAATGAATAAGGTTTTAATTGTTACAATAATAGCAAAGTTGTAGGTAAATTTATATCCCTGTCTCTCTTGGTCTCTCTAACCCTGCATCTATGCACCAATCCTTCTTCCTACCTACATATCTGCACAGCTTCCTATAGTTTTGAGATTGTCAATTCCTGAATGATCCACACAAAAATCACTATGCAAGTAATCCAGCATAGTTTAAAAAGAAAACCCTGACTGCTGTCACATAACTGCAAGCACATCTAAATACTCTATAAATGTGGAAAATAACCTGCGAAGGCTTTTAGACCTAAGACTTGGAGATTTGAACTATTTATATAGTCAGAAACAGCTGAAAACTGTTTTCAGAGTTTGCTCATCACCACCTGTTAGTCATCAGTTCTGTGATATGTGAAACAGAACCCACATGCTTTTGCCAAGCTAACTGTGCCTGAATTCTGTACGTTTTGAGAAAATTTGATATATTAGCCACCATGTTGAAAATTAATTTTGGATGAAAAGTCATCTGTCTTGTCACAAAAGATTGTGGCTAGATTCTTTTCAGTCTATGTAATAGTTTGTCTTAGGAGCATCCTCTTCTGAATGATAATCAGTAACTTTGAATTCTAGCGTGTAAAGATTTTATCTATTTGTTTGCACCAGTCTCAGACCATATTCCATCTGCCTTATTTGGACCTTAATTTAAATTCATTTTTTTCATTTGGTAAACTTGCAAGTGTTAGGTTATAGATGGACGTGATGGTCTGAAGTTGCAGCAGGAGAGGTTTAGATTAGATATTAGGTTACTGAGAGAGTGGTCAGGCCCTGGAACAGCCTGCCTTGGGAGGTGGTAAAATTGCTATCTCTGGAGTTATTTAAGTAACATGTAGACATGGCAATTCAGGGCATGCTCTAGTGCCCAAGGTTGTTGGTTTGTGACTGTTTGTGGGGTTTGTTTTGTTTTGTTTTTTGGTTTAGTTTGCAGTTGTGTTTTTTTTTTCTGTTGGACTTGTTGATCTCAAAGATCCCTTCCAACCATGAAGGTTCTGTAATTCTATTATTTGAAATTGGATATACCAGTGATAGGCATGGTGTTAGCATAACTATGGAGGATTGGGGTCCACAAGCAAACCTTGCTATTTTTACATCAGAAGACAGCAGGCATTTGCTTAATTAGGGTTGGGTACATATAAGTTTATAAAGAGGGCCTTTGTTTAGTCATTTAAGAAACTGTTAGCTCCATATCTATATACAGTGACTAAACAACCAGCATTCCACAGAGTAGCATCCCTGTCTGAATATAGACTGTTGCTTAAAGTATTCACCCTAAAAATATGCGTATCAGTTTAACTCTACCAGTGATATTTAAAACTGATACTGCATCTTCTCTAAAAATACCCATTTACAGATAGGATGGGGAGGTATATGTTAACTGCTTAGCTATTCTTTCTGTGGTTTCTGTAGCAGCAGCAGAACAGCATCTTTCTTTCTTCATTGAGCTGAGGCAAAATGGTATAGTCTTCCCTGCATATCGGCGATTTTCAAATATTGTGATTTGGGCTTCACTCTGAATTTTATATGTAGACTCGTGTTCCTTTCAGTTACAATCCCTGTTTCTGTAATTTAGTTTCTCTACCTTATGAACAGACTTATAAGCAACAGGAACCGCTTCTCACTGGGGGGCTGTTATCTCAAACTATGTTTTTACCAGACGTGTTTGCTTGCGGCTAACTGTACTCACACAACACCGTTCTTAGTGCACATCACTATGTGCTAATGAAGTAAAGACAAAAATAATGAATCTGTTAATTTAGAACCAACATCAGGAGAATTTCATATTCAATATCACTGCTTTGGCTTCTTTGTTGAATTTTTTGTGGTGTTGATTTTGTTCGGGTTTTTCTGTGTGTGTGTTGTTTTTTTTTTTCCCAGCATTCCTCTGAGTTCAGCATAACTACACTTGTTTGTAATTGCAGAGGATCTGAGCAATAATGTTTCCTTTAGATGAAGGAAACAAGCAAATCTGCTAAGAAAAACACTATGTAGCTCCAATACAAAAAAAAACAAGGGTGAGAGAGAAGTAATATGTAAAAGCTTTTCACTACTACTCTGTAGGGAAATGTACATTAACAAATATGCATATTTTAATCAATTCTAACTGCTGCTAGTGAGAAATGTTGGCTTATAAACACTGCTGTTCTGAATTTACATTTGCAGACTCATTTGCCTTAGGAAAAAAAAATCAGAATATTGTTCTCAGAAGTGTATTTGAAAAATGTTATTTGTCATTAACAAAATCAGCACAAGCCTTCCAAAAGCAGCAGTGTGTGCTCCACATGCAGAAAACATTTAAATAGCTTTTTCCTGCTTAAAGAAGAATGAGAGGTTTATGAACTTGTAGGCTTAATCACTACCGATTGGCCTTCATTATCTTCTTCTTTTTTTTCAGATGCAAACTTTGTGCTTATATTTTTTATAGTAAACCGGAGGTTTTAGCCCCCAGTGGAGCAACATGTTTCATTGTATATTTTATGTAAAACATTATAATAATTGAAGCATACACTTGATTTCTGGAAAAAAATATCAGACAGGATTTTTCTGAAGTAATCCAGATCCTAGCTGTTATTAAAAACACTTTTTCTAGATTATAGTTCAACAATCTTGAAAAATTTAATTTTATATCTTTTTTTTTTATTTTGTAACTTCCAATTAGACAGTAATTAAGTAGTGAAAAAATGATATTTTTGTTAACAGAAAATTTGAAAGTCTTCCTACAATTTTTAGATTTCTTTTGTCAGAACTTCTCAAGACTGAGAACTAAAAAATAAAATCACATTTTTTTCTTTTCTGCTTACTATTTCCATATCCTGGTAACATGCAACTCATAATAACAACTTATGTATCCCTTGGTATATTCACTAAGTTATTGTTTCTAACTGTAGATTCTAACTGTAGTTACAGTTTCTAACTGTACTGTACATATGCTTTGATCTTCTGTGGTGTTCTAGTCTACTACATTCAACTGATGATTAAGCAGTAGTGCCACACAGCCATGTACTGGTAAAATATTGCTAACAGATACATACATAGTCAGTGCTACTTGCAATTTATCACAAAGCTGAATTTTAAAATTAATTTTTTCTCATAATTTATTTCTGTATTTTTAGGGTTTTTTAAAAAGTAACAATTTTTTCACAGATATAAAATGTTAAACAAATCCAGATGCAACACAAAGATTGAATATAACTTTAAGACTGTTGTCATCACATTAAAGGATCAGTGTTTTTCTATTTTTAGTTTGGCTTATTCACTTTTGCAGTATTCATGGGATATGTGGAAAAGTGAAGGAAAGAAATCCTTGGGTGGAATTAGAATCACAGAAGCATTTAAGTTAGAAAGGACCTTTAAGCTTGTTGAGTCACACTGTAAACCTAACACTGCTAAGTCCACTTAGGTGGACTTAGGTGGTTGGCTTTACCATGTCTCTAAGCACCACCTCTGCACCTCATTTAAGTTCCTAAAGGGATGATGACTCAACCACTTCCCTGAGAGGCTTCTGCCAGTGGCTGATAACTCTTTCAATGAAGACACTTGTCCTAGTATCCAGTTTAAACCTCCCCTGGTGCAAGTTGAGGCCATTTTCTCTTGTTAGGTAAGAGACCAACGCCCATCTCACTACAACCTCCTTTCAGGTAGCTATATAGTTAATGGGTTCTCTGAGATTTGGGAGCTAGATAACATTCCTCTGTCCCATACTTGATGTAGTTATAACAGAGTTTCCACTTAGTTTCCCTGTGAACCACTGGACAGTTTTCTGTTGTGGTGATGCTGGTCTTGGGGTTACTTTTTTGTGTCATGGGAAGGTTTTGGTTTGTTTTGAGGTGGTTTTTTTTTTTGTTTGTTTTTTCTTTTGCTTCTTTTCTTTTCCAAAAACTCTTGCCTCAGTCTTTCCATATAACTTTCAAAGCAAAGCAATTTTTGCATGAATTCAGAAATTCAGCATAAATGAATGCACATTTTTATGATAGTGTAGAATAATAAGTGCTCCCTTTGGATAGTCGAAGTCTTTGCTTTGAAGAGGTTATACTAGATTACATAATGGACACTTTTAGCCAAAAAACATATGGAATTGTGAAATGTCGGTCTCAAAAATCCAGGGCAAGCAAGCTGGTGCTTTAGAGTACCACAGGAAACTAAAATAAAAACATCTTATATTCTACTCTCAGAAAAAAGATAGAGTTTTTCTACTAAACTCCAAAGCCTGAAGAAAATTAAAGATAATACTGTACTCTTTTAATTAATTACTTCATTAATTGTTATAATATATAATATTCCATGTAAAAATATATAATTTATGATTATTTTAACTCTTACTCATTAACTAATATCCTCAGTAGGAAATTCCATCACAAGCTATGTCTAAGGACTAAGCATTAAAATAAAAAATTGTTATTATTATTCTAACTAAAACAAACACAATTTCAACAGTCAGGAATGGTGTTTGTATTATGATTTTAATGTGACCTGGATGGTCATGGGTACTTCTCTACTGACTGTCTGAACAACTATGACAGGACACAGAATTAGTTCACAGCTATAAAGATAGGAAAAAGAATAGTTCTCCCTTTATCCTAAGCTGTGGAGATTCTGAAATCATCACATACCCGAAAACATCAATAAAATAAAAAAATTATATGCATTTATATATTTATATAAAATTTATATAGCCTTTCTTCAAGACTAAGAATGGAAATTTGACTCGTGTACAGAACAAAAGCCCACTGTCTGTCCTAACAGAATTGTAAGAGTTCCAGCACCTAAAGTCCTACAGAATCCAGTGTCAGTGAAGCAACTGAAAGGTAACACTCAGAATCAGTCTGCCAGTCTACTGGGAGACCTACACAGTATCCCAGACAATGTTGGATCTCAATAATCAAGGTATCATCTCTGAGTATGTCTTCAGCCAGATGACATTCTTAACATTTTTCTCCATCCTTAAAGTTTGGTAAAATTGCTTTGCCTGCAGATATTTTTAATTTATTCACTGGCATTTCTCCTTTAATGAGCAAATTAGAATCTGAAAGTGCCTGAAGTGACATTTATAAAAATTTCTGCAGTAGGCCTTACACTACACCTCATTCTGCCAATTTGAATGGCGTTGATTGTTCAATTTATAACTACCACTAGTAATAAAAACAGCTGCTTCACAGCATGGATTCCCAAATTCAGTTAAGTTCTCATGTTCTCAATATCATTGATCCAAAACTGTAAAAAAAAGATCTTATTATATGAGTTGTATCTGAGCTATATGATTTGTAGTTCATCCCTCTTCTTAGTGGTGTACATTCCACAAAAAATGGCACGCCTTTCATTAGTCCTGACTACCACTTGGTTTTATTTCTGTTGCATTTTGGTCTGCAATATGAAATACGGAAATCTCTGTCCTAACAATTTACTATACTGCTCATTCTCAAAGTAAAGGTCTTTCCCAGAGATTGGGAAGTATGACATAAAATTAGAACATACACCCCAGAAATGTCTTAGTATGGTAGACATGGCATAAAAACCTAAGCAATGGGACCAAGAAACAGATCCCAAGAAAAATATGTTCATCTGAAGCAGACATAAAGGATAAGTAAATGTAAATCTATAGTATGACTGAGATTCAGAAGAAAAAATCACTGTCCAAACTGATTGAAAACTTTGAACGTATCTGTTGGCTTAAAAAAGGAACCCCTGGAATGTCAAAAACAATTAAGGTTGATTGTCAGCATGATCTTACAGAGCTTGAAAATTGCATCATGGAAACAAGTGGAGAAATGACAAAGGCTTAATATTTTCTGGAAAACTGTCATCTGAAGGAAAGTTTAGAAGGATGTCTTGAGGTGAAAAGCTGGAGAACTTTGTGGGACAGAGGAAACTGGTGCAGTCATGCCCAGATTGCATTTTGAGAACAATTCTTGGAGAGGTCTGCACCCAAACCTGCATGGATATATTTTTCCATAGGAAATACGATGATTGATTTCAAAAGACAGGTTAGAAAATAATTATTTTCTTTTTTGTTTGTTTGAAATGCAAATGACAGAAAACCACAATCCACAACCAAACTGGGCAGATAAAGTATTTGATGATGTAGAAATATCCTCAGATATGTATACACATACACAGAAACATGTGTAAGAATACCAGTAGATGGAATAAGACAATTTAAAGAAAAAAACAAACAAAAAAAAGGTGTGTCCAAATGTTCTAGGGATAAGAAATAATAATACATTGAAATATGATCTTCATTTTAAAAGCCATTGGAAAAAAAATGGAAATTGGATACATTCATTTTAGTTCAATATAATGAGAAGATTATATTATGAACTCATTTTAGTGGTATCCTTACAATAAAATATCTGACCAACATTTTAAATTACCATGGTAAAGTTCTTCTTGTGAAAGAACAACAAATCTTTTATACATACCTCCATAACTATACCTCTGTCAAAGCTATAATCAGAAAAATTTTATTTTTGTGTTATCATGAAAAATGACCATGGTACATAAAATTGCTGATAGATCATATTTACAACAAATGACACTTGTTCCTGGTGGAATATTTCTCTAGTTAATATGCAAATAAAAGTGAAACTGTAGATAAGGAACTAAATACTACAGTTTATCTAATATTGTAGCATACACCTGGTATTTTAGAATTGTACTATCTATACATATTATGAATTAAAATACAGAATTTTCTGCCTTTTTAGTGAAGTGACAAATTATAAGTCTATTTTTTAACTGTCTAAGGAACTCTGGATCAGCAGGCATTTGGACTTGGCTATATTTAAGGTATTTAAGAAAAGTATAAGTATTTAAGAAATGTGTAGATGTGGCACTTCAGGGCATTCTCTAATGCCTGAGATTGTTTGGTTTTGTTTCTCTGTGTGTGTGTGTGGTGTATGTGTTGGTTTGGTTTGTGTTGTGAGTTGGTTTTCTTGTGGTGTGGTTGGGTTTTTTTTCTTTGGTTTATTTATATTTTTTTGTAGTTGAACTCGATGATCTCAAAGGCCCCTTCCAACCATGAACATTCTGTGATTCTGTGATTTGTATTTAGCATCTGATTTTGGTACGTTGTCTTTGCACCATAAAACTACGTCAGCATATTCTATACATTTTCTTCTAGATTGCCTTAGTCTTGAAAATAACAATTACAGAAAGCAAGAGTTTGGACTTCTGAAGATGTGAAACAATATGAAGACTATTATTTTGTACTTTTCTGTTCAGAAAGTTTTTTGAGCAGCTAATTCTTTTGTTTATGTTCTGTTGTGTTTTATGCCTTTCTGACAGAAAATTGCCCATAAACTGCAAATGAATCACTAAGTGAATTTTAAAGTTCAGCTTTGCCAACTGTAACTCTTACAAGGCCTTCCATGAAGACATTTAGCAGACACACTGGACTCTGTTCAAATGCCTCAACAGAGTTGTCCAGGAAGATGAACAATGCCCTAGTAAATCCTGGCTGTCCTCCAGCCGCCATTCTATAGTGATGTGGGTCTTCTGAGTGTCACATCTGCCATCCCTGTGTGGACCTCTACTGCATTTAGTAAGTGTTTTAAGTGTTGTTTCACCTGATTGAGAAGTTGAACTTGAACACAGTTCTCCATATTCCAAGACTTTGTCCTAGTTGCAGGATTCTGGCAGCTATGTGATGGGTTAAGGTTTACTAAACAAGCAAATGGACAATAAACCAAAATAAAATCCTGTAAAGTAAATATTATGGATTTATGGGTGTTATTTATTATTAATTTAATAATTACTTAATGTATAAATTTATGGGATTTATTTCTGACAACTGTCATTGGTTTGGAGAATTTCGAAGGAAAAAAGGAGGGATTATTATCCACATCCCTTGCCAATCCCTCTGATGAAATTCAAACCTGCCACAGAGAAACTTGCCAGGAATGTGGAGCCAGAGGCAGACAACAGTGTTTAATAAATAAATAAATACATAAATATTTTTTATCTTGGTTACCCATCACAGAAATAACCCTTCAGATAACACTGAAAAACTTTAAAAACTTTAAACTGAAAAACACTTTAGAAAAGCTATTTTACTTCTCTTGTCTTGTTGCTGAAGACCTATTCTTACCTTTATCATACATTAAACTGATTCACATGCTATAGTAATTCAACAGTTTGCATGATACTCTAGTATCTTCCTCTACAAACAGGACCCCTGTGAATAGAATAGGATATTTTAAAATGAAAACATTATTTTGAAAGTGAAAATAAAACCCTTTCCTGATTGTGCTAACATTTTGAATTTTAACTGTTACTGATGTTACTTTAAGAAGAGCTAGAGTAACCCTAGTCTATAATTTCTTTTTTAGAGAGCTTGGAATCTAGCAATTCACTTAATTTTAAAATAAACCAGTGTAAGTTTAATATGATTAGTCTCATACTTACCCAGTGTACTGGGTCTGGTGGAGAAAGGGTTAATTTCTTCCCAGGATCTAGCAGGGACACAGGTATTCCATCCCATGTGGGCCATGCCCAGGGGGGTGGGCGGAGCTAGCCGGGAAAAGGGGAG
>JAOQGH010000001.1:160237952-160258855 GCA_025769975.1 Gallinago jamesoni
TTAAAGCATGAAGTAGTAGTCCACATAAGCTTCCACTGAGATAAAATTCTGCTGCCCACTAGTTCTTATTTTGCTTGTCTTGGAAAGCTTTGACAAATTACTTCATCTCTTGAGTCTGAAGGTTTGGTGAGGACCAGGCATATTTACATAGTGAAATAAACCACCTACAAAGAAGATGGAGTACAGAAGCTCATCAGTGAAATCACAAGAGAAATCTGTCTGTAAGTCTTGACAGATAACTGGTGTTATGGATTGTTTCTGGAGACTATCTGTTTTAAAGTGCTGTTGTATCATTGCCCAATAAAAATGATAATGTGACTTAAAATATACCCTACCCAGCAGAAAGTTCTTTCAAGTACATTTTCCTTTTTTTTTTTTTATAACAATAGCCTCTTACCATGATTAAGATCCATAAAATAGGAAATTAGTGTTACAGTTAAATCTTCTTTGAAGTGCATATGCACTTGCACTCTACAAAATAAAATTATTTAACTCAGGATTTTATGTCTTGCTATAGTCATGTTCTTAATGATTGAAAAAAAAAATTAATAGCAAGATATTGCATGTTATGAGTCAGCAGAAATACATTGGCAAGTTTCAAGATTATATCATATACATAAAAATTACATTTAAAATCCATGATTAACTTTAGCAGTCTTTATAAAATATTCTTTGTGGTTTATCAGAGGTTCCTAAAATGTGTATCAAGCAGCTTAACAATCTTAAGTAATGAAATGCCACTGAACTTATACAGTGTTTAGAAGTAAACACAGTCTGACCTGAGCATGAGTCTTTAGGACAGTAAAAGCAGAATATTAGCTGAAAAAATGAATGTATGTAATGAAGGGGCTAGAGAATTACCGTCAGAGTTGTAGGCACTTCCTAACTGTGATAGTCCTGTAAACTGGAATATATCAGTCGTTTGTATTGAAGTTCTATTCGTAATTATTCATTTCATTGAGGTAACAAATCCTCTCAAAAGCTGATCCTCTCTGTCCCCAAGAAAACCCAATATTCAACTATTGTTCAAATCTGAAAAATATGCTGTTACAGAATGTCATGTCTTAGTATATAGATAATATATAGGTCTTTGCTTTTTGAGTTTTAAAGAAAATTTATCAAAATCTGCTGTGACACTCAAGATGTTTCATAATAGTATGAAGACACATAATTTTTTTCTTTTATTATTTCTTTCCACTACCTTTTCTTCTTATCAAACTGTAGTTTTAAGAGAGTATTTCTTCTCTCATACTTCATAATTTTACTATTATGGTGGACTGTTAAGTAACTTGACAGAATGAAAAGGAACTTTTAACAATTAAATATATTCACATTTTTTTAGAACAATAATAAGGTTTAACTTGTCACATTAAAGAACCTATGCACAGGAAAAATGTGCCACTTAATGATTCTCAGTTCTTTCAGTATTAAAATGAAACTCATAACCTTTGAAGTATACATGATTGATAAAATTAGTGCTAATAATTTCATAAATACTTCTCTCTCCAGGTTTTGGTTTTTTTTACAGTTCTAAGGAATGCATTATAGTATTAAAGTTTAATCATATATATTTTAAAGATTACTACATTAAATAGAATATGTTGTTCAGGTTTATTAATCATACTAAACTCATTTCAAAACTTATTTTTTCTGAAATAATTATAATTTTTTTAATATTATTATTAATGATAATATTTTAATATAAATTAATAGTATCTTAATATAAAAGATTATAAAAAGAAGAAAGATTTTTCTTATAAAATCTCAAGTCCAGAAGGTCAGGAAATCAATGGTTGTAATGAATCAGCACCTCCTGGTACAAAAGACCAAGGGAGTTTGGCTCTTGCATAGTTGTAGTCACGAAGATAAAACTGCAATATCCCCTATTGCAGTGGAATAACAGTGCAAGAGATTTAATTTTGAGTTTGTCTTTTTTTTTTCTCCTAATATTCACCCCAAATTTAACTTCCTGTTTGCATAGTCATAATTTTCTCCTTCAAGATGGAAGGAGAAGGAAGAAGGAAGGAAGGAAGAAGGAAGAAGAAGAAGGAAGATTGTAAACAATTCATTATTAGTTTCACTCTTTCCTCATGTCTTATCTATCCTCCAGATAAGCAGAGGAGAGCTGGTGCTTTGTGTTCTTATGGGCAGGCAAACCCAAACCTCTATGCTCACATTGCCCTACTGTGGGATTCATGAATAGTTAGCTGAATGGATAGATAACTTCTCATTGTGAAGCACAGTACAGTACCTTCTTACAGTTCTTTCAGGATCTTTATGTGAAGCTTGTTTAAAAGACATCACGCTAGAATACACCACTTATGATCCTGCAGGTATGATCAGTAAAGGTCAATATCCAGTTTTAGCTATATTTGAATTATGTTAGGGATGAGTTGGACATTAACTTTTGTGAGGTGTAGCCCATACCCCTAGGGCAAACACATACACTCAAAACTATTTAGACTCTCCAAAGTTAAGCAAGAGCCTGATTTTCATAGTGACCATTGACTAAACTGTGGGCTTAGGTACCATAAAGCAGCAGTTTTGAACCTAAATCCATTCGTAGATTTTAGCCTTGAATTAAGGGTTACTGTTGGCTTTCCTGCCTTTTGTTCTTTCTCTTCCTCATGTCCTCAGATCATGTTTTTTCCTTGGCTAATAATCTTTACCTCTTCCCTCAGGTGACAATCTATCAAAATAAAGGTTTAGTCTAAAACTGCAGAGCCTCAAAGTATAAGGAGCTATTGGGAGGAGCACAGAAGAGAAATTTATTTTAAGACACATATGGAGATATTATCAAAATCTACCAGATGACACATCTTAGTTAATTTATTCTGTAACTGAAAGATGCAGCTATTGCAGGCATCAAATTTTAGTTTATAGAAACTCTGGTCCCTACATCACTGGTGTCTTACTGAATAAAAAACACAAAGTCCTTCAAGTTGACAGGCACTGAGTATAACATACGGGCATTTGCTGGAATTACAACACCTCATCCAAACACCTACAATACCACACATTTTTGCCCCTATCTGTTCCATACTTCTGCTGTCTGTCCTCACACCATTCATGTTGGGCAGCCTTTTCACATCAGCGACTGCAAAATAACTATGGTTATATTTTTTAATGCCTTCTCCGTCCCCTTCTTGCCATAACAGTTTTGGTAACCTGAGTATCTCAGAGAAGCCAGAAGCCATCTCAAGAGACAAAATATAGAACTAGGGGCCATCAGATGAAGGTAGTACAAACCAGGTTCAGAGTTAAATAAAAGGGAATATCCATTCTCATGATCTTACTTATTGTAGTGTAGCTTTCTACCTCAGTGCTTTTATATTATTTCAGTGGTCACTTTAGATATCCTTCGTAGTTTAAAGAGGAAAGAAATGTGTCTTCTGGGCTAAGATTCAATTAACCTATTTCAAACATATACTTTATGCTAAGAAGAAGCCTTAAAGTACCTATTTCTTTCCACTGTCTCTGAAAAGCACCTAGAATAGCTAATACAGCTAACATAGCTGTAGATGTCCCCAATATAAAAATCTTAATGAGCAGTTTTTCTTACTGTTATTTTTATCTGCTGTTTCCTGACATCTCACAAATCTGTACCTGGATATTTAGGCTTATAGAGTGACTAAACTTACTCAAAATGGGGCTTGAGAATCCAAGAACTTAGGAAATGTATACATCAGTAAATTTAGTGCTCAGAGACTATTTATTGCACATATTTAGGCTGAATAATAATTAAAAAAAAAAATAAAGCTTCTCTCTACTCTTCAAACCTTCAAAATAAGATACTGTATAGAAACTTCCACTGACTGTCAAGATACATTGTTTCTGACCATTATTCCTTACACATATCCACAGCAGACATATACTAGTTAAGAGTCATCTGTCATCATTGTAAATATCTGCAATGCAGAAATGTTTTGGTGGTTTTTTTTTGATACAATTTCCTTTAATAAACAGCAGACATTTTTGCAGGTACAATTCAATTGGCTTATTTAAGACATGAGATGGATCACAGTTTAGATGTGCCTATTTCTTCCTATTGACTATAAAGAGTTCAGATTAAAAACTTAGATATAAATACATACACTGATGATAGAGCAGGGTAAAATGCCTATGAGTTTATGAAGTTCTTCCTAGGTATTCTGAGAGCATAAGGCAAAAGTCAAAACTAAGATTACATGATGTGTTTTAAACGTGTTGCCTGTTTTTGTCCCTCATAAAACTCATTTTATCTGGCTCCCAAGGTTGTATTCCTTTAAAAAACAGTAACTGATCATTGGTGATTAGTTTATAGCCCTGAAGCCTGTTTTCATCTTGGGTCCACACTTTTGAAGCCTCTGCAGTCATTTTGTGATTCTGTATTCCTTTACTCTGCATCGTTATCCTGGGTCATTGTTTACACTACATAGGAAAGTACTCTTTCACGGGCAATTGGCACAGAACTATATCAGAAGTAATATAACAATGTGTTACACCACACAGTAACTCAATGATAAGTGAAACTAAAATCAATTAGGCAAAAATCATCAGTCTTCTGGTTGTTAGGCAGTTCCTGTTACTGCTAAAAAAGGTGAAAAGAGCTCCAGATTCAGAAATTAGGCAAATTACAGCTGATAAATCCGTCTGGGAACCTGCAGTTAAATACAGACCTGTAGCCTACTACTAGTAACAGTAATCCAGATCTACCAGTTTGCAGACATACAGCAGTATCCTACTGTTTTGTTTTATGGTGCTATATGGTCTTCAGAGAATGGAATACAACACAAGCCTCCCTTTCTGTTTTTTCTCCACCCTTCTTCCCCCTGGCCACATCAGTGCCAAAGTAATATGACATACACTTTTCTACTGTAGACAGGATGGATAAGACCTAAAAATTATTTGTATATTTTATGTCTTCATTTCTGCTTTGCTTTGTTTGCCTCTTTAGATTATTTCTGTTTAGAAGTTTCAGCAAGTAGGACTTCTGAGGATCTCTTCTCTGTTTTACTTCTGTCAGTAAAACATTACCCATTTGTCACCTGTCCCTGAAGTATTATTGTACACCCTCTGAATATACAAAACATGGTTTGCAAAAGGGTTTTTGGAAGTCAAATACCTTGCTTCCTTCTTCCTTACATAGAGGATCAGTGATTTCAGGATATTTTCCTGTTAAGCTATATTGAATGTTAAAACCAGAAGCAGTTATAAGAGCTCTAAATTTTTTATGCAATTCCTAGTCCAGGAAAAAAAAAATAAAAAAACAAACAACCTGAAAGATTTTTGTACATATATATTTGGGAAATAAAGGAAAAAAAAAAGTCTGGCACTTTGAAAGTATTTCCTGGGACTTAGGAATTGTTTTGGCAGTTAATGGAAACTTACAAAGTAAGCTGTATTCCTTTGATTTTTCTGACAGATTTAACCCTCTGAAACAGCTGCGGTGATTATTTAAAAATGTCTCCTCTAGTTTAGTATTCCAAACCAGACCAACATGTAGTACTGGATTAAACATACCACCATTCTGTGACTTTCAGAACCCCAAAACCAGCTAATATATGCATACTGCCAGGTTTAGTCAAAGTTGTATTAGAAGTTTCAGGACCCTGATGAAAGTCAGTGGAGTGTAATTGCCAAAATTCAAGACAGCCTGTACAAATAGCTTGTTTCACAACATATGCTTTCCTGGGTAGGAGGGAGCTGCTGAAGAGGCTGTTCATTTTGGCTTTCTTCATTTTAGATCACCCTTAGGCAATCTGGAGAGTAACGGGAAAAAAATAGTTTGCAGAAGTGCCATGTAGTCTGACTTCTGCTGTGGACCCTCATTAAGTATCCTTGCACATCGCTGAACTGCTGAAAGGCAGTGATGAAAATACTTCATAAACTTCTTTTGCATTTCAGATATTGCTCTAGTATACTCAAAGCTAACGTTTTCATATCCACTTGAACTGGATTTACAGCTTTTCTGCACATAATGCTATTGTAGCTCAATAAAACATAAGGCAAGTAAAATAAAAGTTTAATCTTGATCTACTATTCAACCCAAGAGTTCCATGGAAATAATGGTGGTGTCTGTGTGGACAAAGCAAGGAAACAGCTCCTCTCCTCATACATTACAATTTTGTCCATGAATATCACAAGTTAAGAACATTTTATTGATGCTGAAGTTTTAAGAAGTACAAGATATTTATAATAGTTTATATATAAATTTCTTGGTTAAATGAAGAAAAGTTTCATAAAGAAAAAAATAATGATCTCCACTTCAAAGAAAAAATAGCCAATTAAATTTAATCAACAATGTACACTTATATGTGTCTTTGGGCAGACAGCCTAATTTTGTTGCTGGGAGTTGATGAAATATTATATATTAAAACACAGATATTTTGCAATTTTACTTCTGTGCTGCTCAAAGGATATCCACAGGGAATCTTATACATTCTAATGTGTCCCCGACATCTTTATATATGGAATAAACAAGTGTGTACTTCTGTTAAGAGTGGCAAAAAACATTCCAGCATTGCTGAAAATGCAACTGAAAAAATATTTAAATTATCCAAGAATTAGTGGATCTTATGATTACAGTTTCAGCCAAGGACTGCATTACTCAGGTTGTGTTTTTTTTTAATATCAAGACAAAGATAAAACATTCTTTTCTGAATGGGTATTTCTATGACATACTAGTTGCTAAAATACTTAAGAATCAAACTAACGTAACTTTGTAGTTACGTGTTTTTACATTTTTTATTTCCATGCAACTTAAAATAGGTCTATTTTTAATACTACAATTTTTCAGATTACTGCTTAGCACAAATAAATGGAATATATACTTTTAGTTAGTTAGTGCGTGACATAGATATTTAGATTTTAACAAGCATCCAAGAGACAAGAGAAAATTTGAGTGTTTGAAGAACATGGTTTCTTGATCCTAAAAGTGCAGTGAAACTCTAAAGAAGAAAACAACAAACCTTAATTATTTCAAGGTTTCTATGTTGAAAAGTCTGAACAACCAGTCTTTAGGAGCACTCAGAAAGAAACCAAGGTAAAACTAGCTTTCCCTAATTATCTTTTTCTTTCTGCAGAATCCTTTCATATTTCCTTGTACACTTATGATATCCCAGAATGCACCACTCAGTTAATGCTGCAGATACCACAGATTGCAATGAAATTTCTGCTCCCTGCAAAGACAAATTATGGGAAAGTGAACCAAAAATAAATGTATTTCACACATACTGTTAAAAACTTCCTCTCATCCTGAATACTATTACCTAATTAGCAACTAGTTGCATCTGATCAATATATTAATCTTTGCTTAACACATCTTTATTTATTTTTGTTTTATCTTTTGTCCTTTTCTAGATATATTTTACAATGCATTGCATTGGCAAATTTTGGTTCTTGTGAATTTCACATATATAAAATAGTATTAGTAAAAAGAGACTACATTACGACTAAAGGTAGGGACTGAATACAGTGTCTTTTTAATCTTGTAGAGTTAATTTACATTTTATGCTTTCTTCATGTACTTTCTAGTTTGCATTCCATTAATGATGAAAACAATAGGATTTTTATGTTGTTTTCCCAGGTACTTGCCTGTGTGAAGGAGACATTCAACCTTTCAATTCCTTTTGCTCTTTATAGCACAAGCAGATAAGATTTCTTTTTCTAGAAAAGGCTGGTTACCAGTTCAAGCTATTTCAGGATAGCATTCTTAAGCCAAATGTAGAAGACTTCTGATTGGAAGAATTTCACATAACCTAAAAAATTCCTGAATCTCATGTTAGCTTCAGTCTAATCTAAAGAGATATGCTGAGCACTATGTGCTATTTCAACAGCTGGTGAAGAAAGATTAATTTTCCAGCTGAAACTGGAGGTTTTAAAGTCTAGTCGGTTATGGTCACTTATTTTTTTTAAATACTAGGATATGTCATGTAAACATTATTTCATTTTTTAATGAGATCACAACTATGTTTGATTGAAAAAACAGTGCAGGTGCAGTGTACATGAAGTTTTTTAAGATCTGCAATTTTATATTGCATGACATGCAGATTAAAAGTAAAATATTTTACAGCATTGATAAATTTTACATTAACTATGCACATTTAATGGCAGACCTCATTGGAAAAATGTCAGGAAATTATGCAGCTAGAGAGAGTATCATAATGAATATGCACAGCAAGCCTCAATTTCAGCATTTCCAATTGTCTGAGTCTTTGATTTTTGCAAACTATATAACACACTTCTAACCAGGAGGAAGTGAATAGCATGGTGAAGGAGAGACAAGGACAAAACCAAGTTTATACTCTGAATCCCTTCTTTTTTTTTTTTTTATGCTTCTTTCAAAACCTCAGTATTCAAAATTCTAGTAGATAAATGTTCTTAGGAAGAAGTGGTTAGAATTTACCGATTATAACAAACAGTCCATCTATTCCGTAGTGATGTCTTTCCCAAAAAATCCTAGGTTAAGTAGCTGTACCAATGAGGATGGAAGCAATTGCTAAACTTGTTAGTATAAAATTCACATGCATACAGAGAATTAGTTAGCTTAAAACTATCTGAATACAAAGATTCAACCTCCAAGAAGTCAAATATGGAGACTGCTGAGGCATTTCAAGCTTCAGAACCCATGATCATTAAGAACTTGAAGCCCAAGGATCTGGGAAACCTGTCTCTGCTCCAGGCTTGATTAAGGTGAGAGGTGTTTTCAAGGTGAATTTCATGCTCTCCACTGTAAACTCTATCCCAAGGAACAGACAGGATCTGGGGGATCATGATAGGCAGTATAGCTGAACTACTTTGGAAAGCTTTTATAACTGTCTGGGAAAAAATAGTGCTTTTATACATTTTAGCACAGGATGCAGAATTTTAGCATCATCTAGTTCATTGTGACATAAAAAAAAAAAACAAAATTATGGATTCAATTGAGAGTGAGGCCAAGTATTTAAATGATTCAATTTCCATGAACCTGAAATCCTTCTTTTAGCCAAATTCTCTAATAAAATCTCATTTAAAATACTGCTGCCTGTTATTTTCTTTTTTGATATTAATAGCTGTAAGTTTTATGTAAGTGGCTACAGAGTAAAGTAAGTTTTCCTTCCTGGTTAATTAACCCTCTTTAAAAGCTTTAGTTAGTGGAAGTGCTAGGTGTCTGTTTCACTTAGGCACTAGTCACAATGTATTGTTATTTTGCATGACACTGTTTCGATATTTACTGATTAAATAAATGTATAATCATTTTAATAACATGAAAGACAGGTAGTTTGAATTATTTTATAACGTGTTACTCTACAAAATTAACCACATTTAACATAAAAATATAGCTAAGTTGATTTAAATACAACTGCCAAAACTGAGTCCTTTTTCCCTTCTCCTATATGACAGTTTTATATCACTAATTTGAGAGAAGTTAGTGTCAAGTTACCTCAGTATTTAAGAACTAGAAGATGTGTGCAGAATATGACATAAACCCCGTTTCCTTCAGAGGAAGCAGAGCAAGGTTTTTTGATCTGGTATCAAGGAAATTAACACCTTTCCACGGTCTTCTCAGTCCAGAAAGAAGAGGGAGAGAAAATAAATTCAGGAATGACAAATGCCTAAAGCAAACTTGGTTCAACCTAGAAAAAAATCAATTTCAATTCTAACATTCTACAAAATTACTTTTCATCTTAGGATATTCAGTGACACAGAGGGAGTAATCCATAGTGTGAAAAGCATTTTGTGTTATGGTGTGTCAATCAAGTGGCATAAACACCTTGATTTGAAAGGGAAAGTAAAAACGGAAGACAACCTCTGTCTGTGTGACTGCCCCCTCTCATCCCATTTTTCTCCCTTCCTCTTCACTAGAAAAAAGGTTATGTGCGAGATTTAACCTACTCATGCTAAATTTTGCAAAACCTCTGCATTGCTTTCTGCTTTTAAAGAATTGGAAGAAATATCTTATAATTGCTTACACTGAGTGGTTACTCCATAAATGAGGAGCCAACTGAGAAACAGGTGAAGTGGAAATAGTCTTTGAAGGTATCCAAAGAAAGAACCCGTTTACATGAGACCATCAATATTCAATTTCAGGTGCTAAAAATGTAATCTGGGCTTTGAAGATTCTCTTAAAATCTATAAATAGATCAACTAGTCTGTATTTTTCAGCAAATATGATACTTAATAAGTTATTGTATTGTATATATAAAATACAATACACCAACCTGCCTATAATTTTGTATTTGTCATTCAGAGGAAAAAGGGTTTATTTTAAATGGAGGAAGATTTCTTTATGCAGATTAAATAATCCACTGATCATAGTTATCTTCTGTAATAAACTCAGGATGAAACCTTTCTGCTGACAAAAAACCTCTTCTTTTTCTAAGGAGAAAGTTGAATTTTGTTTGCATTCAGATTTCTTGTTTAAGCTTTCAAAGGATTAGTAGTTAAGAGGAAGAAAAACCATGGGTGATGGACATTTTGATCTCCAAATTATCCTTACTGATTTCCTATAATTTTGTCATAATTTCTACTACAAAAGCTATCTTTCAAAGTTTACTACGTCATCTGTTTCAAAACAGAGACTTGGCCTGAAGATTGTCAGTTCTGAAAGAACTAATGGAACACTAATTAAATACAACAAGTAAACATTTTGTATGATGCATAAATATACTATCAAAACATTTGAAATGGGAAACAAAGTGCAGTGGTAATCACTGATTCATCAGGAAAAGTTATGGGGCATTGACCTTCTGGATACTTAAATGGATGGAATTTTTTTCTCTTTCCCTTTATCAGTAGTTCATGTCTTACGCAAGTGTATTTTTTATGGAAATGTCTTTTCCCAATCAGAAATCATATTTTAATGCTTCACAATTTAAACATATAACAGTGTGGACAATGGAGAAAAATAAATCTGGACTCAGCTCCACACCAAGCCATACCAATATTAGCTTCCCTCAGCTTCTTCTGTAGCTTTACAGAGCTTACTTACTGGAATGATGCTTGTACAATCAAAGAGGCAATTACAGATACTCTATTTAGAGGAGTGTTTGGGTTGCATTCTCTCTCCCACATTGGCTCATCACCTGTAGCAAGTAGTTTCCTCAGGAGATAATGAGAGAAGTGGAGACATTATTGTCCTATTCTAGACTGCAAAGTGAGACAGGAACAAAAAGTGAAATGGGAGTACAAGGCGCAGCTGCCTATGCTCCATCTCAGGATGGATAGCTGCTGGATAGCTGCTTCATGCACAACTCTTGGTCGCAAATGAAGCTCAACAATATACGATTTCAGCAAAACAGTTAAGACATATTCTCAAATGCAAATAATTAATAATGGCATTGATATACTAAGTGATTCATAGACATCCAGAAGTAGATTAATAATAATGTATTTCATAGTCTGTGTCTGCAGGCACTTAATCTAGAAAGATTTGATGGCAACTTGATGGAAGTGATAATTCCAATAAATTTTTAAGACAAGCATTAAGAGATTTAAAGATATTGCCAAAAAAAAAAAAAATTTGAAAAACTTTTAGGCACATATCCAAAAAAGGCTAACTAAGGAATAGAGTCTCTCTAGACTTATTTTTTACAGAAAGTGATTTAAATTTAAAATCAGAATTGTTCTCTGGAGATACTAACTCTCTTTTGTGAGCATAGAGTAGTGTAAATGAGCTAGGCTCTTAAATTAAGTACATCGACTGGTGCTCAATTAAGGCAGGATGAATGCAGATTAAGCTGCCTAGTTTATTTCTTTTTGCCTTTCTTTTCACTGAACAGTCTGCCTGGGTTTCACAAAGGGCATTTTCTCTTTTATTCACTGAGGAATGTCATGATCTTGATTCACTCTGTGCTCTCCAGCTCAAACAGTTCTCACATTACATTAGCTGTTCATTGTTGTACAAGAGTTTGAACAAAAAGAGCAGAAAGTGAAACTGTAAAAGACTTGGCTAGTAGCTGTTCACTTCTTACTGATCCAAAATCACAATATTACACAATCTCTATTGCATGTTATTTTATAGATTTCATCTGACGTTGCAAATTATTTTCTTTTTCTGTTCCTTGTTAAATGTACTTTCGTGACAAGTATCTTTCAAAATTTTTCTTGTTAGAACTAAACGGGCACTAAGTAGTTTTGATTCAAGAATAACTTCTGAAATAATCTACACCCGCTAAACTTTTTGACCAGGGGGAACAACCAGCATTTAATTTTGTATTTCAAACTGTTTAATATTTACCTAGAGTAGACTTATTCACAGAGTTTACTATATAAATCCTTCTGCTTATAACAAGAATTCACTGAGACATAGGATTTTCATTTTTGTATAACAACCAGACTGGTAGGGAGCAATGCAAATACATGAAAAAATATATAGATAAATAAATAAATCCAGTCAGAATTTCCTACTTCTTAGACAATAATTTGTCTGATAATACATTTGACAGACTGTCCAGCTTCTTATAATAAAGGTTTGAGATGGATTGACCTTGGCCACCTGCCAGTAACCCACCCAGCTGCTCTCACTTTCCCTCCTCAACAGGATAAAGGTGAGAAAAGACAATGAAAAACATTTATGGGTCAAGATAGACAGGGAGATTACCATCATGGGTAAAACAGACTCAACTTGGGGAAAATTGTATTGTCAATGAAAATAGAGTAGAACGAACAGGACTTTCACATCATCTGCAGTATCTTTTACATAACCTGTTAACAAAGGCTGTTTAATTTTTACAAATAACATG
This sequence comes from Gallinago jamesoni, assembly GCA_025769975.1. NCBI lineage: Eukaryota > Metazoa > Chordata > Aves > Charadriiformes > Scolopacidae > Gallinago > Gallinago jamesoni. The sequence goes on from JAOQGH010000001.1 coordinate 160,250,657, forward strand.
CTAGGAACACTCTGTCCTCCTCTCCTTCCCAACAACCCAAAAATACACACTGAATGGATTTTCTGTGAATGTCAGGGTGTCCTCTGTCTTGCCTTGTTATCTGTATAATCATGCTGTATTTTTATTAACTGGGATAAAAAGTGGGGTCTTGAGAACAGATTTCACCTAAATGTAACAATCAAGTCCAAAAAAGGCACTTAAATATCACCCTGGATTATTGTGTGTAAAGAAGGTAAAGTCATTGCCTGTGATTTTTCTTGTTTATTCACCTTTTTAAAAGATGTTCCTAAATGCTGCCTATTATTGAAAAAGATTAATTTGAAGTTTGAAATACCTAACTTGTTTTATCACTTCTCTTAAAAATGTTATGCATGAACAGTGAATCAAGTTTTGAAATTTTTGGTTATCTGTAAAGAGCTGTGAATTGTAAAGCATCACTGCTCTTTATCAAGAGTCAGGTTGAGAGTGGTTGTAATTTAATGGAATTTATGCTTCAAACTACAGTAATAGAAGTCCAAGAACTAAGTGTCCAGCTTGTCTAGGAAAATATAATCAGTAAGGGTTCAAGACAACATAGATATGTCACAGATCTTCTCTCCCATCAGAAGAACCAGGACGAATGGTGATGCAATCACTATCTCGTCCTTTGGCAAGGAAACCTCCCATCCCAATTTTCTTTGTTACCTTAATACTAGATTAAGACTCCTTCAAAGTGTCGTGTGGATTTTAACACTGGAGGTAATATTTGTAATTTATTTGCTTGCTATGTCCAAGTTTGATACTAAATTTTCAGAATACAGTTTTCTTAGACCACTAGTGTCCTATGAAGTATGCACTACATTTTAAGAAGAGCAGGAGATTAAATGAGGGTACCTTGCTTGTTCTGGTACATTTATGCTCATTTTTGTTAAAATATATCACAGTACACCCAAGATTTCAGTACTCATCCAGACTGCAATTCCAGCCATACACCTAATTTTCTGCCATGGTCATGGCTTACCCTGACAAGGCAATGAAACATTGGCACCAGTTCAGGGCAAGCAGCAGAGCAGACATCAGTGGCATGTCTATGCAGTGAAAACACCATAGCTGCTATGAAATGAAAGCATATCAACACAGTGTGCATGTCTGTATAAATATAAATATATATATATAGACAACTTTTGAATAAATCCTTCATTTAAAAACTAATTTTAAATTAGTGTCAGAATTCTCAGGTATTGCAATCATCTTGTTTTTAAATTATTAATAAAGTTATGTAGATAAATAAATGTTTGCGAGACTGAAATCTAATTCACTGTAATAGACAAATGCAGAATTTCTGTATGAATTTTCAGCTTGTTTTATTATCGATCAGCAGTGAAACTCAAATTATTCGAACTTGTCCTTTAAATTGATAAAAACTTTGAGATACTTTCATAACTCATTATACATTGTGCTAATTTATGGAATGTTAAATGTAAACAAGGTTTCGTATATTTCTGTTTCCATATTCTTAACAAGGATTACAATTATTACTGTGGGCAGAATGAATAGATGTCATATGTGTATCCCTATTAAGTGTTTCTTCAAAAAAAGAGGATTAATCACAGAATCACAGAATGATATGAGGTTGGAAGGGACCCCTGGAGATCATCTCAAGTATGGCTTTGTTATTTAGGGTTTTTATTATTCTAAATGGATTCCCCGGGGTATTTTAATGAGAACAAAATGTGCAGGGAGCCACATACACAAATTTATGCACAAAAATTTTAAAATTAGATGCCAATGCTGTTAGGAAATTTTACTTGGCTTTTTTTTCCTATCACCCAAAAGAGAAGTCAGAAAACACACTGTTTATTTATAAATTCATATCTGTAGAAAAACTTTACCATATGACATTAAATAACTAGAAAAAATTTAAGTCTTCAGGAAAAGAACTTTAAAGCAATAAAAAATAAAAATAATTCACATGTTTCTGATCAATATAAGTCTTGCTTCCAATGTGTTTCTTTTTTCATCAAGCAAATGAAGTTTAACTGAACTATATTCCCAATAAGCCAAGACCACTTTCTCGCAACTGCACTGCTGTCCCTAACCAATGCTAAATGGCTGAAGCTAGGAGGTCAATAGGTAGTTTCCTATTGTTGGCATCCATAAGTGATTTAACAATAGAAAAATGGAGAGTGAAGTAGATTGAAACCCATTGAAACTGCCAGGCTCAGATGGTCATGATCAGGAGCATCTAGTCCAGCTGGATGCCAGTCACTAATGATTTGTCCTAGGGACTAATAATATGTCCAGTACCGTTTAACGTCTTCATTAATGACTTGAGTGTTGGGGCAAAGTGCACCCACAGCACCTACACTACAAAACTCAGTGTAGATACATCAGATGGGTATGTTGCCATTTAGAGGGACCTGGATGGGCTGGAGAAATGGGCCAACAGGAATCCCGTAAAGTTCAACAGGAAATGCCAAGTCCCACCCTTGGAGAATAATAATGTATGTGCAGTTTATTACTCACCCAAAGCCAGTCACAGAATTTCATATATATCAAAGCTACTGGTTTATTTAAATCATGAACCAATCTGTTGAAATGGAAACATGTCCTCTAGCAAGGAAAGGGAGGGACTCAGGTTCTTTTTAGTCCAGAGAAGAGAAGCCTGAGGGGGTATTTGATCAATGCTTATAAATACTTAAAGGGTGGGTGTGAAGAGGATGGGGACAGTCTTTTTTCAGTGGTGCCCAGTGACAGGACGAGAGGAAATGGGCACAAACTTGAACATAGGAAGTTCCATCTAAACATGAGGAGGAACTTTACTTTAAGGGTGGCATAACACTGGAACAGGATGCCCAGAGAGGTGGTGGAGCCTCCATCTCTGGAGACTTTCAAAATCTGCCTGGACATGTTCCTGTGAACCTACTCTAGGTGGACCTGCTTTGGCATGGAGGTTGGACTAGATGATCCCTTCCAACCCCATGGATTCTGTGAAACCATCTAATGAAACTACACAGCAGAAGAACATGAGATGATACTGCATTCCTAGAATCATAGAATCATAGGATAGTTCGGGCTAGTAGGGACATTTAAAGATCGCCTAGTTCAATCTCCCTGCAGTAACATGTTCCACTAGACCAGGCTACTCAACACCCCATCCAAACTGAGCTTGAACGCTTCCAATGCTGGGGCACCCACGATTTCTCTGAGCAACCTGTTTCAGTGTCTCACCATCCTCATCATAAAAAATTTCTTCCTTATGTCCAATCTAAATCTACCCTCTTTCTGCCCCTTAACCTGTCTCTACAGACCTGGCTAAGAGGTCTTTCACCATCTTCCTTTTAAGCTACCTTTAAGTATTGAAAGGCTGCAAGAATGTCTGCCCAGAACCTTCTCTTCACAAAGCTGAACACATTAAATGTACTGTACATACTGTATATATATAATTCTAATAATCATAGCAGCTTTTTAGGAAGAAATAATCCAGTAAACAAACATGAATCTAGTAAGAAGTAATTAAACAGAATTTCCAAAACAGCAAAAATGCTAGCTACTGTCCATTGGGAAAAGCACAAAGCAAAGCATAAATAAAAGATTTAGTTGAATGCTCTTTTCAGTTTGATTTTATTATACATTGAAAATCAAATAACATTGTAACAGAATGTGATACACATAGCTTAACAAAATTTCTGTGCTTTTAATTAATACATAGGCAAACTTCATATCTATTTCAGCATTCTTTTTCAATAATAGTTTAAAAAGAACTGGATCTGGCCCGAGGACAATATGAATGAAATAATAGAAATATATTAGGTATTTTAGCATCTGTGAGCACTGGATAAAAACAATTGTGAGAATATGATCATGAAGATGATAAAACCTTGCTTTATAATACCAGAAAAAAAGGTGTCTGCACAGCAACAGGTGAACAACATACCCATAGGTAGATAGTCAAATGATTCTAGTCATAGACTTAAATCAGTGAAGCTGCATTCAATTATATCAATTGAATACCACAATTTCTGTTTACAGACTACTATCAGTCTTTGGGTATGTTGATTTTGAATTTTAATCACACTCTCTCTTTAAAACATATCCTCTGTTTTCAGTTTACCTGTTTTCATGTCAAACAATCAGATCTTTCTTCACCACATTAAAAAACTTTGTAGTTTTATGTTACTATATGTTCTTAAGGGAACTTTGTGGATGTATTAAATGTGGGGGTTTTTTTCAGTTTCTGCAATAGAAAATAAAAGAAAAAAAACTTGAAAGAGAAAGAAAATTTAATGAACTATGTTGAGGGGAAAGTTTCATAATTTAAATCAAGACTTAAAAACCTGAATTATCGTAAAGATTGTAGGTTGGGTTTGTTTGTGTTTTGTTTTGCTCTTATTATCACCTTGAATGATTTTAGAACAGCTTAATCCAAGACATACCTACCAAAACAGTCATGAATTTGAAAGTCGCCTTTCTAAAGACAGGACAAATTTCAAACAATTCAGTAGAGAATAATGGACCATTACTTCCTCAAAAATTTTCTAATTACAAAAGGATTGAGATCTATAGCTAACATACATGATGTACTGTGAAAACAATAGATTTGACTTTGATATCACCTCATAGAAGACAAAAGCTTTGTGTCCATATTTTTAAATTATTACCCAAGTGACATAGTTCTTTTAGTAAAAACGTAGCCTTAGGTAAGACAATGAGCAGTCCTGAGCTCAGTTTTTATATTTTACTTCAATCAGCACAACGCACAGCATGAATAGACACATCTGAAGCAACATGAGGTCATTACCTCTTATTATTTATATCAAACATTTTTTATATCCATGTTTCTTAGTCTGTTATTGTATTTGATTATCATCTGAAATCTATATACATTAAATCTATAAATATATTGAAAGTATCAACTTCGATGTTTGGTTTGAATATGAAAGCCCCTTTGATCCCTTCCTGTACTCTTTTCCCCTTTTTTCCTTGTACTGCTTAATATGAAGCAATAAATTCCTTATGCATGTTTCAAAATTGATGTATTTGCAGGACCAGCATCAACTTCTTGTTAAAAGCCACATGCTTTCATATGATTACTATAAACTCCTATTTCAGTTCTACAAAATCCAGTTATTTTCACAATTGTATCAGAAATGCACAATACCATTATTATAAAAAAAAAAAAGTCAATATATATGCTAAGGATAATGGATATAAGGAAAGGGAAAAATGGAATATGACACTGCAGAGGCTTTATGATTCATGTTTGTTATTGTGCACTGCAATATCTTGTGTGTTCTGAACCAGAAAGCTGGTCCACTCTTCCCTCTCACTGTGGAAGGAATGAGTGTTATTGCCTGTTACCTTGGTAAGTCTGCCACCAAGAGACACCCTGGACACCCTCCTGGCCCTACTCTCTAGCAGTAAATTTTGCCAATAGCATACTTCGTTCTGACCTGAGGAAACATGGTATTTGGAAATAGGAGAGTCATACTTAATCTTAAATTTTCTAGTTGTTTTCCAGTATCATGAACTCCTGAGCAGCAATGTTAGCCATGGTCTTAGTCAATCTCTATACTTCACATCTAGTATTCTTAAAACAGCAATAACATGGAATGAACCAAAATATTTGAAAGAAAAGAGGTCTCCACATATCCTCATACTGCTGGAAGAAAAAATAAACAAATTCCTGTGTCTGTGTACAGCCAGCTTGTGAAAGTAAGGAAAATATCTTTTTCCACATAATAATTGAGTAGAAATGTATGTTTAGCTACTGTCGCCTAACCCTCATGGCAGCATGCACATTAACAACCAGCCTCTAGTCTTGCTTACAAATGGGTAATACAGATATTAATAATTAAGATACAATTACTGTAAAAGAACAATTAACTTGTAATATGTTGTTTACCAGTCATCACAGCTTCAAGTTATAAAAATCATTTGAATTGAAATGTTATTGATATATTTTCCTGCAATTAAAAACTAGGCTTATCTTTTGTGGATACTATATTTTCTGAAAGTATGTTCCTTTCTTGTTATTTGTTATAAATAAATAATATAAAAAATTTTTTCAAAAATTCACAGAAAAGTAATAAACAATGAATTAACAAATAATTATAGAGTATATAAATAAAAATTATTCATTCATTAGAATCCAACAAAATGATCAACCAATATTCATAACTAGAGGAAAATGAAACATGAGATCTTTGAATAAATAATTTATTTGAATAAATAATTTATTCGAATAAATAATAGTGTAAAATAAGCATTATTCTAGCAGGGGACTTCTAAAATATTTATAAGTTATTTACTATTCCACATTGGAAAACAAAATAACCACTCTGTCCCACTTAATTTTTTATCTTCTTATGTTCATTTTTATACTATGAATACAACTTCAGGTCAAGACCATTGTCCTTTTTCATTTTATATGTATATACATGAAACAGAATTTACAAAATTGATTAACATGAAAATTTGGCAAACTCATGGTCCTCACAAAAGAGCTAGAATAACAATGAACAAAATGTAACATAACAAATGTAACTGAAGGTTTACTAACTTTTTCAGAATACTGACAGACAGCTTGAAGTGAACAATTTAACATATATTTAGTTTTATTTTATACATATAGATTTATTTAAAACATATAGATTACACATACAAGTTAAATGATTTTTAAAATATTTCTCCTTTTCCAACTGTCTGAAATATTTTCATTTTATTTTATATAATATTACTGAAAATTCTGGATAAATTTATACATGTATATGAAACTGTATAATTAACTCACATAGTGAATGGTTTGGGCTACCCTGATGCTGAATTTAATTCCAAAATTCTCTGTTGTAAAAATAGTGTTCAAATTTTATTAAATTCTATCCATCAGAACCAACTTATTTTTAAAAGTATTAAGGAAACTATACTAGAATAGGGAGTAAATCAGATAAATGTACATGCGCTATTCATAAGGAAAGATAAAATTTGCTAAGGTTCCAATAAAGGCACTGAAATGTAGCAATTTTTCACAGTCATTCCCAAAAAATGACATATGAATCATTTATATTATAAATGCACCCTGCAGAAAGGTTCTGCTACCTCCATTACAAAAATCAGTGAGGTCATGTTGGGTTTTTACAGTCCTGCAAAGGCAGTCATGAATGAAACATTCAATTTTATGCTAATAAGATCTGCAAACACATTCATCCAATAACATATACCTTCCTTGTAGTTCCTGCACAAAACTCGATTGACATTCAGCTTCTAGTTTTTTATTTTGCAAATATTTCTTAAAAACAGTTTATTTATGGTAGGATGTTTCTAAATACTGGAAAGATAATGACATTAAGTTGTATTATTTGAAACAAGCTATGCTGAAAATTTTTTAAATTATGCTACATAAATATATTATACACAACACATTGTATTATAATCACACTCATTGCAAGGTTTTCTTTTCACTGAAGTGAGACATTAATCTAAAAATTGCCTCTGTTTTTTTATATGTACAACTAATTCAACTTCAAATGATGGATTAGCTGTTTCCCTCCTTTCATAATGATCTGTGTTTCTTAGTGCAATAGAAAGGGGTTTTCTTTAAGAAAAGAGTTGATTGAGAAACAAATTTTCATAAAAGATTCAGTAAAAATAACAAAACTTCAAAATATTGTCACCTATGTTCTGATCTTGTTTTTACCACCTAGTCATGCACGGAAGACATTTGGAAATATTCTACTTGCACTCCAGTTTCCTCTCAAGAAAGGTACAACTGTCCTATAGGAAGATTCATATTTGAACATAGTCCTAGGTTACAGTTCATCTTCAGGCGGAGACATGCAATTTCAAGTGTCTTTACAGTAGGTGTCCACATACAAGTTCAAGATCTAAGAGCTTGTAATAATAAAGTAAGTCCTAGGATTCAAAAGCCTGGTAAACAAGAACCTACAGTAGATGCTTGATCTTATCAACTGGAGGACAGTCCTGGAGGACAGGCAACATATGTTAAGGCTTGAAGGTTATATTATATACCCATTTTCTTAGATTACAAAATTTTGGATTAATCACCACAATCAGGGACTTCAAGGGTTTATACACCTGACAATCAGGGTCTTCAAGGGCTTATACAGTTGTTCATATGTAAGCTTCTAGAGGCTTTTGGGACAATGTGCAGATCTGACAGGTATGACAGATGGCTGTTAGGGGAGACCCATGTCCTGATGC
>JAOQGH010000001.1:160274534-160303024 GCA_025769975.1 Gallinago jamesoni
TCCCTTCCGTCCTTCCTTCCCTCCTTCCTTCCTTCCTTCCTTCCTTCCTTCCTTCCTTCCTTCCGTTTTAAATATGGAAAAGGTATTTCATTAAGCATATTTTACAAAGATCACTGTGTTGTCAGTATTAAACTGATAGAATATATGACATTGTACCAAATAAATTGAAATTTAAGTGCACTAGAGATTAGAAAAAACAGTCACAGCCCTTCTCTCAAAAGCATCCCTCCAACCCTAAAACCATTAGGCATTATAGTTTTCATATAAAAGACATAATGAAAGTTATTAACACCTTTTAATTTACAAACAACAACTATGTTGCAAAGTAATTAATTCATTTTTTTTTCCTAAGATGAGTGTGACAGAATTTTGAAAATATTAGAAGAATGCACCAAAATTATTACAGCTGATAAAAAATAGACAAATTTCAATCATATCACAAAAAATATATAACATCCAATAGCTACAGTATCAAGAAAATTAAGACAATGTAAGAAAGCCTGAAGACAAGTATATCAACCTGCCTGCCCTTTGATGCAGTTCAGCTCTATCCAACAGGCAAAATATTTGCTCTTCAAAGGTAATTGTATTAAAGCTCTAGAAATAATTCATCTCTGGAAGAGGTCATTTCACATTCTGCATGAACCTGCAATTTGCATCAGAGGATGGAAAATCATTCTAAGCTTCCATCTAGTTTGATGATGGAATTTTAACAAGAGCTTCCCAGGTTTCCCCTTAGGCACATATTGCACAACAGAATTGCTGCAATTCTTTATATGTTGAAGGACATTGGGAAGATGGCTGCTGCTGAAGTATGGTGCAGTGTACTACAAGAGGACATTTCATTTGCAGTGCAGCAAGATGGAATTTCTCAGAGGCCCTCCAGGGGACGTATCATATAGAGGAAATACATGCACAAATACAAGCATTATAGCAAACTGTTTGCTTTTCTTTTCTACTTCAGTGAATAAAGCTATGAGCTTAATTTTCAATCTCTGCACTTGATTTATAATGTTTAATAGGTGGTTATTTAAAGCAATTATAAGTAGTTTTGCAATGTCTTCTGGGCCTGAAATATTAGGTGTATGGGAGCCCTCATGATATGCATTTTGAAAAATGTTGGCTAGAATTAAAAGGGCAAAAAAAGAAAACGTTATTCTATTAACTGAAGATCATTAATATTTATTTTAAATAGTAAATTTGAAAGAAATATTTTCCAAAATACATCTACAGCCTGTGCATATTGTTAAGGTTGGTGCTGTAATTACCATGTTTAGTGAACAGTATAAAGCTAAATACTGTGTAAAGAAACAAAGAGCAAATTAGTCTCCTCTCCTCCTTCCTGGGCAAGTTCAAGCTTGCATTAACAGTTTGGAAAATGACTATAAAATTACACACATGAATAGGCAATATTTGCTGTCTTTTTATTCTCTTCAAATCCTGTTATGTTTGGTCTGCAAAGGCCATGTTTTCCTAAGGAATAGGTTAATTGCAAAAAAAAAAAAAAATTAATCTGCTTGAGCTCCTCTTAAGAGATGATTTTAATTTTCCTTATTTCAGTGTAAAACACAGGCAATCCCAATCAAGCAAATAAGTGAAAAAATTGCACTGACATAAAAAATGAGATGAGTATGACAGTTGAAAGATCTGATTTAATTCCCCCTCCCAGTTCCTGTGACAATTATTTTTAGTTTTTGCATTATGGCTTCTCAAAAGGAGTTTTTTAAACATCTGAACATGCACAAAGCTGGTCATTAAAAACTTAAGTCAGTCTTGAAGTGGTGCAGATAATTTCTACTGGAGTACATGGGAGAAACCGACACCTATTGAATGGAAGGAAATGGATAGGTGCTCACATAAATTAATTCTGTGTAGGTACCAAATTAGAGCGGAGCTACTGATCAGTCAGGAAGATACAACATGTGTTAACTGCACTAATATATTTCCCATTTAGAACTAGCTCAGAATGAAGTTGTGGTCAGGTGATCTTGATTTTGCCTGTGTCTATTTGTGTATACAAGCACTAAGACAGACAAACAGACTTGTTTAAGTGCAACACATAAAGGCAAAATTAAGCTGGGAGAGGATGCTCGGGTCCTATTTCCCTTGCCTATTTTCCCATGCTTTCTATTTAAAGAGGGCATGCAGGAAAGATGGGAACAAACATTTTAGCAGGGCCTGTTGCAGTAGAAAAATGGGCAACGGATTTAAACTGAAAGAGGGAAGATTTAGACCAGTTATAACAAAGACATTTTTTACAATGGGGGCGGTGAAACACTGGAATAGATTGACCAGAGAGTTGGTGTATATGTCATTCAAGGTCAGGCTGGGCAGGGCTCTAAGCATGTCCCTTCTCATTGTAGGGAGGTTGGACTAGATGACCTTTAAAGGTCCCCTTTTCCTACTTGGGAATCTAAAAGAGAGTCCAAAATTATTTGCAAGGCTGTCACTCTTTAGCTCAAAAAAGGAGATAAAAAACAACAACAAACCAAGCTAAACCAAACCCCCACCAGCCTAATGAAAAAATAGTATATTAACTAATAATCAAGCTGTTTCACCCAGTTATATGTTATAGACCAGCACTATTATTGTTGATGGTATAAAGCGTTTTCAGTGGAAACAGTGCAATACAAATCACAATCTGAACTCTACAATTCTTTGAAGATTTTGGGGTGGTTAGTAAATGCTCTTCCACTCCTTCTTCCTTTGTTTGTAAATTCTCTGTTCTCTACCATTACCTATTTCCATTTTTCAGTTGCTCTACTTCCAGAATCTTTATTTGCTGCCATTTTCAGTCATGCAGCTAACAAATACTTTTTTGATGGGCTACCTGTAGAAGTTCAGATCGCATATGAGAATAAAGATAGGACTGTTTTACACCCATTATTTGCAGCTTCTAGAACTGGGACAGGGTTAGTCTAAAAGAGAGGACTTAAAGACCTTTAATTGTTCAGAAATTATTTTTCACAAGCAATGCTGCTCTCTTTTAGGTCATCAGACTACATTCATAAAACTTCACAAATAAGTTGGGGGAACTGTATTCCACTAGAGTTACTCTGAAGTTTAGAGATACAGCTAACTCCAGACCTTTCTGAAAATTTCTGAAGGCTATAGAAGGCAAACGAAACTCAGATGTTCATATTCTCAAACACAGTTTTTGAAACTTTGTTCAATATTTCAAGTAAGTTTGAAAAATTTGTAGTGAATAGTTGTCAGTTTGATCATTTGATCCCTGCATCAGAGATCACAGTACTCAACCTAGCCAGGTTTTCTACCCCCAGCACCAAAGTCACTTCAGATATGTATTAGACACTTCAAAAGAAATTTCACATGAAAAATGTGAAGATGGGAATGTATAAAATTTTCTGCAGTAGATTAAATCCAGTCAGCTGGGTTTCTGTTATCTCATTCAGAGGAATACCCCTCAGCCTCCAACCCCTAGCTGAACAGTCAGTTTCAAAGTCAATATCATTCATGCAGAAAATATATATGGATTAAACTGGAATCTACTCATACAGACAGTCTAATTAATGACTTGGCTTTATTAATACAGGCAGTCAACAGACTGCAAACTAAACTGCTCAAACCCCAACAGTGATGGGTGAATTTCAAAGACATTGGTGGTTGAATTATCATATGGTTCCAAAAATTCAGTGCTTATCTGAACATTATATGAGCTATCCAGGTTTACTGGTTATGCAAGAAAACACTCATAGTGTAATGAAAGCAGGCACTATGATAGTTACAACACATTATTTGCTGGTCAGTCTGCTAACATTAGGAGAAAATTTGGGCACTATCACTACTGTAGATAACTAGGGTTAGTAAATGTAGCAGCAGTTGAAACTGCAAGTCAGGGTTTTGTGCCTTGAATTGTTATTATTTATTCATTCTATTACAGTGATTCAGAAGCAGAAATTTGAATCCTAGCTAGACTGCATTAAGCAATGTACAAACATTTAGAGAGATATTAACTAAGTCAAAATGTTAATCTCTTATGATTTGTGTGTGGCAATAGTAGCTATTAGCAGAGGTCCCAAAAGAGATTAATGAGTTGTTGGTGTTAGATGCTATTGCAAAAGCCTCGAATAAAACTCAGGAAATGTGAAAGATAGGCTAATGTCCACATCCTGAAAACATTTATTCTAACTGTTCAAATTAGTTTTATGATAGTCATCAATCACAATGGAGAAGGGATACCAGTGTGCATTTTGCTTAGTCAAACATAATGCTGCAACAGCCAGAGTTAAAATCTGCTCTTACATTGCTACAGTAGAAATCTATGCAATTGAGTCTACAAAGAATAAGTTTATTCTGAAAATAGCCTCAGGATCACACACCTGCAAAGACATGAAGTCAGAACTTTCAAATAAATTTGATTTATTTCCCTCTATCCCTCTAAGATGCTGTTGAGCCTGTAAGCAGTCTGTGCAATTATCCCAAAATGGGAGTAACATTAACTAATCTTTGGCAGGGCTGCATACATTTTGGGGAGATATACAGTCTGCATTAGACCTGAATTAAACATCTAAGTGGATATAAAGAAAAATGCTTACAGTAAAATGCCATACAGTTAATAGAAAGAGGAAGAAATTTGCAAGGGCCTCAATTTCAGCCATGTGAATAACCTTTTCCCTTTCAGTGGCAAGGCAAACAACAAAGCCAAGAGAACCAGGTGTATTTAGTCCAATTACTGGAAAGTCATAAATTAAACAAGACTCAATGTTTATCAAATACAATAGCCATATTTATGCAGTACAATAATAAATAGGTTTGAAATATTAATGATCAGTGTATTAAAAATGCATAAACTTTGCACATACAGCATTTTACTGAGTCTCAGACTCAGATACAGCCCTAATTGAATAGCTTCACTCTGAGGCTTCTTTGTCTAGAAGATGTTATTCACAAATATTGAAGGCAGTCATCCTACTCCCTCTAAATATTGATTGTTTCTGCAATGCATTTTTTGGGGGGGAAAGGGTTGTGTGAGTGTAAGCCTTTAAAAATATTGAAGGTGATTTAAAAACAGCATTGATTTAGCAACATTAAAGGTTTATTTTTTTGATTGTCTTTAAAAACATTTTTCAAGTTCTCAGTAGGCACCTAACATTTGAAAATATAAACCTCTCCTCCTTTGCTATACATAAATTGTTATTTAAACCATAAATTGTATTGCTGGTATGGAAAATGGAATGAGATCTCACCCTTGCACTATTGACCTCCATAGAAGATAACAGGAGCCTTGCTTTATTTGTAAGCAAAGCTCAGGGGCAAGAATACCATGAGTTCAGTATCATGGGGTCTAAAAGCTAATAGCTGTTATGTACTCTCCATATTTCATGACATTACAGGTAGGCAAGCTTTTATCTAGCTAGTCACACAAAAGATAATCTTCAGAAAACTTGTTAGGCTTGAATCTCACTTCTGTTTCTTATCTTGTCCTCTTTTGAACTCAGACTGCTGTACTGAGAAGGGTTCAAAATGGAAGGATAGTGATTCCATGTAGAAGCAGCATGATGTGAAGTGAACATATAGGATCCTTGTCATCTAAGGGAGGGTTTTGTGAGACTGTATTAGGTCATGATGTGATTATGTTGTTGAAAGTTGACATTTTCTCATTGCAGAAACAGTTGATATGCCTCCCTGTTTAAGTCAGAATTGAAAATAGGATTAAGGGAGGACATTCATCACAGAGATAAGACAACAATTTGTTGCCATAAAAGATCAATTCATTGATCTCATGTACTTTAACCTATTCCATCTCTCTTAAAGTATTGACAAATATGTAGTAGGACTCTAAGCTTCCTTTGTTGTTAGGTTAAGAGCTGTTCTTTTCCTCCCCATCTACATTACATTTTTTATGGGGAAAAAACTGGGGGAAAAAAGGTTGATGGTGATTTGTGGTTTGTTTGGGTTTTTTTCTTGATAATGGAATAATGGCATTAAATAATTTTTAATACTATTTTCAAGCAGACTTCAGAAGAACTGAGAAATCATCTTCTGTAATTTGGTGAAAATACTGACAATATTTGGATAGTATAGAACTTTCTCACACATGCACATAATCACAGTATGTTTGTGAAGAATTTATAAGAGAAGAAAACCTGATTATATTAAGCTTGAAATACAATCTGAGACTAAGAAATTTCCCAGATATTGTACCTATTTTTCAGAATAGGGTCACAAGGAGACTAACCTTTATAGAAATATGTATGAGAGATAGTGGTTCAAAAAAACCAATAGGTTCTGTTCTCGTATCAGCCTTCTGCCTGATGCCTAAAGAGGCATCAAAGAAAGTTCATAGATGTCACTGGAGACATTTTTGTGCTACTTTTTCCTCAAAATAAAATATAGGGAAAGAATGTGAATAGTGTGATAGTCTATGTGTCTCTAAGATGAAGACTATTTCTTCAGTTTTAGTCATATTTTATCTAATGAATTGGTTTATGTCTCATCCCCTTCACAGGTGGAAAAGAGCTACTAGTAAGGCAAGTGAATGACCTTGACTGGAAGAAAGACAGTGAAGCATTTGACTATAAATTGTGTCTGATTCTAAAAATCAACTGACAGTTATAATTTTGCCGACTTCAGTAGCAATTTAAAGAAAAGCATCAGGACTGCCTTCATATAATCATGAAAGTTTAGGTAAATAAGTACAATATTTTGCAACATTTGCATAAATCATAAATAACTGTTCACTTTGGTGATGTCAGCAAAATAATATTCTAATAAAAACAAACCAAACTTTAAAATGAGGCAAATGGAGAACCTTCTTTTAAGAACCAAAAATAAAGTTCATTGTACCTTTTTATTTTAAGGTGAGTTTTTTTCTTCTTTTATGCAGACATTCTTGATTTAAAATATAAGACAACAACTTGTATTTTGATAACTGGAATTATTGACTTCTTCCATGCTAGATCACAGAATCACAGAATCTTTATGGTTGGAACAGATCTTTGAGATCTTTGAGTCCAACCATAAAATAGATGTAAATATTTGGTTCTGTTCAATACCAAAAAACTTATTATTTTACTGTTCTTCCACAGTAAAGAGCAAAAACATAGATATCTAGCTTTGCCATAATTCAAGACCATCTAAAGACTAATAGTTGGTAACTACACAGTTGAGAGAGATCTAATTTTTGTGGTTTACAATCGGAAATAAACTCCAATTGCTAAAAAGTAGCTTTATGAATAATATTCTTGTTTAACTAGGTACAGTAAAGCAGAAATTTTGACTGCCTCTATTTTAAAGACTGGTTTGGCTATTAGTATTATTAATGTTGCCTACAACTTACATTCCTAACAAGCGGTTACGTGAGGAAAGATGAATATGACTTGCAATATATTCAAAAAGTCTTTCATTACTGAAATGAAATTCATGGACTATATTTCCAACTCCTCTATCTGTTAACATAATATTAATTTCATTGCACGAAAGATTGCATTTTAAAAAGTTTTTCAGGCTGATTTTAAGGAACAAAAA
This sequence comes from Gallinago jamesoni, assembly GCA_025769975.1. Classification (NCBI taxonomy): domain Eukaryota; kingdom Metazoa; phylum Chordata; class Aves; order Charadriiformes; family Scolopacidae; genus Gallinago; species Gallinago jamesoni. The sequence continues at coordinate 160,282,023 of JAOQGH010000001.1, forward strand.
TCATTCACTATTCTTAATGTTTAGGAAATACTCAAGAGGTAAATACTGTATTACCAACACCAAGAATTTTAGAAGATTTTCCTGAATGAGGATGCCTGAGTGTCATTTAGGTTGTCTAAGGTGCAGTTCCTATTGTTCTGGTACCACTTGATATTTTCTTTAGGTCAAGGTGCTTATTACTCGTCTTGTATCACATTATATGTGAATAAATATAACAAGAACAGCTTGAACCTTTATTCAGCCATTTCTATCCTCCTCAAAAAAGGCAATTGATCTGCAAAATCTGTCTTGTCTTTTTTTTCATTTTTTTTTTCTTTCTGAATTACTTGTTTTCTCTGAAGTCTTACACTAAAATGGATAGATCGTCGCGTTTCCCCTATCCTCTCATAAGCCTTAGTCAATATTCAGTGTGTTTTCTGTGTTTTTGTTAAATGCATAGACACATATTCACTACTTAAAATAGTATTTTGAACCTTAAAGGAAAGATTTAATAAGTGGTTAATTGGCCATAGACTAGTAGGGCTTATTTTTTATTACTGTGAGATTCTACTTTATGGTTTGGAACGGTAGATGATGACGTGAGGTTCACTGCATGATGAAAACCCCATGGATAAATAAAGAAATAGGGATTAGGGAAAAAGACATCTGGAGAGGACTACAAGAAAGAATCTCTTACTAACCATGAGCAAGCAGGGTGACAGGGGCCTGTCTCAAGAACCTGGACACACATAAACACAGACTGGGAAGAAAACACATGATCTCACTGCAGAAATTAATTTCATAAAGAAAGATACTGACCCAGATTCTTCTCAGAGGTTCACAGTAAAAGAACAAGAGACAATGGTCATAGTTCAGAAGAGGGAAATTGTGATATGCATGTAAACAAAAAAAAAAAAAAAAAAAGGAAAAAAAAAACCCAAACTAAACGCAGGTTACTCAGAGATTTTCAGAAATGAACAAGGCATGGCTTTGAGCAACCTTGAGAATTTCAATACAGTCGTGCTCCAAACAGGAGTTTAGTCTAGATGGCTTACAGAGGTCCCTTCCAACATTCTGTGAGTCTTTGTAGATGATAAATAGATGTTCTCTCGGTGATATTTCTGTAGTTATTTTAATGTCTGGTATTAGAGCACAGAACAGTTCACTGTTTCCAAGAGGACTATAATTTTATACCTGTTTCTTACAACAATTTAAAATGCCTGATCTATAAATATTTTGTACTATCTATCTATTAGTTGAAAAAGGGGACATTTAGGCTACGTGAATGACATACAGATATAATGTAAAACTTATACAACCATTTCCTTTGATAGTGACTGCCAACATCAATAAAAATATGCACAATTAATGCTAAGCTTTAACAGTATTGACCTCTTTGACAGTACAGTGCTTCAGTTTGCTGAAAAAATAATTGCTGTGAGTTTCCTTAAGTCCTTATCTTTAGATAACCATAAATCCTTTTTTCTAGGTTGCCCAGTAACGTTTTGTACTCAGATAGCTTTTGTATTTGTATAGAAGGGAGTAAAATTTTAAATTAAAATTAAATATACAAGCAAAACAGACTAAAATGGGATGCCAGGAGGAAAATTACATATCAATTAAGAATTATACAATGTATTGTATATTAAAAAAACCCTAACGTTTATGCAATAGAAACCAGGGTAGGCTGAACTAAATATAAGAAGAATTTAAAGAAAAATATTTTAGGAGTGAAAATATCTTTATGCCCCCATACAGAACAAGAACATTTCTAGATGGACCCTAAAGTGTTATTGAAAAGAAGGAAGGCAACAAAGAAAGAAGAAAGTGAATTTGAAGAGGAAATTGGAGAGAAAAAGGAAAACAAGACAATACAAGGCAAATGAAGGAAGGAAGGAAGAATTCTGTTTTTCTTCAGTACTTAGAAATAGGTTGAATGTGTTCATGTCATACCAAGTCACTCTCAAATTAAGAAAGATGTTAGGGAAAATCCAACAGAAATAATAAGACCATACAGAATAAGAAAATTACTAATGCAGTTTGCAGGAATCAGTAGAAAACTTACTTCTTGAAAGATTTACTAGTGGTTTTGAAGTACTGGTATCCTTGCTGATAAAACATGCTCACTCAAATATTTCCAGGCAGGCAAAAGGTATGACAGCATCATCACTCATATGCTACAAACAATGGAAAAAAATGACTGAGCGAAATACTGATATCTGATTTTCCTACAGATTTCAAAGGAGAAATTAATGCTTTCAGAAGTACACCTTTGACTGAATACAACACAGCTGCAGCACTGTGGGCCATGTGTCAAAATTTACCTTACCATAGCTGAAACTAGGCAAAAAATATTCCTGCTGGAGACAAACTTATGATGTTAAAAAAAGTCCTGTAAAAATAAAAAAATATTAATTTATTACCCACATGACACCAGACAGAGCTAACATTAGCAGATTTACAAATCACCAAATGACGTATCAGCAATAGTATAATACAGCAAATTACTAAATATGGTACTTATTTACTGATTTGGCCTAATATCTCATTTCCTTCTAATTTACTTTAGTTTTGCGTAAAATTTTGCTACAGACTTTTTTTTAATATAAGGTTTTCACCACCCTTTTATGCTTTTGTACTTCTAAATTAGATTATTACAATGGAAGGTGAGAGCACCAGGCAGATGCTAGGTTGACAGCTCAGCAAGGAACATTAACACATAAATTGATTAAGCCAGGAAGAGAAAACACCACACACTGGTAAGCACACAGACTATTCCTGTTAGTTCATTAGGAACTCTGATCATGTCACGAGTGCAATTCATGCCTCACATCCCCACTGAACTTTACAATGCGTCACAGCAGCCCATACAGGATCACTTTCCAGAGTTTAGGTAGAAAGCATATGCTCTGAGTGGAGAGGAATGAAGAAATGCTTCTCTTAATATCTGATGAAAATTGTATGGAGTGCTGAATAGATGAAAGACACATGATCTGTGACCACTGTGAAGTTCTTATGAATTTTAATAACTGCCATGTGTTCTCTGAAGTATATGACACTTTAACTGCTAATTTGTCAGCTATTTTTCAGAATAAAAAGTTATAGCTGATACTTGCAGAAAGTGTAGCCTTTAAGTTGTTAATAAAAAAAGCATTGTGGAGAAAATGCATTCGTATTCAGAACTACCCATCTTTTTATCAGCTCCAGTTTTAGGAGTTACTGGGCTGTCATTTTGGGGTGAATAGCTTGTTTTTTGCAAGTTAAGTTGTGTCACCTTGCAAGAGTGGGTAGTAGCATAAAAGGAAGTCTAAATCTGAACACTGGGAGGGCAGAGGGGAGGAATAAGTAGGTAGGAATCCATTTCATAGAGAATCAGTTGCTTATGCACCTAGAAAAACTGAATAATGATATCTGTATGTATCTGTACAGAAAAGCCCCTAGGAAGTATCTCAATATACTCTAAATGTCAAAAGAGGCAATGATAGACTGAGTTTTACTCTAGCCTTTGGAAAATACTTATTGCATTGAAACAAACATTTCTTACAATTTGCAATGAGCATTCTAAGGAAGAGCAAAAGAAATCTTCATACTTTTCTGTGATATATAGAGACTACTAAGCAGAATAATACATTCTATAGAAAATCTAAAGACAGTCTTCTCAGGTTGATGCAACTCAAACTAAATTGTGAATTCAAATCTGCAGTGTCATAAAACTGCTGCTGTTGAAAACAGCATCAGGCCTTTGGTTCAAAGGATAAATCACTTGAATATGTGATACGTTTGGTTTTTTTCAGAAGGAATAAGCTGATTACTGCATACATTTGAAGCAGTGCAAACTGAAAATCTTATTTCCCAAGACACTGTATGTCTGTCATTTAGGATTTCTGAAATGTCTATCATTTTATTATCTGTGCACTGGGGACCACAAAGACTGAGATTCAAAAAGCAGACATAATTTTCTGTGATGAATTTAGGATTCTGCTGGTGTTTGAAATTTCTTTACCTCCATCGGGTCTCCAAAGTGAGGTAGCAATTGTTAAGAGGATAGAGATTTATGGATTAATCCTCAAATGCACAAGAAACACTTAGCACCTGAACATAAGACCAAAATCCACATGCTATATGACTAACATTTTAGGTGCCTGAGGAACCATTGCTGCCTTATGTTGTGCTTCTGAAGTTCTTAAAGACCTGTAGCTGTGTGTGCCCAAGAGCTGCAGAGGCTGGCAGTTATCTCCAAGTACATCTGTACTGGTTGCAGGTGCCCAGGTGTTGTGAGTGGGGACTACAGGGGTGGTCTCTGTGAGGAGAGGCCAGTCGCTGCTCCATGCTGGACATACCTAGCCATTTCCAGGTGGCTTCAATGTACCCACCACAGGGCACAGCTGAGCCCCTCAGCCAAGGTAGTGGCATTTCTGGGAAAATGTAGTTAAGAAAAGGCAAAATGCCACACAGCACTGAGGAGTGAGGAAAAAAGTGTGAGAGTGAGCTCAGAGAAGGAGAAGGAGGACATGCTCCAGGTAGCAGAGCAAAGATTCCCCTGCAGCCTATGGAAAAGATCACACAGGGACAAATATCTCCCTGTATCACATGGAGAGCTCCAGACCAATGCAGATATCCACACAGATATCCTGGAGCTGCTTCTGCAAACTTATCTTTTAGTTTGTATCCACAGCCCACAGTGGGCTGTACCTTTCAGTTAAACACCAAATTTAAGGTCCCATGTCTCACCTTTGTGTTAGAAGTGTTTGCTCTGTCAGCAACAGGCTACAGAGTGTTTTATCGAAAGACAGTGTCTCATGTTAGAAATTTTTCAAACTAATATATACAAAAGCAGGCTTGATCTGACTAGGAAGCTGTGTGTTATGGTTTCAGCTGGGATAAAGCTGACTTTCTTACAAGCAGATGGTATAGTGTTATGTTTTGGATTTGGGTTGAGAATGGTGTTGATAGCACACTGGTTGTTTTGGTTGTTGCTAAGCAGTCAAGGCCTTTTCTGCTCCTCATACCTCCCTGACAGAGAGTAGGCTGGGAGTGTACAAAAAGTTGGGAGGAGACACTGCCGGGACAGCTGATCCCAACTGACCAAAGGGATATTCTATACCATGTGATGTTATGCTCAGCGTATAAAGCTGAGGGAAGAAGGAACAGGGGAATGTTCAGAGTTATAGCGTATTGCCTTCCCAAGTAACGATTATGCATGACAGAGCCGTACTTTCCTGGAGATGGCTGAACACATGCTTGCTAACAGGAAGTGGTGAATGAATTGCTATTTTGCTTTGCTTGTGAGCGCGACTATTGTTTGCTTATTGAATTCTCTTTGTCTCAACCCACGAGTTTTCTCACTTTTGCTTATTTTAGTTGTCTACCCCATCCCATGGGGTGGGGGCAGGGAGAGAGTGCCAGACGGGGTTAAACCACAACAATGAGCCAACTGATTCCCTTAGCTCAAGTATTTGAACTGTGTTGACTAATGGGAGTAGTTGAAAGAATGAAGCAAAACCCCTAAGAAGCTTACGTCTAAAGCAAGGAGGATGGAGGTCAGCTACCTGATTGTAGTTATCTGGAGTAGCTTTAGACACTAGGTGGCAGTCTCCTAGACTTCTACTTGCTGGTCAGAAAGTCTGCTGTAAGGCTTCTCTCACACCTGTGAACCCCATCTGAATAACTTACATACCTAAGAGATCTCAGATGGCACTAAGTGTCAATGGTAACATAATAGTAAAAGAACAAGAAATTTGAGTATGTATCTCTCTGAAATTCTGTGATTTTAACTTGACATTTTTCAGTATAAAACTGATGATTAACCAGATGATTAAAAATAAATAATAAGAAAATTGTCCTCTCTGATTAAGAAACAAGTATTATTTAAGTGTTACTTTTTCAAAAATGGAAAAGAATTTTCCACTCATGTCTCAGTTTGTACTGATACTGGTTACTGCCCTGACCTAGGTGCAGGACCTTGTACTTGGCATTGTTGAATTTCACAGAGTTTGCACAGGTCCAGCCCTCAAGATGACCACTTGATATCATCTGCAAACTTGCTGAGGGTGCACCCAATCTCTCTGTCTATGTTGCTGATGACGATATTGAATAGTACTGGTCCCAGTATAGACCTTTGCGGGACACTGCTTGTTACAGGTTTCCACTTTGACATTGAGCCATTGACTATAAGTCCATGGATGCAGCCATCCAGTTAATTTGTTATCCACATAGCAGTCCATCTGTCATAAGGCAAGAATGTTGTGGGGAACTATATTAAAGGCTTTGCACAAATGGAATGGCAAGCAATGATATCATCACAGTTAAACTTGGAAAATGATAGAAAATGGAAATGAGCAGGTAAATGCTTTATCTATGATACTAAGGGATGGTTTAAAATTGTCTTTGAAACACGCCAGAAAACCTTTCTAAATTGGAAATGTCTTTCAAACTCAACCTGGCATTACCTTTCTTGCCAGTTCTAACATAAGGATTAAAACTGGCTCCAAATGACCTCAGCTGAATACCTACACCATCCAAGACTCCATGTCACTGAAGGCATGGCCCAATTTTAGTGATGATTTTAAAATTGCAAAGACAGTTATGACAGTTTTATTTTTTAATTACCTTTAATTAAAACAGTTTCTGTGTCAAAAGTAACCTACAATAATAATGTAAAACCTTGTCCTACTTGTGGAAATAATTTCTAAAATGAAGGTTAAAGTAGCAAGATAAAAGTAAAAAGGTTCTATATAGGAAGGTGATTTTTATTTATTTTATTATATTCTGGTATTGCTTTCATTGGTAACCTGCCAGTCCATTGCCATAGAAACAAGGTCACTTAAAAATGCATGTTTTGAACCAAAATGATCCACACTTCTAAACATTTTCCCTGTAAGCTAATGTTAAATAAAGATACAAATATGATTGAAATTTCAATGTCTAAATATATAATGATGAGCTAAGATCACTTCTCGAGCCTCATCAAGAAAGAACTCCAGGATGAAAATTAACATATTACAGGAAATAAAAATATTAATGTACAATTAAGAATACCTGCTGAACTTGCATGAAGGAATGCCCTCCATCATGGTATATTCTAAACTTCTAAGTATAAAGTTTTAAACAATAAATTATTGTTTGTTGGGGTTTTTCTTATGTAAATTAATTCACTGGTTATTTTTTTTCCCTTTTTAAATAAAATAGATAATCAATTGCATTGAGTGAATCTTCACTGTTGCAGACCCATAATAAATGAGTAAAAAGTTCTTTAAAGTGTAAACTTACTGACTTCTTTGTGGGTTGTGCTTTCAAAAACAATGAGTAAAACACTTCACTTTAACATTTTTCATCTGTTTATTCAATTCACATTCTAGCTAGGAGTATTTTATCAATAATTATATGCTTTCCCATCTCTCCCCACTCTCATTTCCAAATCCAGTCTTTTCTGTTGCATGAAATGTCACTTTAGATAATTTAAAATTTTTTGAGAGATTGTGATATCAGAAAAAAAAAAAAAGAGAAAAGGAAAAAGAGATTTAGTGAGTACCTTTCGCAAGGAGTGAGTTCAGATAGCACATGCTCCATATCTTCAAACATCAACTAGACTCAGTGACCTTCCTTAGAATATGTCTCACTTTCCAACACAGCATTGTACAACTGTCTTGAAACAAAACTGTGATATGAATATGGAATCATGTGTGGACTAGTTGTTGTTGAAACTAGCACATCAAACAGTAGGTCAGTTGTGTAGGCATGTTACTGCTTTATGTAAGACAGACATGCCCTCAGAATATTTGCAGTAATTATAGATGCCAAGAGCATCCCACAGAAATGCTTGTAAGAATGCAGTTCAGTAATATGTAGAAAAAGTGTGATTTTCACAGGCAACTATTTAAATAAAAACTAAAGCAAAACCAAGATATCCTATGACCCACTAGGTCTCTTACAGCTCATAAATATGTTATTCCAGCACAGAAGAAACTGATTCCTGTTCACAACAACAGTTTGCACTCTTTTGGTAAGATAAGGTTCATTGTCCTGACTTTTCTGAAATCCCATCTCTGAAGACAACTTCTCACTGTCTTCACAATGGTCTCTCATGTTCTGAGGAGAAGAACTGTCCCACTGTCCCAAGTTTCCACATACAGAATCAGCAAATGCAAAGTTTCCCTCTCTAAAACTTAGAAGTTACCTCCAGAAGATATCTAGTTTAAACTTCTGCTCAAAGTACATATAGTTAAAGAACATTGCTTAGGACTTTTTCTAGTTCAATTCTGAGTATCTCCCAAGGATGTATATTCCACTGTCTCTCTAAGAAATGCAGGCCAGTGTTTGATCACTGTTACAGGACACCCACCCTTTTTTTTAATACTGAGAATTTTCCATGCTCACAGCTTTATCTGTTGCCTCTCATTCTTCTGATGTGAGACTGAGAAAAGTTTAACTGTCTCTTCTTCATGCCCTTTCATGGGCGTTTGAAGCCCATAATAAAGTTTGAAGCCCCCTCTTAGATTTCTCTTCTTAAGACTGAGCAGACCAAATTTCTTCATCCTCTGACACAGCGTACACTCCAGCTCCTGATCTTTGTGCCTCCTGCCATATTCCCATTGTTATATGCTGATGTTTTTCTTAAAATGGGGAGCCCAAAGGCAAACTCACCACTCCAGATACAATCTTACAAGTGCTGTAAGGGAATAACAACCTTTGACCTGCTAGATGCATTCTTGTTAATTCTGCCTATGGTGTGGATGGCCTTCTTTACTTCAAGGTCATTCAATTTGTTGTTGAGCCCAGGTTTTTTTCAGAAAAGGGGTTTTCCAACCTGTCGGTCCCCAGCCTGGGGTTCTTCTTTTCCTCATGCAAGACTTTGCATTTACATTTGGTGATCTTCAGGACCTTTATACTGGTCTGTTTCTCCAGTTGTTCTGGTCACCCTGGGTAGCAGACCTATATTCCAGTATACCAGCAGCTTTTCCCAGCGTGGTATCTTCAGCAAACTTACTGGGGGTGAATGCTATCTCTTCACTGAAACTGTTAACAAAGCTTCTGAATGGTGCTGATCCTGTTGTTGAACCCTGAGAGACATCATCAATTGGACCGTCAGTTGGACTTTTCACTGCTGATCCTCTGAATTCAGTTTTTCACCCACCTTATATCAACTTATGTCCTATACCCAGCCCATACTGTCTTGGATAACAGAGCATACCATTTAAAAGTGAACTGGTTTTGCAAGCAGGCAGCCGGTTGAGGCACAGGATACTATGATATACACAAGCAAAAATAATTAGTCTCAAAGTACAATATCTTGTCCCTCGAAGTCTTCTAACAATCTAGTGAGGGTCAGCAGTTTCAATATACCTTTACAGTGAATTATGCTGTCTCAAGTAAAGACAGTTTATTTGGCAAAGATGGATGAGTACACTGGCAGACAGCTGGAGAAAGGTATTTTCAGCTACCTGCTTTTTGAATGACAGTCAACACAAAGAACTATATACACAGTGTATAAAGCACTGTCAATTAGATCACATGACAGTATTGCAGGCCAGTAAGTGTAAGATCACTCTCTTGTATAGATCTGTTTAATAAAATGGATTTATTTTTTTTTCTGAAGAACTAATAAAGCTTCAAACCTTTTATCTTTATTAAAATAATTGTGTAATTTAATTCTGCTGATACTGGAATCTTTGTAAAAAAATCTATTTTCTTCATAATGGAGTGACATATTTGAAATATATAGGAATGTTGAGGTTAATTTCTTAATTTAGAATGCTACATGAAAATCACTTCTATATAGTCAGTGCTTTGTTTCTTCCCACTCAAATTTTTGCAACTCCAGTTCTTTCTTTTCCTCTGTATTTTCCTTCATTGCCAAATACTCAAGGTGGCTTGTCAGATTTTCATTACATCTCCCAATTTTCTAATTTTTAAAAGTAGTGATATTGCCTGAACTGCAGATCATCATTTATATTGTTCATTTTCAGACAACGTTATGCTGTGTTACCTCCAAAGTTATGATACTAATGAGAAGTGAATTAACATTATAAACACCTGTTTCCCGAGACAGATACTAGTGTATTATTGTATCCCTGTACAAAACCTGTAATGGAGAGGAAGCTGCTTCTAAATATCTCCATACTAACAAGGTTCCATCAGAACTGACATCAGCGTTCTGAATTTGTACTCAAACAGAGAAGCTGTTAAGGCCACATTTATCTGATTACATTCTGAATGAATAAGATGGAATAGACTTTGATCCCAGGGGCTATTTTTACTCATATAAACTTAATGAAGTGCTCTCTGACCTGCTGACTTTCTTCACAATTCCAACCAGTTTCAATCTGTGAAAATGAATTAAAGAGAAGTGCTAGTGAAATTCAGACATTTTTAAGAGATCCAGGCTCCAGACAGTCTGCCAGTATAAAACAAATTTAAAAAAATTCAAGTAAAAAAGTGATAGCTCCTCACAAATTTTTAATATCATGATGCTATCTTGTGTCTCCTTTCAGCCCTGCATCAATAGTTTTGTCATAAAATACTATACATATTTAGCATTCTTGTCTTCTGTTTGAGATATTGTCTATGTATGAGTGCTACTGTGTTTTTATAATCTTCATGCTGATAGGAAATCAGAGGTAATATTGTACTATATTAATTAAGAAAATGGACAAAGCTTTCTACAGCCTACCAATCACTTAAGAACAGAAAAAAAAAAAAAAAGAGAAAAAAAAAGATAAGATTAAATTACAGGCTGCTCAAACGTTTTATACTTGCAATGAATAAATCTCAGCTTTTACTGAAGTCCATTGTGCATCCTGTGGCACTTGATTAGCAAGGGATTTTATTTTATTATTTTTTTTAAGGAATGCTCTGTTTAGCTTCAATGACAAGGGTATACATTAAAGAATAAAGAAAAACAAATTATGCAAAAAAAGTTAAAATTCTCAGTAAAATGTTTTTATATCTCAAAGAGTTAAAACAGATTGCTCTCTTACAGCCAAGACAGACGCAGAACTCTGTGACTTATGTGAATGTCCTTGGCAAAAGGATAAAATTATCTGCCTGCAAAGGAGATGCAGTTTAAGTTGGTGATGTCAGAAGCTAACTGGACACCAATGAAGCATGACCACAAAGAACAATCCATGCGTATTTGTATTTGCCCCCGAGTAAAAAGCAATTGCAGTTTGATCAACTGATTGCAGTCCTCACCTGGGAAATCTGAAATCACCACCTGTTGTTTTCTTTTGGTGCCAGTGTGACACACTTCAACTGATTTCAGCAGAATATAAAACATCAGTGTACCCTGAGGCGGACGCTTACTGAGTTGCACTCATTTCTGCTAAGCAACCTGCTTGAAATGTGGTGTGTATAGTTGAACCATGGCAGCTGAATTTCTTAAAGCAAGCATCCAACAACAAATGCAGCTATTCAGAAGCTCTGTAGTGGTTGCTAATATTGGAAAGGTACTAGAATGGAATTATCCTGTCAATATCTGTAATTACATTCATATATCTATGTGTGCATGTGTGTGCCTCTGACCCTACTCACTTCCTACAAAAAAAAAACATGCTTTGCCATTATAAACCTTCTTTACACACTGATTCTTTTCTGTCTTGTCCTCCATATCAACTTCTGTATTTATACCTAAAGACCACAAATATTTTTGCTTTCATTTGTACTTTTTAGTCTTTTTTTGTCTTTTTTTTTTACCTTATATAATGCTATAATGCTATTTAAGTGTCATGCCATGGAAATACTTCTATTTGGTAAGAAATCTTAGGATTATTACAGATTTTTTTTGCACACTTGCACTGTGGAATAAACAACAGAAAAATAGCAGAATTTTTTTTCATGGAGAAACAATTGTCCAGTTGAATGATAAACCATTATGGGACTGAGTGATACACAAATACTTAAATAGCACAAATAGAACCAAGTTGATAAATAGACCGTGGAGTTCATATTTTTGTATAAAATAAGCACTTTAAAAACCTGCAAAATTACACAAACCTAAATATGCATTTCTAAATAAGTCATTTCATTGTATACTGAAATGGAAAATAAATTCAGGACATTATTTCATTTTTTCCTGTTTATTTTGTGCATACTTATACAGTTCCTGTTGGATTGTTAACTTTCCAAAGAGAAGAAAGAGAACATCTTTTGTACATTGTCACGTTTTGAAAAAGAAAAGGGAGCTAGAGAATAGAGCTGTCCAAAATGGATCCTGAAGTATAATGCCGCATTTACTCTATCATTCTGGTGCCATTTCAGTTTAAAACATAGACAGCAAAAGTCTTGGAGTAAAGACCAAGTGAGCTCTTTCATCTGCATTCTATTAGCTGAATACTTCCTTGTAAATTATAGAATGATGCTTTAAACACTTACAGAGCCAAACAAAATTATAGCTTCACAGTCAAGGTGACAGATGGACTGGGTGGTCGTATAACAAAACTAAGAATAAAGCAATTGCACCCCAATCTCCATTTAAAACAAAAACAAAATAAAAAATACAATGGCCAAAATTTAAGCCGATTACATATATAGTTATTTAGAAGCTTTTTCCTGGACCTGAGGCAATCAAGTATATCTAACCACTGTAATCTAGTGGTGAATAAAGATTGATTGTGGCAAAGCAAGGTCTTTGTCAGCTTGTACTTTGTGGAATTTGCTGTATGTATGATTAATGTGCAAAAGGTTGAGTATAGCCTTGAGGCTTCTTGCTGGCTCTTACTGCCATCTACTGATTAAACCTATCTTTTTTTTTCTGTTATTTTATTTATTTATTTATATTATTTATTGTTGTTTTTTAGTTTGTTTGTCTTTCCAGGGGAGGTGCATCTCCCAGACAGCTTCATTCTATCATTTTTTATAGCTACAGTCCTGTCTCATGAGGATGTTCTTTTAACCTCCTGTAGACATTTAATGCTCTAAAGCAATCATCAAGATCAGGTTAGAAGCAAGGAGCACTGCTACAAATTAATTGCCATGCTCCTAAGTCAGGAACAGAGTTAGGAACTTTCTTCCTGAGATGAAGAAATCTGTGTCCGATGAGTTTGTGCAGAATAGGTAAAGGGTTTTTTTGAAATATCTTTCAGGTTAAATGCAATGGTATTAAAATCCACGTTTTGTGTTTTAAAGCAATCAATCTGTGCACTGGGCAAATGAAGAACATTCTAGTTATGTCGTGTCACTACATAGGGAATAGACATTTAAATCACAGCTCTATGTACTATGATTAGAAATAACATACATTTCAATCAAAGAATATTTTTAATGTACCAGAGCAAAGTGTTGAATTAAAATCCCAACCTGCATGATTAGTTCACAAACAAGTAAGAAGGTTTAAGATTTTCAAAGGCTGTGGAGAACATTACAGTGAGACAGAATACAACAAAAGATAAAGCAGCTTCAGCTGCTATTTCTGAAGGCTTTATAGAGTGTTATGGAAGACCATCGCAACATACGGTACTGGCAGTCATTGGGTGGTCCCCACAAAATACTGAAAGCTCCTCCATGAGCAACAGTTTCAAAAATCGTTTCTTATCAGTTACAGTAAAGAAAATCAAAAGCTTTCTCTTCTTCAAAGGTTGTCAGCCTCTTTAGCTCCACCTGCCCTCTACCTTCAGCTTCACCTGACCCATGTGCAAGAGAACTTAGCACATTAAACCTGACATGGCCTTTCAAATATTTCAGCCCTTCAAAAGCTTTTCTGAGGAAAACCTAATGAGTTCTTCATCAATGTAGCAAATTAAAGCTTTCTATCTGTTCATGGTTTCTGTTCAAGGGATTGGAATCATTGAATTTTTAGATCCAATAACACATCAAGTGATATGGACATACCAAGTAGACAAAACTGACTGTTTTAACACAAAATGAAGGGTTTAAAACTAATTTTTTCAGTGCCCTTTTAGGAGAGGGGAAAAAAACCCAAACCAAGCAAACAAGAAATCTCGGGTATTTTCTAAAATTAAACATCTCATTAAAAATGCAGAACTGTGAAGTAATTAGACGGGTTTTGTGAATTATCAGATATGCCCACTGTAGGTCTTTCTTTTTTTTCTTTTTCTGCCTAGTATATACCTCACACCAAGGTTACTGAAAGTGCTTGCTGCTCTTTAAGAATGCTACATGTAAAATTTTTGTCCAATTATTGTCCTGGAAATTGTCAGGGGAGAGGGGGGAGGAAGGTGGAAGGGCGAAGGGCAAAGGAAAAGCCAAGACAAAGATTAGAAATAGTGTGATTTAAACAGTATTTTTTTTTTTTTAATTACACATACATTATTTGGACAGCAATAACTCATTCACTGCAAAGCACTCCTCTTTTGTTTCACAGCAGTTATCATCAACTTCTCACGTTAACTCCATTATTCCTACCGCAGCACCTATATTTTGATGAAAATGAGAATCAAATATTTTGCTCTAGGATCAAAACCAGGATTAATATTACCAAACTTCAGACAACCACAGCAGAGATATCTATCTTTAAAAAAGTCTTCAGAGTAGTTAAAGGGGAATAAGAACATCTAGTTCCTAACTCATTTTATTAAAAAATAGACCAGGTAAATGCTGCTTGCCAGATGACTACTTCACTCTACTCTCTTTTGATTTCCAGTTTGCTTCCGGCCATTAAGAAAAGATGGAAATGAATGCTGAAAAACCTTAGGACTTATGGTAGAGACGTGACTGAATTAACAGACATCATTACCTGGCTTCAACCTCATTACAGCTCTTTTGCTTCCTAAGTATGCCTCCATCCAGCAATTCTTCAAATGTCTAATTAAGTTTAGCTATGTGAGTAGTTCATATGAAATGAGCAAGACTACAAAAATAAATGAACGTTTAAGTGTTTTTTTGGAAAGGGGCCTGGACTGACGTAATATATTTTCTCCTTCTTAATGCACACCCAGGATTTTCAGATAATCTGGTAACAAAAAGTATCTTCTCCTTCCTGTGACCTCTCACATGTCCTCTGCAGTAACATTATTCTTAGTGTTCATTATTTGATAAATAGTGACAGTGACTGCTGTGTCTGTTTTTGGAATACATCCCAAAATCATCCTATTCTAGCATGTAACTACATCACATTTATAAAAACTTCACATTCAAAGTAGCGCTGGGGACCTTTTTTTTTAATTGTCTCATTAAAGCTGAATGTGTAGTTTCTTTATTAGAGACTCTAGAGGAAAGTGTTAAATTTTATCATATGCTCCCTTGGGCCCAAAGGTGAATTGAGCAAATAATTTATTTAAAATGTGGCAGGGCTACTGCTTTTCTCTTACCATGTTATAACCCCTTAAATTATTTATAATGGAAATATTATCACTATCTCAAATACAATGTCACGAACAGGTTTCTATAAAAATTATGGTCCTGTTAACTTCTAAATTCAATACATTTGCCTAGGTTGCAAACTACTTGAGGTTTTTTACCACACAAGTAGCAATATCAATAAGGTATTAATCTTCTTACAGGTTACAGGCAAGTTATTTGCATTTTGTATGCACAAGTAGTAAGACGAAACATTCCAAATAAAATGCATGTCTCTGACAGACCGTATGTATCACTTCAAATGCAATCAGAATGGGAAATTCTTAGAAAAATATTCCTTTGGTGGTGGTTTTATTCACCATCTTGTTTATACATACTGAAAACTATAAGTGGAACACAAAGAGAAGAGGAAAAAATGGGAAAAAGTGTCTCTAAAATTTCTAAGTGTAGACAAAACCTTCTGGGGGACAATTATCCAGACTACTTACACTATGTAAGTCTCTTTGAGTTTAAATTTTTCCAAATTGCCAAAACATATGTAAATTTATCTAGAATACTGTTTGTACTTTGCATGACAATTTATATGTCTGCAAATAAAAAATGGAGCTTTTATGATATATTACTATATAGCTACATATTTCTAAAAGGGTATATTGTTTATGGGTTAGGTTGGCCTTTATCTTTCTGTTTTTTAATGCTAATAAATATATTGTGGCTAAATGTTTGGGATGCAAGAATGCATCAGAATATAATCACAGAATCACAGAATCACAGAATGACCTAGGTTGGAAGGGACCTTTTAAGATCATCTAGTCCAACCAATGGACAAAAACAACAACAAAAAGAAACCAAACAAGAAAAAAAAGCAAACCACAAACGAACACAGCTGCTTGCTTACACCTTCCTACAGCAGGACAGGGGGAAAATAGAACAAACAAGAAGGAAAAGCTCATGGTTAGAGGTAAAGACAGGAAGGTTGCTTACTAATTACCATTGCAGGCACATCAGACTTATGGAAAATTAACTGAATTTATTGACAATTAATATAAAAATGTCATTAATAATTTTGATAGTGGAAAACAAGACAAAATTAAAACACCACCTTTCCTTCTCCTTTTTCTAACCTCAACTTCATTCCTTCACTCTTTATTCCTGCATGATGCAGGAGAGATAAGGAATGGAGGGTTGCAATCAGCCTGTAACTCTTCCTTTCTGTCATTCCTTCCTCCTCACACTTTTCTCCTGCTGTAGTGTGGGTTCTCCACAAGCTGCAGATCCTGCCAGGAAAAATCAGCTCTAGCATAAGGTCTCCATGGACTCCAATATCTCCTGTGCCTTGGAACATCTCCTCCTTCTTTCCCTCTGACCTTGGTGTTCCCTCTGCAACCCCTTCAGACCAAAACCTTCCATGTACACCCAATACAAATAGTAAATAACTATTTGGTTACTTATCTTAGTAAAGATATGAATGACACCATGTCTCATGTAAATCCATTCTCTGCTTATGGGGAAACCTTTCATTACATCACATAAAACAGTCAACTCTCAGAAACCTAAAAAAGAAAAGAATGAACAAATTTAGAGATTGTATCTTTGTTGTCTAGTGTTCAGGCTCCTAATTGTTGTTTTCATAACTTTTTTTTTTTTGATGATCCAGCAGACAAGCTTTGCTGAATATTGTGAGGGTGATTAAATAAGTTATCATCCTTGGCTGTCAGCCCTGCACAGTTTCCTCAAGCTACTATTTCTGATGGAGGGATATTTAAAAAATTATGTGATCCAATACCTCAGGTCATGCTCCAGATTTGTAGTTGTAGCTGATAGAGTTAATTCTGCACAAAATCCTTTAAACTGAAATGTATGATGGAGGGATTATTCCTCCCATTGTGTTATCTCTGCTGTGTGGGTAATAGCACTAAGACTTGGTCATATTTGTTTAGGTCATTTTCAGTTACTATCTTGCAACAATGATTTAAATGCTAGTGGACATTTAAATATTCCATACAAAGAAAATATTGTCTCTAATTCTCTGCAGCTTTCCATAATCTCACTATGAAAAATCACCATAATACTCTTAAGTAGTTGTCTTATTAGTACCTTGTCAACACCTAAATATATAGTTTGTCATATAACTAGTAGATACAGAGTGTGCATTTATTTCTTAGATAAAGAGTACCATATACAGTCTAATAGCATATCTTGCAGGTCCAAATAAGGTTAAAGTATACACTGGGAAATTCTGTAGTCTAGACAAACCTGCAGAAACTTCCTAAGCCAGCTTGATTCCTCTTTGAACAACTGGTCTGTCTATATGGACTGTGAAGGGAGACTGTGATCACAGTAATAATGATAATGAGTGTGTAAAGCTGGGTGGGATGAATCACTGACTACATGACTTTTCTTGAATCTCTCAGAAAGCCTATGTTTGAACTTGGATTTGGTTTAGGTAATGCAACTATAATTAAGGCGTATTCCTACAGACTATAGAACTGTTGTTGACAGCCGAGCATCACTGGAAACTGCACTTGCTTTTTGTCTCAGTGGGCAAGATTGTCTTCTCCCTCTATACAGAAGGAAACCTAGACCTCTAAGTATAAGGAGTTAAACCAACTCTATGAAGTATCCACAGAAAGAAATTTCTCTGGTTTTGCTAGTTTTGCATCATGCAATCAGTGAAGTAAAAAGAAAAAAAGAAAAACAAAAAAGAGAGAGGGAAAAGCTTAAAAATTAGACCCTTTTTTTTTTTTCTGAAATGTTTGGGGTTTAACTTGAAAATGTTAGACAAAGCTATAGTGAGACCATCTGCTCAGTGGGTTGGAAGAAGGTTAGAATAGGAATGCAGACTATTCAGTTAATTTTGATACAAATAACAAACAACTAGGATAAGTGACAACAAAAAAGTGGGGCATAACAGTATCAAGGTGTGTGTTATTGGTGGGGAGTAAAAGTAATGAAAGGGGACTAATATCAAATATCAAAGCCAGTAACAGAAAATTCTAGAAAGGATAGTGCACTAAACCTTTGCAATGGTATTAACTGAAAGCCCTGTTGGCATCTGTCATTTTCTCACAACAGGTTTCCTTTGTCAGTCATTATATTTAAAGGTCTTTCATGACAAGACTTAATCAGACTAGCAACAGCAACATTGTGAAGAGCTTCCTACTTATAGATTATATAATTGTGTAACAGGATGGCAATTTCATCATCCTTATGAATAAATGACACTAATAGGTATTGCACAGGACTGCTCAAAACAAGGAGTACGTGACATGGTGCTTCAAAAATTTTGCAGCAGTAGAGATCCCTTTTAAATAAAAAGGAATTAGCATTGCATTAAAATTAATTAGTGCTATCAATTATACTCTTATTTCAATGGATGTTAGAGAAAAAGGTTATATCTAGACAGTGCAGTCACTATTTAGCAAATATGGAAACTATTACACACTCATAAATAGTTCACAAATGGCATTAAACATTAGAAAAAGAACTGATTCAACGTCTGAGAGGAAATATGTGCTCTTGGAAAATGTTGATCGGATTAAAACATTGTTTCACAAGAACATATCTCTTTCATCAAATGTGTTTATAATGAATGATTCAGCTACTTAGCTTAATAGAAACAAATTTTCTTTTATTGTCTTTTTTAATATCAAACTGTCAAAACTAAGTATTTTAACAACTTTATACCAAAAAAATTTTATGAGTTCAGGACAAAAAGTTTCAGAATATAGCTTGCTGAACAAAATTGTGATTTTATTTATTTATTTATTTATTTATTTTCTTCTTTACAGAAATTATCAGAATATGAATAGAGACCGAATCTCCAAGGAAACATAAATGAGCCCTTAAGTGCTTGTATTACATTCCATTCTAAAGGTTTAACCAAAAAGAAAGCAGATGCTTTATGAAAAATAAAACTAAATAATGTTAACTTTTGTTTAAAATACTAATGGCCTGAAATTATGTGTACTAAACATGGAAATAACAAACATGCTAGCAGAAATATCTGGTCTAGTTCATGAATTATTCCAAAAATTCCATTTATTTTTAAGCAATAGCATTCCTAACAAAAAATTATTTTCTATGTTGTTCAATGTAAAAAACATAACGTACCTTTTTTATGTGATTCTATACCATGAAAAGACGACAGATTTAAAATGCAACTGCATCTGTAAAATATCTTATTTCTCAGAAAGTTAAATTTTAAGTAGCTCTACATCAAATAAAGACTTGTGGATGTTTATTTACTTCTCAAAAATTTAGTATTAAAATCAGTAACTGAAATAATTTTCCCAAGCATGAGAATTTTAGGATGTATGCAATGTCAGAGAATTTCAAAAAGCTTGGGGAAATCGTGCCCTTTCCTCAGAAGCCCTTCACTTAATATTGCTGTCTACAATTTTCCCAAAAGGCCTGTTTTCAGAAGAATTTCAATAAACCAATTAATTTTTCTGTTAGTTCTAATTTTTTCTCATTTGGAAATTATGGACTACAGATTCATCATGAAGAGCTATTATTTCCTGGGAAAATATTGGTATTGAATGCATAAGGAATCTACCTCTAACATATTAATTCTTAACAAAATATATGGAACTTCAGAAATTGTAGTTCAGGATAGTTAATGCTACATTCCATTCTGCAAAGGGGAATACTACTTTTTTTTTTTTTTTTTAAATAATCTACCATAAAGAATGCAATATTATGATAATAACATATTTTATCTTAATTCTATTATTTTTTTTGCACATTCTCTTCATCTGTCCTACAGTGTCATTATAAAGTCCAGTCATAGTAGCTGCTCTATCATCTATTTGTAAAAAAAAGTTCAAAAGAACAAGTTAAATTTAAACTTTTTTTTTTTGGTCACTAAATGATGAAAACACAGACTGTAGGGGAAATTGAATTAATTATTTAAAGAAAAGGTTGCAAAGGTAAAACCTTTATGGATGTTTGCTAACCAGTTTTGCTCTGGGAGCAACTATATTCCCATCTGCCGTTGCCTTGTTACTGAAAGAGTTGTTAAGCATTGGAATGGGCTGCCCAGGAAAGTGGTTGAGGAACCATCCCTGGAGGTATTCAAAAGATGGGTTGACATAGTGCTTAGTTACATGGTTTAGTGATGTTGGTTTTTTTGTTTTTTTTTTTTTACCAGTTAGGTTAGTGGTTGGACTAGGTGATCTTAAGGGTCCCTTCCAACCCAGACAATTCTTTGATTCTATGATTCTATTTATTGGCTAACCACAATAAGTATAAGCAATATCATCAAGCAGAAGCCACTAACAGCACAAGTTGTACCTCACTCTGCTTAAAGAACCAGATCAGCACTCGCACGAAGTTAACAGCAGAGTTCCCAATGTGTTAAAGCATTTCTTATTGAAAATATTTTGAGATGCATTAAATTTAGCAAGGAATTTCACCCAATAAGTTATAAACATAGCAACCCAAATTAACTACTGATTAGACATCAAAATGTATTCATTGAACAGTCAGTTACCTATCAGCTTTTTAGTTTAATCTATAATATACTGTTAGAAAAATATCAACCCAGGTAATATTCTATGATCCGGTGCTGTCTTCTTCCTCCCCCAAAGTTTATGAACAACACTCCCCTCCCCTGCTCCTTCCCAATTCTCTTGTGGTTATCTTAGAATCATAGAATCATAGAATCATCTGGGCCGGAAGGGACCTCCAAAAGCCATCTAGTCCGACCCCCCTGCAGTCACAGGGACACCCCCAACTAGACCAGGTTGCCCAGGGCCTCGTCGAGCCTC
>JAOQGH010000001.1:160303124-160336180 GCA_025769975.1 Gallinago jamesoni
GTGGGCTTCAGTCTTCTTAAGATGGTGAACTGCACTAGGGCATGATCACTGCAGCCCAGGCTGCCTTCAACTTTGACCAAATACTTACCCAAAGGTTCAGTATTTGAAAAGAATTACCAAATACAGTAGAATAGTGATTATGTCTCCCAGTTTTGATTTGTACTAAAATTTTAATGGGAAGATGACAAAATTAGAACTTTCAAAATAATGCACCAGAATTAAGTACTCCATCTTCAAAAATAAAATTTTTCTTCAATATTACACAAACCCACTATTTCTGTTGACATCCCACTTCAATGGCAAAAGTTTCTCAGTCTCCAAACAAATTATGTTTTATTTGAGTTCTCTTGTGATAAAATTGATATAATTCACTTAGAAATCGAGGTGGAGATTAACTTCCTACAGTGGAATTTCCTAGTGGCTGAGTTTCAAACCATTAGTGATGAAATAACTCCAGGAGCAAAACTATTCACAGGGATAAGTCATTAGAGAATGAATATGATCTGAACTAAAAAGAATTATGTGTTGGTGCACAAACAAATACAGCAGAGGGACAAGGTTAACAAAGATTAACGAGATTAACAAAGTTAACAAGATCAACCAAATCAAACTATTACCAAAAAAATTGTAAGAAAATATGCAGACTTTGTAAAACTATTGGGGGGTGGGGGGGTGGCTATTAGTTGTATCAGAAGTCTCTCATGTCCATCTGCTTTACAAAAATGACTGCAGTGTATTTTAAATGTTAATGTTCATGGTTAGAGAGAAGATACATGAAATAGTGGCTTGTACAGAAAATACCAAGGGAAATTTTTCAATAGGAGCGTTAGCTGATACTACTATAATAAATCAACAGAACAGTTTACTCAACACTTTATTTGTTGAGAAGGAGAATCAAGAACACACTTCACACCCTTTTCCTCTTCCTGTCAGGGAGAATAAATATCCCATTTATTTCCTAAACATTTCAAGAAGTGCCAGACACCTGTACTGTTTAGATCCAACATTAATCATTTCACCACCTGTGTGTCTTCTCATTTACAGCATCTTCCTCCTTTCAGTTCCAAGCACTACTACCATTTCCTACAACAATAAGGAGCAATCAAATAAGCAAAATATTTGGATTTTTAAATTATTTGTCATTTATACCTTGGCCTGTTCTTCTTACATCTCTGGAAATCTGTTGTTTACTCCTATTTCTTATGGATTAACAATAAAAGGTCATTTAGGAATGTTTATTTTTATTAATATAGATTATCAACTGTGTACTCCTTTTTTCCTTAAGACCAATCTCTGTTTCATATTTATAAAACAATTTTTAAAAAATACAATGGGGGAGGGGGGAAAATGGAGCTTCATCCTACTGCATACTAATTATAATCTTTCTGCCAAGACTTGATTGGCAGCAATGAGGACAATGTTCATGTAATTTGGATAGCTGATAAAGCATTGGTTCAGAACTCCACCCAGAGACATCAGAGGATTAAGCTGATGTTTCCCATTGCAAACATGTCAGTTATGTAAGCAAACAATATTTAACAGAGGAGAGAAAGAAAAGGATGAAGAGGTAGACAGACAAGGTATCAGAACACATTTAATTCCAAAAATAAAACTAGTGTTAACAGCCTTCTCCTTTGGTGAGGCAATTCTGAGGCCAGATGGTTGCTTGCTTTCTCCTGCACTGACACTTGACCTATATATTGTGATTTTCAAGTTTTTGCTACAGTAGGCATGGATTTTGTGTTGTGTGCTCCTCTCTCTTTGCTACCCATTCCCACACTACAGGTCTGCTTACAGCCTCTGTTACCTCAAGCTCTTAGGCAGAGTACATGTAGCATAAAGCACTGGAAGTCCTGAATAACAAAATTTCTTAAATACTGTCTCACAATTCACTCTATATTTATGACTTTTTTGGTGAAGTCTCCTGAGTTTCTTTAGATTAAAACTTTTACACTCTAGCTCTAGAAGCTACTGCTTAGGATTGAAGAGACTGCTCACCCAAAGCACAAACAGGAAGAGTTAGTTGGAACAGACTGCTATGCACTCTGATTTTCATAAAATATACATATATTTATGAAACAAATTCTTCTTGAACATAGTAAAACAAAATGTGAAGCTATTAATTTCCACATTTCAATTGTCTCATCTTTCTCTACCAAATGTTAAAAGGGGGATCATCTTTTCTCAGGCTTCCTACATCTCTTGGAAAAGGAATACCATCCAATTTACTCTTCCTTTAGGCCTCTGCTATTAGACTTACATAAGACTGCAACTGAATCCAAATATCATATCTAAACAGAACTCTAAGATTGCAATCCTGAGCAGTGTACTCCATTAAAAGATGTAGTGATATGTAAGTTTTGCCAAGAGAGAGGTCAGTAGGAGGCCTTTATTATATTCTGTACAAAATGAGATGACAGCTAAAAGTTCTACAGTACTTGAGATGGTGAGAGGAACAGCTGGAGTGCTTTTGTTCATCTGAACATTACTGATGCACCTATGATATCATTTGGGCTTATTTTAACTGCAAGTTTTCTTAAAGAACATGCATAGCGTTGGTACTTACACAGTAGCTGTTTCACTTGTAAATTCTTGTAACCTATTGTTTAACTACATACTGAATGAATTTAGGAAGAGGTGTAAAGTTAGAAATCACTCAAAACAGCTGAGCAATTAACTAGATTTTCTTTTATGTGTGGGGGATTTGCTAGTGCCTTGCTTTCACAGAGGGATGAAGGATGTAATTCACTGTTTTATTCATGAAGACTCAGTGTACATCAGAGGACTGTGTAAAAACAAAGGGAAACTTAAAATGTCACTATTACATATAATGATATAGGTTGATGAGAAAGTTCTAAAACAAAAACAACAGGGCTAGCAGTATTGACAGTGCTTCCGAACGTCTCTGGCAGACCTAGAAGCAACCAAGAATAATGAGCATCCATTCAAAATCGGAACATCCATTGATCTATTTCTAGTTTCTATACCTATATCACTCTTAATAAGTACAAAGAATGTATGTCCAAAACTTAGTGTAAAAAATTAGGTCTAGTTGGAAAAAAAATAATGAGAGAAAAAGATTTATTCTCTTTCTCATGCATTTTGGGATTTTCAGGAAAGAAAAAAAATGGAAGGTGGAGGACTGAAAATTCCAGTAGGAGCAAAAAGAAGATGGCTTAGCTTCCTTGGGCCTCTCTTCTTCATTTGTGCACCATTAGGCTTACTGTGTTGGCTTGACCTTGGCTGATGAATGGGAACAATGGGAAACTAACTACAAGAATCAGACTAAGAAACATTGAGTTCCACTACTGTCTTCTCTTATATGTGTGTGTTCTTCCCTGACTCCCAATGCCATTTTTCTTCTATCTTCTTTTCACTAGCTTGTGACCCTCTGCTGAAAAATGAGATGAAATTGCCTAGCCAGGTTTTGCTCAGACCCAGGAAGATTGAAGACTGGCAGTATCATATCACAAACTGAGGAAATGAGCCAGAGACTACCTGGCAGACCAAGGGCTGTCAGCAGCAATTGTCTTACATCAGTGATGTTTTCCTCACTCATATGATCCTACTCTTGTTTTAAGTTTTTGTCTATGATTGTGTATGCTGCATTAAAAACAAGTGATAAAAGGTGACTCTAGAGCTAATATTTTACTCCTTAGTAAGCAAAGAATTTATACTTTTGATTGGGATTCTCTTTCTGAGAAATAGACTTTGATAGCAGACTTGAACTGAAGACATTCTCCTCTCCTCTCCTCTCCTCTCCTCTCCTCTCCTCTCCTCTCCTCTCCTCTCCTCTCCTCTCCTCTCCTCTCCTCTTTTCTGTATAACCACTTGATTTTAAAACACTCTCTAATTTTTTTTTTTATTTAGCATTTATTACTTTGTGTAATATAGTAGATAATTGCCCAGATGTTAATAATTTAGAGGTATTTTTGTCATATTGTTCTGTGAGACGTATTCAAAAGCGCAAAACTTGAATCTTGGTTTAATGTTGAGCCACAATACAGCAATATCTTTGACCCTTTGTCTTTTTGAACACATTTTTCTCTCCTTAAATAAACACAACCCCATTTAATTTCATAAGTATGTTGATCACTGAGTGAATGTCTGACCCGGGCTCCACCTAATTCATCACTTTCAAGGCAAAAGAGATCACTGTTAACATCTAGTCCGAGTGCCTCCACTTAATCATTGTGTTTTGCATTCCAGTAGTAGCGTATTCCCCTGCTTTTGTTTCATTCTTATCCCTCCTGAGAATCATCTGATTTTTTTCTTCCTCAATGAGTTTTCAAGGATTTCGGTAACCTCAGGCCTCCACACATTACTTAGAAGATCTGTTCAACTTGAAATAATACAAAACAAGTCTCAGTTCTACCATTGGTTTGTTCCATCTACCTGTTATAAAACATTTAACACTTGTACATGATTCTGCACATGTACCTACCCACGTTGCTGGGCTTGCGGTTTCTTTGTTTTTTGTTTTTGGGGTTTTTGTTGTTGTTGTTGTGTATTTTCGAAGCAAAACAGATTACTCATTTAAAATAACCTTTGCCATCACTGTTAATATCACCCAGTCTTTTCTCTGTGTTGGGAAAATTTTGGGTGGCCCAGTTGCAACCTTAAAATTTTGGTTAGGTCTAGAAATTCATCTAGATCCCCTTTGAGATAACTACAAAGAAAGTATCTCCCATCATTACCACTTCTCCTAGATTACTGAAGTGAATCACTTTCTGCATGTGCCTACATTTTCCTCTATTAACCATATCAGAAGCCTCAGAGACTGGCATAGACTGAAATAGTCACCCTCTGAATAGTAACACTACAAACCACAGATTTTAATTGTGTAAATTGTCTCTGTTTTAAAAAACATTTCATCTGAATTAGTTTATCTGTACCAGAGCCAAAACCTGCAGTCTTACAGAGTTTCTACTATATAAAAGGTGGTGTTGTTAGAATCTTAAGGAAAGGCTATTCGTAACAAATTTATTTCTTACATTTTTCTAGGAAACAAACCTAACAGCAAATATAAAGAATAATAGCCTTATTGTGACATAGTTTTAATAAAAAAAAGATAATACATTTGCAATTGCCTTATTTGCATGTTAAAATACTCTGGCTCTCAATTTCATTGTTTCCTCATCATATTTAAAAAAAAAAATAGTGCTGTTGCTTAAAATTATTTTTATTATAATAAAAATGAACTTTTTCAGGAGCAATTTAGTAGGCTATATTTATTATGCTGTTTGTTTTGTACAGATGACAATGAAATGTAATTTTCTTTCACTAAAACAGATTTTAAAGGATTGTGTATTCTTATTTCAGATTAAAAAGAGATTTCAATCTTATTTTATGTTCTAATTCTTCAACTTAAATGAATTGAATTTCTTAAACTTTAACTTATAAATTGATTCATATACTTATTTATTATATATTGGGGATTAAGTAGTTATTGACCAATTATATTGTCTTAAAAATTTTCAATGGGTTATTGCAAAAATGGTACCATATAAAGAATACTGACATCCTTTGCATTTAAAGAGGAAATTAAAGATACTGTACAATGTTAATTAAAACTGGGTACAATAAAACACACAAAAAACCCTATCTCTCCACATATTAAATAAATTCCATTTCCATTAACGTAATTTGTTCTCTCAAAGGCTCACATTTTGATGATTTTCTGATTCTTCTTTATAGTTCATGATAATAAAAATTCAATTGGATTTTTTTAATCTATAATTCCTTGATTTATATGATAATTTGATTATTGAAATTCAATTGAATTCAAACACATAATAGAACCAAACACAAGAAACACCAGAAATCCAGTATTGAAATTATCCATTCTGTTACTCAGAAGGAAATGTCAATCTTGCCCCCAAAAGTAGCCTTTTTTACTGTTAGTTTTCACTCTTCTAGCAGTGCTTCTGCTGATTGTTGCAAAGTTTGCTATAATAACCACTATAAGCACTTGCAACAACCTACAGCTGTTTTCAACAGTAACAAAGGTCTCAGGTCTTCCTGTGTACCATTAAGCTGTCACTCATGATCAGTTTTTAGAGGCGCTTTATTTACCTAACTGCCATTCCTGATACAACTAAGGCTTTAACAAGTCTCATTTCTGCAGTTGCAAGAGAACTAAGGCAGAAGGTGACTCTTGCTGTCCCATGACACCTGCTTTTCACTGCTTTTTTTTGAAAAGGCTATCCTCATATACACTATTTAAAATCTTCTACTGAGTACCTATTTTATACCTGGTTCTGTCAAAAATTCTGCTCTAGAAAATATCCGGTTTAACACAGATCACCTTGGAAATGCAAAATTTGAGGCATACAATTAATATAGCAGATCTCAGAAGACAGTGATTAATAGCTGGGTGCAAGCAGAGGTCAATACTATTTTATTCTGGCACAGCAGAAACCAGAACAATATAACTGATTGCAGTCTAAACTTAAGCCAAGAAAGATTGCTTGTTTGTTCATCGTTTTTTTGGCCGTTTGTTGTTTTTTTTTCCCCCACAACTGAGGAACACAAAAGGGAGACTAAGCAACAGGAGTCTGAACACTTCAAAGCTTGCTTTATAAAATGTCTGTAGTATCCATATAAAACCACTGAAACAACACCACAGAAGTCATGGGAGGGTCTCATACAGCAAAGGAAATCATGACAGACATGCCACTGGGAAAAAAAGAAAAAGTGTGCACACATTCCTGTAAAGGAAACAGAAATTAAGTAAAAATCTTATTTTAAACATGTTAAAGAGAGAAAAAGATGCCACTTGTTTGTTTTCTTTTTGTAACTTTATTCTACTTACAATCTCGTTCATATGGAGAATTGCCTGGGAAACGCTCTGCCCCTCCCTTGTTGAGCTATTTGTTGTATGAATAGGACAGGAGTAGATAAGAATGCCACTGCAGTGAAATCCTCCAAACTCTTTAACCCAACTTGCTTTTGTCCTGGATTCACCACTTATCTCTGTCTCTGAATGGTTAATTCCTGTCTAATCAGACAATCAAACTGAAAGTTCACCTCATTTTGCTAATATCTCTCTTAATTAACAAGATTTTTTGTACTGCAGAAATCACTGAGGACTGGTAGGATTTGAAGATGAAAGGAAGAAATGTTTAGAGATCCTATAATAGAAATAGATACAGAAATAATTCTTTCTAGAAATATTGTAGTCTCAGGACACCATAATGAATATAGATACTATAAGTGATATAAAATTATCTCTTCTGCAATTAAAAAAAATAGATAGGAAGAAAAAAAAAAATAGAATATGTCTATATTAGTAAAGAACTCTTCCCAAAAACATTTGCAATTAATTTTAATCACCTATCAGCTAATTACCTAGAATCCATCTCAAACTGTGTTAATTTAAGACCTCTTCAGGGACATCTCATCAGTTTATCAACTTTCCAGTGCAGTAGTAAAATATTGACTATGGAAGGATCTTATACAGTATCTTAGATACTTAGATGGACTAGATATGTATTTTTTCAGAGTTTGTTAGGTGTATTGTACTTATCACTTTTTGTCCTTCCAGAGTCAGGTACTGAAGCTGATCAAGTAGACTAAAACAAAGGTAGTGGATAGCCTTTTCCCTTTTATAGGTGGGAGACAGCCAACTTATGTTTTCCTAGATGTCTTCAGCATCAAATGACCCCTGCATACCAGAGGATACTCCTGTCTCTTTTCAAAAGCACATGTAAGGCTGTGAGAAAGTAAACTTCTTTCAGAATCTTCATAATAAGCAGGCAAGTATAAATTCTCCTTTATATAAAAATAAATTATTCATACATTTTTTCATCCTTTTCCTTCCATTTCCAGCAGCACAGTTTCTTTGGCAGACATGATTAAAGCAATATCATCTATACACAGGGATGAAAATCAAATTCAGAAAAAAGCCTATTTAAGATGAAAAAACTCACATTGAAAAATCCCTTTCTTTGAGTTTGTGACAGAAACAATACATTAATTCAATGTGTCTCTTTAGTTGCCATCATATTCCATTTGTTGCAAAGTAAATATTTCATATGCAATGTATGTGTGCTATATTGTGTTTTCAAATTTTATTACGAGTGATTTTTATCCAGAAGTTAAAACAATGATGGAAAACTCTCCCGTCTATTTCTGCTTGAGGCTGGTGTGTACATTCTCTCTTTCTCTTCCTTTAGACTTGGCAGTAAGCAATTGCACTTGCCCATAGTTCAGAAATAATGGCAAAAAGCCAAGGAATTTGGCTTCTTTATCTTTCTTATATTCATTCCTGGGTCAGTGTTATAAACCAATCGAGAGTTCTGTACCACAAGCCATTTGTTTTACATGAAAATAAAGCTTACAGTCATGGAAGCCTGATGATAAATCCTAACTGTAAATATCCAAGTGTCCATCCCTTTTGGCTACTGGTAAGAAGATAATTTTAATTGGATACAGTTTTGTAAAAAAAAAAACAAGGGGAAAAAATGTGAAAATATAAGGGGAAGAAATCTTACTCTAGACCAAATAAGACTTTATTTCAGAGCACAGCATACATGTATGAATTTATACAGGTCTCTTCTTGCTTCCAAAACAAACAAACAAGCCAAATTACAATCCCAAAAACTGGATATATGAAAAACAGCCTCTATTCAAAGCTTACTTAGTTTTTGAACTTCAAAGTAGGAACCATTTTTCTGGCTATCCCAAGAGAAACATTTTGCCATTTAAATTGATGAAGGGATGACTGATACATGATTAAGGCACCAGACTGGCTTTAGATACAAAGTTTACCTTAGGTCCACCATCTATCCTGTAGCCAAGATTTGGAAAAGCATTGGTGGAGCTCATACTGGATCTATGCTCATAAATGTTTTTACAGGGAGACACTGAACAGTCTTGATCAGAACATGTCCTTTCCTTATAACTTTTTGTTAGGAAAGTTGGTTTTGGTGGTTTTTGTTTTGTTTTTTTTTAGATTATATGGTTTCATTTCTTTCTTGAAGAAAAAACATTCAAGATTTTTTTGTTTTAAAGTGATGAAAATCTCTGACTGAAACTAATGGTTGAGAGGCTTTAGATAAGGAAATTGGTCTTGAGATAAGAAAGTATTAGAATACTTTCAATGAAATAGTTTTTAATTTAAAATATTAATTTATCAATTTGAAAGGTATTTAAGTAGCTAATATTAGAAACTTCTTCATGTAAGATATGGACAAAAAGAGAGGAAAGACTATCCTCAGCATTTGTAATAGACTGTATGGGATTAAAAAAAGTCAACTTCGAATACATGACTGCTTGGCTGAAACCAAGGGGCATGAAGCAAACTTTTCCTTCCTCCCAGGTGGGTGCTTTGACCTGCCTGATGGCTCTTTTTTTTCAAATAAAATCTTAAAAGATGTGGCATACATCTTGATGCACAGCAAGGAATTGTTGCAGAGTGAAAAAACATTTTCTTGCTCAATCCCACTTGTGCCTTTTTGAGAAAACAGGTTTGTTTCAGAATAGAGGAACACAACTTTTAAAAGTCATATTCCTTTATAATATCTTGTTCTTACCATCCCAAAGCAGTCATCAAGAACAGAAGAAGCAGATTCCATGACATGAAAATGTTATGGCATTTCCAAATGTCAACAGGAGTTTAATTCAAGGAATAGACAACGTTCTTGATTTATACAAGTTAATTCATTTATTTTTAGTTGAAATAGCTATAATATCTGAAAATGCTACATATTCTCACATAAACTTAAAAAAAATGTTTGAACTTTTAATATTATTTGCAATTCTTGGAGAGCTGTTTCTGAATTTACTATAAAATCAATGCAGCAAAATCTTTAACAAACACACAGTGTGTTTCTTCTGGATAATAAAAGAATGAGTACATCTTTGTTTATGCACTTTGTTGGTAGTATCACCATACACTAAATAATACCCATAACAGCCCTCTACCTCATTATAATCTCTTCCTTAAAGTTTTATAGTTTTCAGGTGAAAACCATGTGATGTTAACATTGGATCTATCTATTTATCTTTAATAATATGCTTTTATTATCAGTAAACCTTAAAAATAGTCTAAGCAATAAACACATACAGATAAAATATAGCATATCTGAATCTGTATTAAGGAAATTTGAATTACATTACACTCCTTAAGGTACTACTGGGTAAGGAACCTTTAAATAAATGTTGTTATTATTATTGTTAGGTTTAGTTTTTTCATTACAGTACTACACAATGGCTCACATCATTGATGCTCCATTTTGCTAGGTACAGTGCCATGAGTCAACAAAGACAGCGAAAATGCAGTAATAACAAAATATGGGTTTTTTTGCTATCAGTTTTTCCTTGCTAGTCTAGATACTCATTTATTTTTAATATGTACAAGAAGAAGCCTTTATTTTTCCTTATTATCTGTAGATGAAATTTAGATTTTCCAGGAAAGTAGTTATATTGGGGTAATATAATAAGTAAAAAAAAAAGTACATTTTTTTGAGACATATAATCAAAAGTGGAGAACCTTGGAGCATCGAGTCAAAATATATTTCCTAGTTGAAGCTTGGGTTCATTCTGTAGAAAGCTAAAGGGAAATCTGCTCTGCTTTTCTTTTGCCCTCACTATTCACAGAATGTTTTTCAGTGTAAGAAAATCCTTTTATAAAAACTGTAAGGGGATCACTGTGTCGTCTAGCCATCTTCCCACATGGGGAAATCCAGACCAGAATACTGTTTAATGCCATGTAAAATCTTCATTGTGATCCAATCAAGTAGGTTTATTTACTTTAAAAAGCCTCATAATCAAGAAATAAAAATGTATGTATATTTTGATGGTAAAGGAAAATGTATCATGCCGGATCCGACAACCCAAGAGAGATGAAGTTGCCACAGCTCCATGTTGCCATGTCCAATCAGTATTGAGGCTGAAGATGTATTCCCAGCAGATACATGCACACAGATCATACACGTTCACCACACATATGCACTTACACACATATACACCAGCCACACAGACCACTGACAGACAGAGCACACACATGAATGTGTACAGCACCAACAGCCTCAACTTGCTCCCCTCTCTTGCTGAGCAGGATGGAGGTCCAATAGTGATAATGCATACATATATATATATATCCCAGGCATCCTGTCCTAGGTGACACTGCTTAAGCAAGATGGAGTGGACCAGATAATCTTCAGAGGTTCCTTCCAACCTCAGCCATTCTGTGATTCTGTTATCCTCCAGAGATCTTTGTGACTGCTTTGCAGATATCAGATTGGGAAAATTTCCCCATGACAGCCAGGGTCAGTGATACAGAAACTTCTTGAAATTGCTTAAAGAAAGCTTCATCCATTTCAGGTAATCTGCAACAAACTTGCACCACCAAAATCTCACTCCTACTAATCTCTTCTCTGATCCTGACTCTTCCAGGAGCAGTAAGAATTCTTCTTTTCTTGCTGTTACATCTGGGTGATATTTCTAGACCTAGTGGTTATGAATAGGTATGTCACTGTCAGAACTTCACCCACTGTTGTACATAGTACATAACATTTATGACACTATGCTCTGCAATGGTAAAAGTTTTTGGAGGAAAATCATAAATGGACATTTGCACATCCATGAGACTCATTCAATTTATATACCAGCTGCTTGCACTTCTCAAACAACACATACCTCCAGTCCTCCTCCCAAAGAACTTGCTTAGAAGGTACCCATCTAATAGCTGCAAAAATGTTGCAAAGGAGTGGAAGAGCAGGACAGAGAAGTGAGTTTGTACTATGAAATGAGCCATTGATAAAATTTATAGATGGGAGAATAAGCCTTTCTCAAATGTCAGACAATTGCCTAAGGTACGTCACAATTTGTTCTGGGGGGTTTTTTGTTTGTTTGTTTGTTTTTTCCTAAAATACATTAGTATTAGTAATGATCATTAGTTAGACTAAATACATAATAATGTTTCTGTTATTTCAAGATACATTCAGATTATATGTGTACCATTTGTAAATTTTCATCCTTTCAAATATTTGAGGTGTATTTCCAGAAACTCATTAGCATTATTTTGTTCACTAAGATATGCAGTTTTTGAATAAATGCTTGAGGAAAACAAACAAACAAACGCACAAATCAGTACATGCATTTAGTCCAGTTTTTTTTTTTTAATTTTAATTCCCAGTTAGGTTTTCAAGTACTTTAACAATGGTTACCAGCTGCTACCTTCATGAATTATACAAATTTTTGTAAAGCAAACAGCATTTTCCTGAAAAAAATTCCATAGCAGTTAACATTATTTATATTGTTACCAATATTTATATTGTACCCAGGAAGCTGGGTACCATTTCTGCCAACATTCTTGTTTTCATCTGCTAAATTGGCTACATTTCAGTTAATCCTTTTGCTTTAGTCAGGTTCTATCGGGATGCATTTTGGAAAACACGGAGGTAAACAGAAATGAACAAGCTTCTCTGGCTACAGAAGTCTTTCAGTTTATCAAAATTATGAAACTGAGCATGAAATCATAGACAACTTCAAAAAGCAGTAAAATACATGAGCTGCTTACATCAATGGAAGTGTTGTTATGAGTCAAGACAATACTGCATCTTACATCCCAAATCAAATATGTGGTACGGAGTATTTTTCTCAGCTGATTTTGAGTAGCTTATCTGTTTTCTTTTTAGAATAAACATATTTTTTTTTATTTTAAATGTGGCAAGGAAAGTTTAGATAATATACTAATGTATATATTTATTTATACCACCTTCATTTTTGTCATGTCTTTTTGACTCTAACCTAAAAAGCCTGCTTATCTGACACTTATCAGTATGAGTGTCACTTTTTGATGGGATAATTTAGTAATGCAATTTTCTGTAGTGCTCTATGTCTTCAAGTTATTTTTCATCTTTGGACAGTTTCAATCACATTTGGGACAGAGATAGAAGTCTTAAATGTAATTAAGTTCCTTGAAAGTTCTGTGACAAATGACACCATGTTATAGAGA
Source organism: Gallinago jamesoni (assembly GCA_025769975.1). Classification (NCBI taxonomy): domain Eukaryota; kingdom Metazoa; phylum Chordata; class Aves; order Charadriiformes; family Scolopacidae; genus Gallinago; species Gallinago jamesoni. Next base: position 160,316,089 of record JAOQGH010000001.1, read on the forward strand.
ATTCCCAGTCTGTGCCTTCACAGAAGGAGAAGGAAGCAGAAATTAATTCTTATAAAAGCCTTTTAGCAACATCAGACTGGCCTGTCTGCATGGACATAGCACTTATTGATGCACGGTTGCTAGTCTAAATATCTCCCTGACCAGGACTGTCAAAGGAAATACTGTTTAAGCCAGAGTTATTATTGTAGATTTGGAGACCAAAAGCTATGTGTTCATAAAATTCTCTGATTGTTAACTGTCTTGTAATTAGGTTCACTCTTAAGACTCACTGGCATCTGAATACAAGATGGGTTTTTTGGCTTATTTTCATTTATTAGGTTCCTCAGGGAATTGGCTGATGCAGTCACTAAACCACTCTCTATCATATTTCAAAAGTCATTGCTGTCAGAAAAAGTCCCTAGTGACTGGAGAAAAGGGAATACCTCATCCATTTTTAAAACAGAGGAGCCTGGGAACTGCAGACCACTCAGTCTCACCTCAGTGCCTACTGAGATCATGAAACAGATTCTCCAGGAAGACATGTCAAAACATATGGAAGGCGGGTGAGTAGACAAAGCCATAATGACTTCACTAAGGGCAAATTGTGCCCAACAAGTTTGGTGGCCTTCTACAACAAGGTTACAGCATTACTTCATAAGGGAAGAGCAACTGACATCATCTACCTGGACTTGCGCAAAGAATTTGACACTAGCTCACAGTGTCACTCTCTACATTGGAGTGACATGGATTTGATGGATGGACCACTTGGTGGATAAGTAATTGACTGAATGGGTGCACTTAAAGAATTGTGGTCAACAGCTCGATGTCCAAGTAGAAACCAGTGACAAGTGGCATTCCTCAGGATTCAGTATTGGGACTAGTGCTGCCTATTATCTTTGTTGGCAACATTGGTGTTGGGATTCAGTGCACCCTCAGCAATTTAGCCAATGAGACCAAGCTGTGTGATGTTGTTGACACACTGCAGGGAAGAGATGCCATGCAGAGGGACCTGGACAGGCTAGACAGATGGGCCCATGTGAACCTCATGAAGTTCAACAAGGCCAAGTGCAAGGTCGTGCTCATGGGTAAGGAAAATCCCAAGCACAAATACAGGCTGGACAGAGAATGTGTTGAGAGCAGCCCTGAGGAGAAGGACTTGTTGGTGGATGAGAAGTTCAGCACAACCCAGCAATATGCACTTGCAGCCCAGAAAGCCAACAGCATCCTGGGCTTCATCAAAAGAAGTGTGGCCAGCAAGTTGGGGGAGGTGATTCTGTCCCTCTATTCCACTCCAGAGAGACGCCACCTGGAATACTGCATTCAGCTCTGGAGTTCCCAATATAAGAAGAACACGGACTTGTTGGAGTGAGTCCAGAGGAGGGTCGCAAAGATGATCAGAGGGCCAGAACACCTCTCTTATGACAACAGGCTGAGATAGTTGGGGTTGTTCAGCTTGGAGAAGAAAAGGCTCCAGGGAGACCTTATAATGGCTTTCCAGTACCTGAAGGGGTTCTACAGGAGAGATGGGGAGGGATTTTTTATCAAGGAATGTAATGATAAGACAAGGGGTAATAGTATTAAACTGAAAGAGGGGAAATTTAGATGAGATTTGAGGAAGACATCTTCACTGTGTGGGTGGCGAGACACTGGAACAGGTTGCCCAGAGAAGTTGTGGATGTCCCATCCCTCGAAGTGTTCAAGGCCATGTGGAATGAGAGTTTGAATAACCTGGTTTAGTGGGAGCTGTCACTTCCCAGGGCAGGGGAGTTGGACATAGATGTTCTTGAAGGTCACTTCCAACCCAAAGCATTCCATGATTCTATGTTTCTGTGAATCTACCTATCCTGTATTACTATTCACAGAATATAGCCAGGAGTTTGTTAAGTCAGAATAGTATCAAGGAAGTTTTTATTTGCTCCCAAACTCTCTGTGAGCCTCTGATTTTATGTAAATCAGAAAGATCTTGAGACTGTAATAGGTATTTTTGGGTCTGATTTCTCCAAGGAATGACAAAATTAGGATGAAGAGCTAGCACGGATAAATAAATGAGATATGTTTTCCTCCAAAGGGAATGAAAGACAGACTTTGTTATTGTTCCATGACATTTAGAGGAAAGATTGTTCATTTCTAGTATTCAGACAAACAACATTTAGAAGAGGTTACATGTTTTGGACAGACTTTTTTTTCAAATAACTGTGGTTACTTAATTTCTTTAGGGATCACAGCAACTAAGAACCCATTCAACATATCCAGAGAGCAACTTGATTAACGGCAGTTGTGTGAAACAGATTTTTCTAAGTATCAATTTGCTGTCAACCTGTCTGCCATCTCCATATATTATGTAAGCAATTGTGCAAGAGCAAATAGAGTTTATGTTGATTTTCCAGGATGTGTTCTATCTTTCCATTTGATTATGATAAAAAGGCATTTTCCATGACTAACAACTTACACAAAATTGGCAGAGCTGGCCATTTCAGAACATTTAGTTATGTAATTATGCTTTTTTTATATATTTATGTCTGCTCAGGTACACAATCAGTAACTGAAGGACACACACCTTCTGCACCTTAAGCACTTTACTATTCCACAATAAGAAACATTATCATGAAAATGGTACTGGCACGAAAATTATGAAGCATAACTGTATGGTTTTATTATAAGATAATGCTATGCTATATGCTAAGGCTTCAGTTGGTATGCACTTATGTGTTGCATTTACATATCCTCTGTAAGGAAAAAACATTATGTGAAGAATTTCACACTAAGGCACTGATTTTTGTTGTTCGATTGTGAGTGTAGGTGGTTCTGAATAAAAGGTGTTTCTTCCATGCGCTATTAGTATTTGCATTTATTCTGAGAATTCCATGGGCTTCCAGAGGATATAAAACAAACTTTCATCTAAGTTTCTTTACATTGTAATCATAACACTGGTGTGATCCAAATACATTCCAGGACTTCAGAAGATACTAAAGATTCTGACAGTGGATGCGATTGGAGAATGTGAAGGAAAAAGAAAGTATTAACTATATGTATATAAACCATTTATATATGTGAATGTGAGAGAGAAGTCTACTTCATGTCTTCTACTAATGGTGCATGATAAAGTGAGTATCATATGATGTATCTCACTAAATGTCTATAGCCTGCATTAGACCTCGGTGCTGTTGTTACTGGATGTGGTACTATACAGATCACAGTTCTGGAAAGGTCTACCACCATTTATAGTTGCAGATCTTGTATTTCAGTCTCAGCTTTTGACCCCTAGTTAGTATTCATTAACTCTGGTAATGCCAACAATGAAGCTTAGCTCTATCTTTGTTCCTAAATTGAGTATTTTCTTTCTTGCAAGATGGGCACATCACTAACCTGTTAATGTTCTGTACCCTGACAATGGTATTTCAGTATCCATTGTCCTAAGGATTTATTCTTCAAAATGCTGACAAATCTAGAGAAAGAGGATAGAATAGGTAGCATTTCTATAATTCAGGAAACTATATTAATTTGGGGATTTTATCACAGTTTTACTTGTAGTATTATTGCTCCTTTCATTCAGATTACTGCTTCTCACATGCCATTTCTCTTCTCTCTTGTACCAGAAATGTGAAGGATATTAAAAAGACCAGGATCATTGTATTCTGCAGTGTTCTGACCCTCTTGTAAGTTTGTCTTTAGTGAAGTATTTTTGTCCTATATTTTGGGGTGTAGACTCACATCAGGCATAGTTCAAGCTTCTATCCACATCTTTGTGCTCTGTCTTATTATTTTTGTATTCCGTTGAAGTTTAGTGCTAATTGCTTTTGTCCAACAAGTTAAGGTAAAGACAGTTACAGATCTATCACATTCAATCATCTGACCAGTTATATGAAATCCCTTCCTGGGAAAGTCATATCTTCCAGGTAGAAATTAAACAAGATGCAAGTAATTTTTTTCTCTTGCCAAAATAACAAAAAATTCTACATAAATGAGTTTATAACCTGGAAAAAGAAATATGACTGATAGAAATTGAAAAAAACTCATAGACCTTTGAAAAAGCAGTTTTATAGAACTTCTGTTAAAGATTGTATTTTATATCCTAACTCATTAGCCTTATAGTCTTTTTTCAGATAGGTTGCATGTTTATAAAACTGTCAAATGCCATCTACATTGATACTGGCTTACTTTATTATTAACATTGATATTATATCGACTATATAATAACATATGATAAGAAATGTACATTTTAGATTTGATACAGTTAGATTTGAGACAGGATTTCTTATCTCTAAATCCTGTCTCAAATCTAACTTGCAAATTAGACTATGTACATTCCATTGAAATAATATCTGAATAGATTATTCATTAGTTGATACAAGGTCACCCTCTGTTTCTAGTTATCACAAATCTACATCAGTCTTTCTGTATAAAAGCAAACTACTGTATTTATCATCTTACCCGTATTACACTTATTTACAGCAAATGTTAAACCTGCTAATTTATTAGACCTCTCTGGGATCACTTTCTCTTCTATTTACATTACTGCTTTACTAAGACCTTAAAATGCTTAGCACATTAAGTCAGGAAATAATATATACTTTATATGTAAGATCTTGCCTGTTAATATTTCTCTTCGTCAAGGGCAGCAACACCTTTTTTTTAAGCATGGAGATATTTTAAGTAAAATAAAAGAAAAAAAAAGAAAAATCATCTTGTGTACAGATTATAAGAATGTAATTACAAAGGAAAAAAGAACAAAAATGCAAAATTGAATTCATCTCACCTGGCTATAGAAATTTACAGATCTACAGCTGGACCTAAGCTAGTCACTGTAAACTTTATTTATGGTCAATGGAAACAAACAAGTACTTCTAGGAAACATCTTGCCTGAAATTTTTAATATCTTCTTTACGGTGAGATAAATTCTATCCAACAAATTCTTATTCTTATTCAAGAATTAAAAACCAATAGTGCACACGTAGATACCTACATATAATTATATTAATCTCACTTACAAAACTGATACACTAAACACAAATGTTATAGAACTGGGTTATACAGGTGAGTCAAAAAGTGTTTTATATCTCCATATTCCTGTCAAAGGTACTGAACATGAGATCCAAGGAGGAATGTGCAGCTTTGTTTTTCAGAGTAAATCTCTACGATTTTGATCCTTTTGTGCTCAGTCATTTGACAGAGCCCTGGTAAGTTCATCACATAAAATCAGATGCAACACTGAGTTTTCCTAGATTAAGGATGTTTCTTTGTGTCTTGAGCATGTTATTTTTAGTGACTGAAAACAAGATATAATGATGTCTGAGGACCATAATTCTAAGAAAGAAAAAATATATCTGTGAAAAATGTCAGTATCAGGCCAGTTTCCTTGGATTTTACAAGTCTTTTATTGAATTGCAATGAGTTCATTGTGTAAGCAAAAGTTTGGATGAAAATTCAAAGTAGAACACCCCCCTCAATAGTTCATTCTGTCTTCTTGCACAAAAAGCATTACACATGAAACTTTTAATAAATCCATCACATTCAATCCTGCCTCAAATAGGATGAATATATGAGAGAATGATATACAAAACTTTTACCCCTTTCTCATCACTCCTCACACACTAACTTCTGAAAGAAAACCCAACACTACAAAAAAAAAATAGAAAAATCTACTTTAGAGTTTTCATAGTGGTATTAGAGTAATGCAGATGTAAACAGAACAAGAAAAATTTGTTTATTATTATGTGTTCTACTGATATTTCCACACACTAAAAACATAATTTTGAAAACATAATTTTGAAACAGATTACGTACAACTGTCTTAAAAATACCATTTTATATAAAAATATTTAAAAATGCTAAAACCTAGCCTAAGCTTGAGCAATAAGGAATTTTCAATCTCTCAGTAATACTTTGAGAACCACCTTCCCTTGGGGGGAAATAAATAAATAAATAAATAAATAAAAACAACAAAAAAAAAACCAACTCGAAAAACCCAAAATCATACAAAAATCTGAAACAAAGATTTTAATTATGAAGGTTTGACATGAGTACTTTTCTGATATATTATACATGACTGAAATTAAAATTGCTTGTTATTGTTAAAAGTGCACTACTACCTGTTTCTTGTCAGTAGGAAATTAGCATCCTACACTTTGTTACTTGGTCTATTTCAAGCAAATTGTTAACCTATGTCCTCTTCAATTCACAAAATCAAAATGATTGAAACTAGGCATTTTGGTGTTTTTCAAGCCATGTGTTAACTATTTTAATGTCACAGTTTACATTTCAAAAGTTATGAATCCTCTGAATACCTCTGCTGTCTACCTTGCTGCATCCCTGAATGATACCATACATCTAATAATGTAGTCATTGAATATTTGATCCATAAAACCTCTGTGGTCTGATGAGAATTACAGGCAGACTCAAGCAGCTAAACAAAAAGTTCATCAGTTAAGGCCAAATGGAGAAGTTTAGATTAACAGTCACAGAAATCTTAAATAGAAGTGTAAAGGAAAATACTTCTCAGCCCTGTTTTTGCAGTAGTCATGCCACTTTTATGAATGTTTTGCTGGGGTTATTTGTAAAGGCAATTTCTTATTGAGTGCTCTACATAGAGAAATGACAAATGTGTATATTCAGATATTGTTCCCATGGAAACCATAATTCAGGCACTTTGTGCACATATATTGAAGAATATGTTTATACAAGGGAGATGAGATATGGTTTCTTTGGGAACCATAGCTTTGACTTTACCGACTTTTGTGTGTGCTAAATGTCAGCCATTATTTTGCATTAATATATCTCGTACCTTCTTTATTGCATTTGTATTTGCTGAATAGCATACTGCATGCTTGTATAATGAAAGGGTGTTTTGTAATAATTTCATGCAGGAGATAAGATATAAGGTGGCAATGAGAGCATGAGTTTCAAGTTTCTTTCAGTTGACAAGTCCTGACTGGAAAGTTCATTTCTACTTACAGATCTGCACATCTGTCATGATCACTTTGCTTTAGGGAATTTCACTAGTTAAAACATTACACAACAGAAAGTACCTTGGAGCATTACACTGTTAGTATTCATCTTCAATATAAATAGAAGTTAGAGATGCAGAAGGCTAGAAAGGAACAGTCCAATATCCTATAAGCTAGTGAGAGGTTAGCTTTTTTGTCAGTAAATGAACAATAACTTCAAATTTACATGACTCATGCTACATCACAATGGCTAAAAAAATCTTCAAGGCCTGTATATTTAACAAGTAGTCTTTCTCTTCACTGTAAAGGCAGTCTAAAAGTACATCAGAAAATTACTTTGCAGGTTCAGTTAAATTATAAAATGTACAAAGATGTCAAACAATAAAAAGGAAAGAAATTGCTTTTCAAATTGCTTCAGGTGACTGAAACATATATAATTACAAGAAAAAGTTTGTGACTGAACTAAGTGTCAAGCCAATAATCCCACCATAGAAATTATGTACTTTCTTGGCATTTAACTCAAAGTGTTAGACAACAACAAAAGCAACTATATCATGGAATCATGGAATTATAGAATAGTTTGGGTTAGAAGGTACCTTAAAGACCATTGAGTCACAACTCCCCTGCCATGGGCAGGCACATCTTCCATTAGGCCAGGTTGCTCAAAGCCCCATCCAACCTGGCCTTGAACACCTCCAGGGAAGGGGCATCCACAACTTCTCTGGGTAACTTGTTCCAGTGTCTCACCACCCTCACAGTAAAGAATTTCTTCCTAATATCTACCCTCTTTCGGTTTAAAACCATTAACCCTCATCCTATCACTAGGGTCCCTGATAAAAAGTCAGATTTCTACATCTTTTTGCAGCATGGAGTTGGAAAATTCTTAATATGCTCACCCAGATGATGGATTTCAGAAGCCCTTCTGCTAAATCTAAATTTATAGGCCCACCTCCCACCAGGTGAATTACCAGTTTAGATCCATCCTTTCTTCTTATTTAATTCCTATGCTCTGGCATGGTTCCTCCACATGACACAGTCCCTTTTTGAAGATGTGCCTGCTCTCATATGGGCTTATCTGTGGACCATAGTTTCTAGGGGGTGTATTTGCTCTGGCATGAGTTCTCTACAGGCTGCAACCCCTTACAGCAGTGCCTGCTCTTCCATGGAGCATTTCCTTCTCCCCTGACCTTGTTGTTTTTTCCTCCTTCCTCTCTCCAGCTTTTTCTCCTCTTTCTTAAATGTTTTTTCAAAGAGGTGGCACAAAGCCCACTAACTGGCTCACCTTTGGCTTGTGGTGGGTCCATTGCTGAGCTGACTGGAGCTGGCTGTGACTGGCTGCGACCCCTACTTTCTCCCACAGGTGCCAATCCTGCAGCTCTCCCCACCTCCCAAAAAACTATCCTTTGCCATTTACTGGAAAAATCTGTATGGGTTGTATAAGGAAGCATTCCTTTCAAGGAAGCATTACCTTAGACTATGTTTTAGTGGACTTTCCTGTTTCGGAATTGGGTTTACAAAATAACAGCTTAAAGAAAGCTGAAGGGTATAAAAAGACATAATATGGACACTTATTAGACTTCAAATTTGCAGCAGATGCCTACAAAGATGAGTTCACTTCTCTACCAAATGTTATCACAAACAGTGCTGTTAAAGTCAGTGAGATTTTTCATGGAGCAAGCTGCTATCCATTTTGGTCTAAGTTATCAGAATCTATCCCATAATGATTACAGTGATCCATTAAAGTCTTGACATTTATCACACTGTGGTATTTACCATTACTGAGGCATTTGCAGTTCCCCTATGTTTAGAATGGGGAGTACAGCAAATACCATATGAAGTTTAACTACCATCAGCAGTAAATGTCAAGATTTTAATGGTACTTGCTCTACATGTAATATGAATTTAGATCTGAAAATGTTCAACAACTCCGAGTTCTGAACTAAGTTTCTTTTGTTGTATCCTATTGTATCCAGGAATTTTACAGATTTAAGTTACACTTGAGATTTATTTCTGGTTTATGGAAAGTGTTACAAACTTCACTGTCAATAATTTTATGTTTCTCTTTCTTAGAAGCTCACACCGTGCATAACAAGTCTACACAACCATAATCAGTAAGTGTAAGCATTATTGTATTTGATCGGTAATAGTTGGCATTTTTGTTATAATAGTATACCGTAATTAGTTTTGTAAATTGTTTGTAATTAGTTTTATTTTGAGTCAGTTTCTTACTGGAAATTATGGCAATGGACAGAGTCAAAGATAGAACAACATTTTATGCTCTACCTAAAGAAAAACATGTTGGCATGGAGGCAATGAACATTGCCAATAAATAGTGAGAACTGACAAACACTAATTTATTTTTTTTTTGAATTTCAGAAATACAATTAAGTTTATTCTTATCAAATTCTTTAATTTACAGATGTAATCTTAGAACCAGCATTTTTACTGACCACTTTGATATGTAGAAGTTCTGAGGTGTTACTTTCTCACAGTTCTTTCTTTATAACAGAATTCTTGTATTGCATTAATTATTCACCATCACACACTGCAAAAGACGTTGGTGCTCAAAGGGTAAAAGAGAAAGGCTTCTTGCTTTCTTTTAATAGTACTTATTTCTAGTGTATCTATAGTTTTATGTGAGGCATAAAGAAATAGATTCCAATTAGTTGCCTAGTTTTCTGGTAATGTTGTTAATAAATCATGTCAAGATTTATTCAAGATATTAAATGTCCTTTCCCACACTCATAGGTTACTATTGAGAGAGGTAAACTATACAGCATATAAACTATATACCATATTTGATATTTTACTTATAGGAAATAGAAAAACAACATAGTTAAACCTGTCGAGTACATACATCCACTGGCTATCAATGGTAGTTTTCAAATGGAACCAGAGAGTTTGCCTGGATTTTGTTTACATCATGAAAGAAAAATTCTTGAATAAAAGTAAGGTTGGGGTTTTTTTCACAGTTCATACAGCATTCATTCCTGTCCGTGGCGATACATAGGGCAAGTGATGAAGAAATTTAAGGTATAAAAGAAGAGAATATTAAAGAATAATTTTTACTTAATAATATTTACAGCCTGCTATCTATTGCTTCACAAAGATGGGGTTTTAAAGGATAAAAGCATTTTCAGATGCACAGCCTTTGTAATGGTTCTACTTATTAGCCTGGCACTAATAAGGGTTTGACCAGATATGTATCCATATACTTATGGAAAACTTATTTTCCCTCAGAATTTATTAAAAATCAAAAAAAATAAACAAAGAAAAAACAAAAAAAAAACCTGAACCAAACAGAAAAAACCCAGAGAAATAAAGATAAATAAATAAAAAAAAATAAATAAAGTCCTTGAATCTTTACTTTTTGTATGCTTGGTACAGACAAGAAAAAAGTGTCTTATAAAGCTCTCTCCTCACTGAACTTCATTGTATTAACTTGAATAGGTGATAGTAGACCTGTATTTTCCATCAAGCCCATCGTTGCAAAGACAAAATTTTCAAAAAGGACCAGTTATTTAAGCCATGATGCTCTTTCTGTGAAATGCTAAACAGCAGTTAATGATTATCATTCATGCACTTTTCTGACTATTGCAAAATATTATGAAAAACATAGAAAGAACTTTAATTCTATAGAAAATTTCTCTCATATCCACATGAAAAAAAAACTTACTGTGATTCATTCAAATAAGCTAGACTTTTAAATAATCATGAATACATACCTAAGAACAAAAGGTTCTTTAATACATTAGGCAATTAGCCTTCTACTGTTACATATCAATCTTCTCATAATAGTTATTTAGAAAAATAGGCTTAAAGTTATGTGTACAGTTTAATTGATAAAGAAACAATCACTCTACTAAAGTAATTACTCTACTTTAACTGATACAAACAGTGTCTTCACTCTTGTCTTAATTGCTCCAAATAATTTTTGAGAGGTTTTCCCTAGTTCCTTCTTTTTTGTGTTGTTTTCAAAATTGTTATAAACAAATAAAATATAAAAAGTCCACTGGCTGAAGAATGGTAAGCCCACTAGGAGCACAATCAGCCTAATAGTTATGGTCAGAATTAAGAAATCTCCGGCATCATTACACAGCATTTAAAAAATCTCAGCATATTTTGTACTTCATTAGTTTGGTATTAATAAAGCCCTATTATTTTAATTGAATGTCATCTTACTTGATGATAATTTGCAATGGAAACTTACAGTAAACTGCCCCCTTGAGACCCAGTGGTATATAATCAGATCATGTAGAATTATGAAATCAGAAAACAAAATAATCAATCATAACATAAATTTATTAAATAGTAGTGACTACATGCTAACTTTTATGATATAATGGCTTTATCACATTTTGCCTTTTCTGCATCAATAACTGCAGATATTTTGTGTTTTAAAGCCCAGATCCTAAGCTTATCAACTCTGTCTAGCAACATTATGTGAGTTTTAGAACTTGGAATTTGTGAACTCAATGAGCTTTAAATGAATAATAGAAGCATACAAGAAATTATTGCAGAACATAAACACAATATAAACACAACTACAAATAATAATAAAAAGTAATTATATATTAGTATGATCCAAGTCTTTTATTTCTTCAAATGAATCATAAACTATGGTTATAGAGGAAAAAATTTTTTTAATAGATGCAGTTCTACAATTTGGTTAAATCAAGCCCAATAGTGTTTTTTGGGGGGAGGCAGTTCCTGAAGTCTCAAATGAAAATGAATATTTGTGATCATTTTCAAGGAAACTCTTCAATAATTTCAATGAACACCTTTAATTTCCTCTATGACAATTAAATCATGTTTTCAGAGAATCATAGAATCCAGGTTGTAAGGGACCTTGAAAGATCATCTAGCTCAACTGGTTTTGTTGCAAAGGCAACATACGTGAGATTATCTAGCACCCTGTCCAATTGCATCTTGAAAACCTCCAATGACTGGGATGTTACCACATCCTTGGTAGGTGGTTCCAGTGATTCATGATCTAATTCCCCTTGGTTGCTGCTGTAGCACACTGCTGACTCACATTCAGCTTGTTGTCCACCAGGACCCTTGGTTGTCTTTCAGCAAGGCTGCTACCCAACCACATAGATCCTACCCTGTACTGGGCTTTTTGATTATGTCACCCCAGGTGAAAGACCTTGCACTTGCCTTTATTAAATTTCCTACAGTTCTTGCTAATCCACCTTTTCAGCCTGTCTTGGTCTGTCTCTGAGATGACTCTCCCTTCTAACATGTCTATCTCACCACCCAGTTTGGTATTATCAGCAAATTTAGTAAGGATGCTTTCAATCCCTCATCCATCTTGACAGAAGATGTTATTTTGTTGTAGAAGATGTCCTGGTTAGTCTGTCATGATTTGCCTTTGGTAAATCCGTGCTGGCACTACCCAGTCACCTTCTTCATTTGGTTTGTAGTAGGTTCTAGGAGAACTCGTTACATTACTTTCCCAGGGACTGAAGACTAATTGGCCTGTAGTTTTCTGAATCGTCTTATGGGCCCTTCTTGTAGATGCCTATGACATTTGTCCTCTTCCAGTCAGCAGGCATATCCCCTGATCTCTGTGACTTTTCAAGTATATATTTTCAAACCTGTTCACCTACTCATATTTTATACAAGAATCTTAGGACCACATCTTATTAAAAAGCAGAAGCAGAATGAAGCAATATCTAATTTTAAGGCTTGCAGAGTGAGGTTTTGGATACTATAAAAAATACCATTGAATTAAGGACTGCTTAAGTCCCAAGTTCTCAAAAAGAAATAGTACTAACTGTGCTACTTCCAAATCATGACTGAACTGACAAGAGAAAAATGAAAGAATATAGATTTTATATTTAATACAGAATGTAATGTAATGTAATGTAATGTAATATAATATAATATAATTAAAGACTTACTTATCAGCAAGTAAAGAGTCTAAGCTTTTATCAGTTTATTTTAGACCCTGCATTGAGACTTACCCAACCATGTAAAAATAGTTCCTTTCCATGTGATTTCCAGTTTCAGAATTTAGATGTATATCACAACATACTTTCTCAACAAGTAGAACAGATTAAGCCAGACCATCTCAAAGCTCAGGAATCATGAAGATTCCTGTATCACCAAAGGTATGTATTCCACATGGAAAAGGTATCACGTTTTACACTGATAACACTGACTGTATCCAAACCAGTACACCAGCAAACTAAGTACTCCTGTAGGATGATGAAACATCAAACATACAGTGCAACTCTCTTTAAAGAAAATTAAACCACCCAATTTCTGTTAAAGTGCTTTGTTTATTCTTTCGTCATACTGCTGGGACAGGATTCAGCTCCAGACTCATATTCCTAAATTGAAGTGTATAAATGTAGGTGTCCAAGGACCTACAAATATAAATCTATTTAGCTTTTCATTTATTCATGTACATGAACAGCTGGTATGTGGTACAATTCAGTTGCTGAAAGAGAGGCACACACAACTTGAAAAAATTAAATAATTATATTATTCCCAACCTTCAGCTTTTCATCCAAAAGAGTTCACTACCCCCAATCTTGTGTGAATACGTATCTGTCAGACCCACATGGATATTTCAGATATCGTAGCACACCAGAAGTAGTATCCACTGGTACAATTAAGAGCTGATTCTCTTCTACAAGTTTCAACGATTAACTTGGCTAGCTTGCCATTGACCATGATAGAAACATAGAATCATAGAATCGTAGACTGTTTGGGGTTGGAAGGGACATTAAAGATCATCGAGTGCCAACCCTCCTGCAACAGGCAGGGACACCTCCCACTAGACCAGGTTGCTCAAAGCCCCATCCAGCCTGGCTTTGAACACCTCCAGGGATGGGGCATCCACAACTTCTCTGGGCAACCTGCTCCAATGCCTCACCACCATTGCATTAAAGAGTTTCTTCCTACTATCTAGTCTAAATTTACCCTCTTTCAGTTTAAAACAATTACCCCCCATCCTATCACTACACTTCCTGATAAATAGTGTCTCTCTGCCTTTCCTTTTGGCCCCTTTTAAGTACTGGAAGGCTGCTATAATGTCTTCTTGGAGTCTCCTCTTCTCCAGGCTCCAGCCCTCTGATCTTGTTTGTGACCCTCCTATAGACACAATCCTAGAGGTCCATGTCCTTCCTGTGTTAAGGACTCCAGCGCTGGACACAATATTCCAGGCGGGAACTCGCCAGTGCAGAGTGGAGGGGCAGAATCACCTTCCTCAACCTCTTGCCCGTGCTGTTTTTTATGCAGCCCAGGATGTGGCTGGGTTTCTGGGCTACAAATACATGTTGTTGACTCACGTTGAGCTTCTGATCCACCAGCAAAAAAACCAAATCTAATGGGGGAAAAGAGGGAGGAACAAAAACTGTCTTCATAGTCTTAGGAAACTCATGCTTGCTGAGCTTAAGTAAAGTGTTTTGCTAGATACCTGAAGGGGGCAGGGGGGAGTTTAGTTGATGTCTCAAGTCAAGTACAGCCTTGTAAATTTCAAATCCTCTCCCTACTACCCTCTAAAAAATATTACAGGAGGAAAGTCCAGAAGAAAAAGACAGGCAGGTCTAACAACTGTTGCAGGCTGTATATTCTGTGAAAAAGAAATCTGAAATGCAAGTCCTCAGATACTTAAAAGATAGCTGCAAAAGGGAAGAGAAGGTTACTGAAAATATTTGGATAGGACAAGAAATAATGAGCTTAAGGTAGACTGAACATTTCTGTACAGTGCTTTCAGAAGTTTAAACATGTCCTAGTTAAACAATAGAATAGATTGTATAAATTATTCTGTGTAGAAAGCACATCTAGATCCTGCATTCCCTTTTAGCAACATTTATCTAGCATTGCTTGTGAATAGTATATTTCACTCTAAGGTTGGGAGTGGACTTGCTGACCTCTACAAGTCTTTTACAGACTTGTTTTTTTATGTTATCTCAGAGGTAATCCTTGAAGCAAGCCAGCTACTTCTTTTTTTTCCCCTCTTAATAATGCATAGTTTAGAAACATATTTTTGTGCTTGATATAATCAGCTTCTTTTTTTATTTTCTCACCAAGACAAATTCATGTGTTTAGCTTTAGGTTTTCCATAAACTGCTACACATAAAATATTTATCTCAAACCAAGAAGGTTGTTACTCTGAAGGTTACATACTGTTTCAGCAAGAAGATTGGTTACTGTAATTAAAAAGATTAACTGTTCAACATTTAAAATATTACAGTGCCAGTATTATTTTCTAATTCAGTGCAGAAAACTGTTCTTGAAAACAGAACATAGAATCTTATATTTGTTGTTTTGTTTATTTCCAGTCTTTCAGTTGTTTTTCTCTAGGTGGTGGACAGGTGTGCTGAAGTAGCTCTTAAATCACCAGAGCTCTCTTGAATTGGAAGGCATAATACTGTTTTTATTGATTTATATTATCTGAAGATCTGCATCACTACTTCCCCACACCCAAGTATTTTGTGGCACCCTATCTCCAGGATAAAAAAATTCTGTGAAATTAAAATTCATAAATTCTTACTGAGGGTAAAGAAATCTAGGAAGGTAAAACCCTAGCAAAGAGTCAGACATGTATCAAGGATTTCTGCTGCTGTTAATGATTTATAAAATCCTTTCTTCTCTAATGGCTCCTTATTCTTTGTTTGCCCTTCAAGTGGAACACTCACTCCAAATTTTCCTCAGCGAAAATGGAATTAAGTCAGCATCAAGGCAAGGAGTGAAAAGGAAAATTTATTCAGGGAAGTCAAATGGAAACACTTACGGAAATATTCAATATAAGAAAAAAAAAAAAAACCAAACCAAAACACAAAGAAAAAGAATACACTGCTAAAGAAGACATTAATTGCCAATTCTCTTTTATGACAGTGGAAGCTGAATATCAATTGGCTTCATATGTATGCTCTTTAAAACAAAACAAAAATGGAAGAAGCTAGAATATTTTTTCCTGTATTTGAGTACATCATTATGAGCATAAATACCTTTAAAGAGTAAGCATTCTCAGCATCGGAATCAGAATACTTATGTTAAGTAAAAAAGAAGGAACAACACAAGGGAATTAGCACTACAGTAGAAATGGAATAAAACCATTTTTTTTCTCTAGATAATAAAGAAAGATAAAAATATGGATGCATGTCAAAATTATAGATGTCCAGGCATTTATAGCTATTAAGGAAATATTATGCAATTAAATTAATATGAAAGCCCATATCCTTCTCATTAGAGAGAATATACCAAAACAAAGCTACATGTGAATTCTTCAAACTTGTAGAAATCAACAGTAGACAGCATAGAGATTCACTTCTCCCTGCTATTTTAAAGGGTATGCTGTTTTCAATACTCTCATAAATAATTTCTTAATATTATAGAATAGTTATGTTAATGAGGGTAGCAAATACATTTAAAAAGCTGGTATCACTAAGAAGTTGAGACACATAGAAAAACTTAAAGTATAAAAATAACAGCAGCTTAAAAAGACTTTTCCCTTTGTTCTAAAATTTAAGCATATTGGGTAGCTTAGAGATAGCCATATTATGTTTATTCATCCAAACATCCAACAATAATGAGATCATCAACCTACCCGAGCAAGTTAACTTGCTTTCCCGTATGCCTGATTTCAGCTCACTTCAGTTCTTAATTTCACAGAAGGAATTGCAGGGATATGTATTTTCTTCTCTTACATCAGTCAAAATATCTGTTCTAGGAACCATAAAAAGATTGATTGCATAATCAGATCCTTCCTCTCTAGTTAGCATTTTTTATGTCAGATGATATGCAGAATATGATATCAGCTTTTAAAGTATTTTACAAATTCTCTATCTTTTTTAAGAAAGATCAACCTTGAGTGAATTAAAAAAAGAAAAAAACAAGCACTTTACTATAATGAAGACTGAAAACAACAAAGCAGAACACCACTCTATGGGACAAGAAAATTCATGATAATGTCAAGTCTCAATGCAGACTGTTTTTCCAAACCAAATCGGTCCTTTGAGACTTCAGTTAAATTAACTGGTTCATCACTGTATAGGTATGAAGCAGCTTATTCAAAATATCTTGTATACTAGCAGGTTTTTATTTAGTTCTTTTCCTTGACCATGACCATTTGCTTTGACTGCAGACTTCTAATACTTTTGAAAATAGGTCTTGTCTGTATTAAACACAAGTTTTCTCTGTCTGAATTTTCATTTAGGTTGACAGGTCAAGCAAATTCTGGAATTTCTACACTCTACAAAAGGTCACAGAAGTCCCTCAACTGACTGAGCAACATGCAAACAAGGACTAGCCTTTCTTAATCAAACACAGGCACAGTATCGAGTCTCTGCAGAATGCCGCGTGGGTGTTATTGTTCAATAAACTCCTTAACAGACTTGCCTTGATCATCACAGACATAAGCTTTGCCACTCTTAAGAACATACTTCCAGGACTTAGTTATTGATGAGTGCTATTAGTATATCATATGAGCACTGCTCAACCTTTTTAATGTTTTTATCATCAGAATATACTTGGAAGTAAGAAAGACATATGCCCATTTTGTACTAATTTCTCCAATACCATCATATATAAAAAAAAAAAATCAAATCTCAAAGCAACGATTGTTGCGGGGGGGGGGTGGGGGGGTGGGGGGGGGGGGTGTGAAATTTTTGGGGCTGGGGGTTGGGAATCGGGGCGGGAACGCGCCACAAACCCTGGAAAATTCGGCCGGATGATTCATTGGCGGCGAGGGAGGGCTGGTGGCACGCCGCGTGCTGTCACCGCGCCGGGGGGGGGCGGGGGAGGTGCGGGAGGCCCGGGCCGGGGCGGCCGCCGCACCGCTCCCCCGGCCCGTCTGCGGGGCGGGGCACGGGCCCCCCCCCCGCCCCCCCCCCCCCCCACACCCCCCCCCCCCACCCCCCCCCCCCGGCCAGGTCACCAGCGCTCCCACTCCCTCGCCGCCGTCACCGGGGACACCGGGCCGGTGGCCCGTGGCCGTAGGATTCGGGAGCCGGAATGGGTGGTCACCCCCCCGGTGGGGACGCGCTGGGGACAGCGGGGTGGCAGCCAGGGGAGAGGGGACGCGGGATCCGGTCACTCGTGGTGGCCCCGTGGCGGTGTCACCTGCCTGGTCACCGTCCCTTCCCCCCCCCCCCCCCGGCATCGTCCCCGTCCCAGGAACTGGCACCAGCCCCGGTGCCACCCCTGTCCTGGACACTGTCCCCATCCTGGTCACTGTCCCCAACCCAGACACTGTCCCCATCCCTGGTGCCACCCCTGTCCTGGACACTGTCCCCAGCCCTGGCATTGTCCCCAACCCAGACACTGTCCCCATCCCAGGAACTGTCCCCATCCCTGGTGCCACCCCTGTCCTGGACACTGTCCCCATCCTGGTCACTGTCCCTTTCCCAGTCAATGTCCCCATTCTGGACACTATCCCCATCCCAGGAACTACTGTCCCCATCCGAGGTGCCACCCCTGTCCTGGCCACTGTCCCCATCCCTGGCATTGTCCCCAACATGGATGCTGTCCCCATCCCAGGAACTGGGACCATCCTGGACACTGTCCCCAACCCGGACATTGGCCCCATCCCAGTTGCCATCCCAGTCCTGGCCACTGTCCCCCACCCTGTCCCCATCCCCCCAGCAGGACCCCCACCCCGGTGACACCCCACCCCTGCCACCCCCCCCAACACTGGTGCCAGCGCATCCCCCGGGGGGGGTGGTGGTGGGTGTGTGTGTGTGTCCCCCCGATGTCACCCGCAGCCCCGACGCCACGGTGATGGCCTCAACCCCCCCCTCGCCACGCGTGTGTCCCCCCATGTCCCGTGTCCCCCCCCCGTGTCCCTACCTGGGGGGGTCGGGGCGGGTGACGGCGATGCGCGGCGGGGTGAGGAGGGGCAGCGTGGTGGGGCGCGGGAGGCCGGGGGGGTCCGGGGGCTTCCAGGGGGGGGGCACCTGGAGGGTGGCAGAGAGACGCCGGCGCCCGCGGTGCAGGTCGGCACCCAACATCCCCGGGGACGGGGGGTCCGGGGGGTCCGGGGGGGGCTGCCAGGAAGGGAGGGGGGCAGTCAGAAGGGGTGGCGTGGCACAGCACGGCACGGCACGGCATGGTATGGCACGGCACGGGGCAGGCAGGGAGCCTCACACCACGTGGCATGGCACGGCACGGCATGGCATGGCATGGATTGCCACAGCATGGCATGGTATGGCATGGATTGGCATGTTATGGCATGGATTGGCACGGCATGGCATGATATGGCATGGATTGGCATGGTATGGCATGGTATGGCATGGATTGGCACGCACAGCATGGCATGGTATGGCATGGATTGGCACGGCATGGCATGGATTGGCACGGCACGGCATGGCATGGCATGGATTGGCATGGTATGGCATGGATTGGCACGGCATGGCATGGCATGGCATGGATTGGCATGTTATGGCATGGATTGGCACGGCATGGCATGATATGGCATGGATTGGCACGGCACGGCATGGTACGGCATGGATTGGCATGGTATGGCATGGATTGGCACGATATGGCATGGATTGGCACGGCACAGCATGGTATGGCATGGATTGGCATGGTATGGCATGGATTGGCACGGCATGGCATAGCACAGGACAGTATGGCATGACCAGGGAGCCTCACAGCACATGGCATGGCACGGCACGGCATGGTATGGCATGGATTGGCACGGCATCACACAGCACGGCATGGCAGGATATGGCACGGATTGGCACGGCATGGCACAGCACTGCCAGGGAGCCTCACACCCCATGGCATGGCACAGGATGGCACGGCATGGCACGGCACAGCATAGACTGGCACAGCATGGCACATTATGGCACAGCAGGGCATGGTAGGGGTTGGCACGGGATGGCACGGCACGGCACGGCACCGCCAGAGAGCCTGACACCACATGACACGGCACAATGTGGCATGATATGGCGTGGATTGGCATGGCACGGCACGGCATGGCACGGTATGGCATCACACGGCATGGCCCAGCCAGGGAGCTTCCCACCACATGGCATGGCACGGCATGGCATGGCATGGCACAGCATGGCACGGTATGGATTGGCACAGGATGGCATGGCACGGCATAGCACAGCCAGGGAGCCTGACGCCACATGGCACAGCACGGCACAGCACAGTATGGCACGGATTGGCACAGCATGGCATTGCACGGCACAGATTGGCACGGTATG
>JAOQGH010000001.1:160336280-160354096 GCA_025769975.1 Gallinago jamesoni
ATATTTTTTAAAACTTCCTGGATACTTAACTGCCATTCCTTTCAATAAATTTGCAATATTTCTTTATAAGAAACTTCCAAGAGTAATCCATATAGTATGAAACATAGTGTGGACTGAAATAAAAAAGCAACTTTTCTATGCTTTTTGATGAGTAATGGCATCTGCATAAGGGGCAAAAAGCAAAAAGGATCTATAACTTACATAGTCCATGCCAGATGGTCTGCCGAACACACTAATTCATTGCCTGCTGGGAAATCCTAATTACTGCTTTAAAAGAAGTAATTTCAGTAATTTAGTGATGGTTTCATCTGATATAACACTAAAAAATCAGTAAAAATAAGAGGAATGAAAATATTTATGTGAGAGAGAGAATTTCATCATTTAGTTTCTATTTGCAAATCTGTGGCACAACACTGATTATTTTGGATCTCAACAAAAACAAAGTCCCTTTATTACACAGTAGTGAAAATTGTTGTACTAAATCCGGTAATTTCATTTCTACGTTTTCCTCAGTCTCATAAATTCTTTGTCTCTGTACTAGCAATGCTTTTTACATTGAGTTCCGTATGGACATAACAGAATAAAATTTCAAATTTAGCCACCTTACTCAAAAGAGAAAAAAAGGCAGAATTTTCCACCAGAAAGCACAAAAACATGATAATATTTTGTGGAAGGGTACTGTAAAGTTATGAGGCAATTTCAGAGGAAATAAAATTAATTTAAAGGGACAATAAAACATTTTTAAACACTGTTTGTATATTTCACAATTTGTTATATCTCACCAGCTAAAAAAAGAATGTTACGCTAACTACAATTCCTGTATCCACAACTGAGTAATAACCATGTTATCTATCATTTATTTTTGTCTGTACACCACTAATAAGCAATACAAACCCTTAATGTTTGCAATCATAGAAACATACTGAACACTAAACCTCATAGGATGAGAATAACCATGGCATCTTACAGTTATTATATTTGCTGGAGTTTCTTTAACTATGTGTCCACATCTATAACATTAGTAAAATGCAAACAACATGGACTTGTTAGTTAATTTCTTGCTGCAAATAAGAAGTAGATTTATAACACCCAGATACATGAAAAGTAATTGTTAGGTTTATTTTAGGCTTTTTGTTAGCATCTGAAGAGGATGAGGCAAATCATATACTTTAACACAAATAATATTCTTTGCCAATTTGTAATTTGAAAAACAGAACAAAATGCAAGATACTTTGACTTGAAGTAGATGTATTTATCTCTCAGTAATTACACTGCAACTGAAATGAATATCAGGATGAATTCTATATATTGTACTGCACTTCAAGCAGCCAAAATGAGGAATCATGAGAAGGATAATAAGCAGGGAAAAGGACAGGGGAAGAAGAGAGGGACAGGGACAATGGATGGATGGATGAATGGATGAATGAAGAATGACACAGAAATTTCTGTTCAAAAAGATGGGAAGGTAGTTATACAGATATCAAAAGGATTATACCTGGAGACTTCTCATATTTCAGAATAAACAATAACTGTGCTTATACAGGAGTAAAGGACAGGGCACAAGAGGACCAATATTACAACAGTTCTTCAAGTACTTCAAGTAACAGCCTAATCTCCTCTGTATACATACTATGTCATTGATTGTCTTTATTGCCTATAAGAACTTCAACTAAGGCTTTTCCTTTCTCCTGTGAAATATATGAAACAAGATTAGTCTGTAGTAAAAGACATATTTTTCTGCAACTTAATTCAGTCTTTGGGAGGAGTCTGAGGGACACCATGCTTTGTTCCATTGATATGTTGGCTTCATTCTTTCATACATTCATGGACATTCCTTAGGCATAAAATATTAGCCAACTAGTTGTATTTCCAGGATCAGGAAAATGGTTCTACCATTTACTTTGTAATAAAGATTGAAGAGGCCAAGTTGGCAGCTACTATTACTAGCACTAGAGAAGGGAATATGTTAGTTAATGTTGGGTGATGTCTCCTCTGAACAGCAACGGCTTATGTCCCCATCATTCCTGGTTGTATCCTATCTCATTTCATCCAGAATCAGCAAGAAAGAACATTCCAAGTTCCCAGCTCTTCCACCTTCATTGTCTTTGTGTCTGCCACTCTCTTCAAAGGTATGGCACATTGCCTGCTTTTCTGAGAAGCCTTGAGCCAAATTGTTCTCTTTACATTTGGCTCTATACCTTAAAAACTCTAGAGGCACTATCCCTGCATACACTTACCTGTTATAGTATCACATCTAGTTGAAAAAAAAAACACAAAGCCTGACTAATGAATAGATATTACAAAAGAAAATAAATCTCAGTGAAACCAGACATAATACTATATACAAACTAATGTATGTAAGAAAGTACTTAGTAATGCTGAGTATACAAACCACTGAAATTTTAAAGAATCAGAGAATGGGTGAGGTTTGAAGAGACCTCTGTATGTCATCTGGTCCAAATCCCCTGCTCAAGCAGAGCCATCTAGAGCCAGCTCCCCAGACCCTTTTTTTCAATATCTCCAAGGAGGGAGACACCACATCCTCTCTAGGCTACCTTTTCCAGTGCTCAGCCACCCTCACAGTAAAAAATTGTTTCCTGATGTTCAGAGGGAACATCATGTGTTTCAGTCTGTGTCCATTGCTTCTGGTCACTGGGCACCACTCTAGGCTAAACAATCCTGGATCCCACAGCCTTTCCTGACAGAAGAGATACTCCACTCCCTTCGTCAACTTTGTCCAACTGCTTTTTTTTTTTTTTTCATGGAATTGTCAGAGTTGGAAGGGACCTCTAGAGATCATCTAGTCCAACTCCCTTGCTAAAGCAGGAACGCCTAGAGCACATCACTCAAGATTGCATCTAGGCGGGTCTTGAAGATCTCCAGAGAAGGGGACTCCATGACCTCCCTGGGCAGCCTGTTCTGTGCTCTGTCACCCTTTGTTGGACTCTTTCCATTCAGTCCATCCTCTTGTACTAGCAGATCAGAACCATTCAAGTGTGACCTCACCAGTGCTGAATAAATGGAAAGGATCACCTCACTAGATCTTTTGGCAGTACTTTGTCTAAGATAGTCTAGCATAGCATTAGTCTTCTTTGCTGCAAAGTCACATTACTGATTCATGTTCAACTCAGTGTCCACGAGGACCCCCGGTTTCTTTTTCTTCATATCCGTTTTCCAGCTGTGTGCCCTCCAGCATATATTGGTACATGGAGCTGTTCTTCCCCAGGTGCAGGACTTTATACCTTTCCTTGTTGAACTTAATGTCAGACCATTTTTCCAGCCTGTCAAGGTCCAGTACAACCCTCTGGACTATCAGCCAATCCTCTCAGCTTGGTGTCATTTGTAAACTTGCTGAGGGTACACTCTGCCAGATCTATACATCATCCAGATCATTAATGAAGATGTTAAACAAGACTGGACTCAGTATTAATCCCTGGAGTACAACAACTATTTATTTGCATCCAACAAAACTTTGTGCCACTGATAAATAACAAAAATAAAGTTACAACTTTCTGTGGATCTCTCTGATTTTTATGTGTAGGTGCTGTCCAAGAAAACTAACATGAAAAATGCCCTGATCACTCTAAATTTTCATATTTACTAGAGTCATTCAGAGATACAAAAAAAATAGTCAATGCCACTATCACTCGTCTCACTCATCAACTCAACCTGTTTTAAATCCTGAATATCCTGAGAATGAATTGTGGAGCAGTAGAGAGAAACAAAAGAGTTCTGGCCTAATGACTGTTTCTCAAAAAATCACAGTGGTAATATGTCCACAAAGTTTAAGAGGATTACGAAGCCTGAGCTGAATGTAATGCAAAATACCAGAAGTGCCAGTAAGAAAATTCAAATGTTATCATCCATCACTATTTCTATTACTGAAATACCACAGTGGATATAATACAGTTTGCAAATCAATTTAATATATTTCTGCAGAGTGCACTGAGCTCTTTTTCACAAGCATATTGTGCAGTCATTTAGGCCTGCTTGTATTAAGGACAATGTTTTATATATCGTTTTACACCAATGTGACTAAACCAAAGAAAGAAATCTGACTCAGACTGCACATTTAAGAACTTCTAGCTTAAAAGCAATCTAATTCCACTTGTGCATAGACACACCAATTTCCAAGAGTATTTCTAATACAGACTGGAAATTGAAATCTGTACAACAGGCAGAGGTTGACAGATGGTGAAAAGGAGATTGGAACTTCCATGTATTTATCATGTTATTTTATGCAGCAGAAAAATCTAAAGGCATTAGATGACTAGTATTGTTCTAAAGCTAAAAAGTATTTCATCTGAAAAAGATTTGGTTTTGTTTCTTTGTTTATTTTCTTTTAAAGATCACATGTCCACAGGGCAGTAAATGCTTATAGGAAGCTAGTGGTTCTAGTGATAGGTGGCTTGCAGGATTGGTCCCAGGAAAGAACATGGACAAGTTTTGTCCTCAGTGATGAATGACCCCTCATCTTCATTGAAAAAGATCGCTAATAAGGCAACAGTTAAATACATAGTAGCTCTATAATCTTTTATATATTATCTTGCTGAATATAACCCATGTTCATTGAGCAAAAAATGCTACTATTTGGAGTTCTCTGTGTTTCTACTAGTTAAAATACTACCAATCTCCAAAGTAGTTGCAGATGATGCTGTGGCATGCAGTGTTGCAGCAGAACTACAAGACATCCCAAAGACCTTTCTCTGGAGTCCTTGCTGACCTTGAGAATCAAAAGATATCATGGTGCAAAAGGACTGTTATCTCATATTGCACAATGTGAGTGAGTGAAAAGCAGCATACAGTATCACTGAAATAATAAATAACATATCACATGTATGTTTTTAATTGCCACTTATATGCATATGTATGAGTATTGATGGAAATGTACCAACAAATAACACATTTCCAACTTCCACTGTAGTGTTTCATTTCACAAAAATCTAATAAGAGTGCAAACACTCTAAAAATACACTTGGTCACTTCTAAGGGTTAAGGATCTGAGCGTCTTGCGGTCAGAGAGACCAGATCTACACTGAAAAATTCTCAGCAATACGTTCAGGTTCTGGCATACCACCCTCCATGCTGTTGAATGATTGCCCTCTCTGGCATGGTTTAGGCCCATTTCAGCTAGGATTTTCCCCCAAAACATACAAACATACATTAAGCAACTGCAATAGGAAAAATAATGTACTTTACAGGCAGAAAAAAATGAGGATATGATACTTTGGTGTGTTCTTTTTTGGCATAGCCCTCCAATATTTTCCCAGTAAGCAAACCCATTCTATGTCATCATGCCAACAGCTGAGAAATGTACTATGGGAATAAAAAGAGAATCTGTCCTATTTTCCATAGACAGTCTCCTGGAGCAACTACAGAAGACAAAACAGCAGCACTAGTGAGTCTATCTGCATAGTGATGAGGTAACTCACTGGCCAGTATGCCACCATCAGAACATATATGGGACAGCAGTGTTAAACACAGGGGAGAAATTATCTTCTGCACCTAGTTGTGCATTAATATGACCTGACCAGCTTCCTCTCCTTCAAGCAAGAAGCTTTTAAAAAAGTGGTATAGTTTCAGCAAGGAATGACAAAGACATCTCTCTGTTTATACAAGGAGCATAGAGACTAATTTTCTTTTTACGTTTGGCTATTCCTAGGGTAAGGTAAAAGACACCAGTTAGTAAAATTTTGTGACAAGAGTAGTGAAAATTGCTCTAGATAGATGATGATCTTATGCACTTGTACTCTGGGTGTGCAAAGGATGGAGGGCATGACTCAGGAGAGTTAGTTCAACGAGTAGCACACAGTGATGATCCACCTGACATTGACATCACAATAAACCAGCCTTGTACTTTCAGGTTTCCCACTCACAGTAAATTGCTAGGAGGCAGCTGGCAGGCAGATAAGTGGTGAGTGTTACTTGGATGTTGTACTAATGTTGTTGTTGTACCCTCAGCAAATTTGCAGACGACACCAAGCTGAGTGGTGCAGTTGATGTGGCTGAGGGATGGGATGCCATCCAGAGGGACCTGGACAAGCTCAAGAAATGGGCCTGTGTAAACTTCATGAAGATCAACAGGGCCAGGTGCAGGTTGCCACAGCCCCTGGCATCAATACAGGTTGGGGGATGAAGGGATTAAGAGTAGCCTGGAGGAGAAGACCTTGGGGGTACTGGTGGATGAAAAGCTGGACATCATCCAGAAATGTGTGCTTGCAGCCCAGAAGGCCAACTGCATCCTGGGGTGCATCAAAAGAAGCATGGTCAGTAGGTCAAGAGAAGTGATGCTGCCCCTCTACACTCTGGTGAGATCCCACTTGGAGTACTGTGTCCAGCTCTTCAACCCTCAGCACAGGGAAGGCACAGACCTGTTGGAGTGGCCATGAAAATAATGAGTGGGCTAGAACACCTCTTCTATGAAGAAAAGTTGAGAGACTTGGGGTTGTTTGGTTGGGAGAAGAGAAGGTTCCAGGGAGACCTTATTGTTAACTTTCAGTACTTAAAGGGACAAGATGGGGAAAGGAAAGATAGGGACAAACTTTTAGCAGGGCTTGTTGCAATAGACAATGGGTAATGATTTTAAACTAAAAGAGGGTAGGTTAGGCCTATATATAAGGATTTATTTACAATGAGGATGGTGAAACACTGGAACAGGTTGCCTGGAGGTGTCATAGTTGCCCCATTCCTGGAAATATTCGAGGTCTGAATATTGGACAGGGCTCTGAGCTACCTGATCTAGTTGAAGATGTCCCTGCTCATTGCAAGGGGGGTTGACTAGATGACCTTAAATGGTCCCTTCCAACAGAAGTTGTTCTATGACTCTATAGTTCTATAAACAAGGCTTATTAAAACTTTATCCTGTCTGGTAATGGCACACAAAAGAGAAGTTTCAGACTTGGATGAAAATGATAGACAAGTTTCCAGGTTTACTGCAGCAACCACAGAAGTTGCCAAAATGAAACAGATTGTCTTTCTGAATGGATTAATCTATAATAAGTTTCCACCTGGTTAAAGACCAATAAGTCAAATGAGTGAGCCTCTTAAGTTTTATTAACTTGTTTGAGAATGAAGTCTTGCTGTAGTAATAAAGAGTGGGAGAAACTGGCAGACAACAATGTGTGCTGTTTGCTAAGCTATTTTTTCATAACTAGAAGTTTTGGCTCTATAAAGGATGAGGAGGGGAAAGAGGCAGGACTGTAATTCATCACAGACAGATGGTAATAGGAAACATGTTACCAGTGAAGATATATACAAAAAGGAGGGTGTTTTCATCCCAAGCCAGCAATTTCTAGGATTTTTATTTATTTATTCATTCTTTTATTGGTTGTGGGAAAACATTGAAAAGAATTCTTCCTGAATTTGTGTTCTCTTTTAGGCTACCAGAACAACAATTTTTTTCTCGGTCTCTGTTTCTTCGCAATCAAGTGAAAAGCATAGACTGCTGGACTGTAATCCAAAGATAGACATAAAAGATGTTTAAGAGGTCACATTCCATTACAAATGGTTGCATGAAATATTTGTCCTTCAAAGAGAATTTAGAAAAAAAGTAGTCAGAAGTCATAATGCTGTTTTACAATGAATTATTGTAAGACGCATATGAAGAAAGGAACTATAGTCACAAAAAAAGCCCCGCTCAGTTACTTTAGTCACAAAATAAGGAATGAGGATCTAAATCTTCAAACCTTAGGACTGAACTGGGCAGGCAAAGAGAGAGCAGCAGAAATATATTGGGACAGATGATGAGCTCGTTCTGAGCTTATGGGTCAGGATCAGAGAGCAGGCCAATACTTGGAATGTTGTGGTGAGTGTCTGTTACAGATTGCCTTATCAGGAAGAGGTAAATGAGGTCTCTTCAAAAAATTGGAAGGAGCTTCATATTTGCAGTTTCTCATAGGGAACTGGAACCACCAATTGTTAGCCTTCAGGAATCCTTGGTCTCTGAGACCCATGGGAAAGTCTGGACTAAGGAATACTGACTCTCAGCAAAAGAGGATCAAGCTAACAGTCACTTTGGACATACACAATACAACAATTTGGACATACAAAAGCCCGTGGGAACTGACATGATGTCCCCACAAGTGCTGAGACAGCTGGCTGATATCATTGTAAGGCCTTCTCAATCATGTTTAAAAAATCATGAGCAGATTTCTGAGGACTAGAAGAAAGCAAATGTCACTCCAGTATTCAATAAGGAGAACCTGGGACCCTCACCTCAGTCCCTGGGAAAGTGATGGAGGAAATCTTTCTGGAACCAATTTCCATATGTATGGAGGACAAGAAGGTGATCAGCAGAAGTCAATGAATGGGAAATCATACCTAACTAACCTGATAGCCTTCTATGAAAAATGTCTGGCTTGGTGGATAAGGGGAGAAAAGTGAATGTTATATTGACTTTAGTAAATCCACATTGGCAACCTGAAGCAATACAAGTGAGGTGGAACAAGTCCAGCAATGGACCATAAAGATGATTAAGAAATTGGAATGACTGTCATACAGAGAACTGTTTAGCCTGGACAAGAGAAGGTTCACGGAGACTTTTTCATTATATAAATACCTCATGAGGGAGACTAAAGAAGATGGAAGAGAGAAGATGCTTGAAAGAAATGGTATTCAGTTACAGGACAAGAGGTAATGGGCATAAAATCTACTTATATTTAAGAAAAATTTCTTTTTACTCTGGTGTTGGTGAAATGTTGGAAAAGGTTGCTCAGAGAGGCTGTGAAGTCCTCATCCTTGGAGATATTCAGAAGCTGAGTGGACATGATGATGAACAACCTGCTCTAGCTGACCTTGGTCTGTATATCCATGTTAGACTAGATGATCTCCAGTGATTCAGTGATTCTGAGAAAGCTACCATGCCCCTAACAAGTAGAAAACTACGCAAAAATTCTGTGAAAACCAAACAAAATAGCATTATCCTTCAGATGAGATTACCTTTAAGGAGCTAAATCTCTCTACCCAGGAGAAAAGAACAATTATTAATGTGAAAAATTTCAACTAGAGAAAGTTGATGACGTAAAAATTAGCTTACTGATTCACTCCATGTTTATTCAAGTTGTCCTTCAATTTAAAAAAATGTACTGCTTTACACAGGAGAGAAGAAATCCACCATTTTTCTTAAGGCTTTTAGAAAGTATATTTAGAATGCTGGAGAAAGCATAGGGTTTGAAGACTGTAAAATCCCATTGCCAGCTGTGATCCAGTCTGTTTAACTTAGAAGTCTCAGTTATACCCAAAATTTGATGTGAGTGAATAGCTTGATAAAATTCCCAGAGAAATCAATGGAGAGAGACAGATGCCTCTGAAGACCAGTAAAGCAACCTTCAGTTGTACAGTGATAGTTATTTCTGTATTAGAAAGAGACATGAGACAGTTTTTCCCTGATTGTGGGAAAAGATGTCAGTCATGAAATTCATTGTCCTGAACATTCATTTTTAAGTCAAAACCTAACTTTAACCAAGGGTAGATAATTTCAGCTTGCCAGAGCTCTCTTCATACAGTCTGCTTCTGATCTATTCCTTCACATAAAACCATGAAGTTGCATCTGCTTTCCTTTTTTTATTTTCCCTTGCAAAAAAAAAAGCTAGTCTTCCAGATTTTTCCTTAATTCACTTCAAAATTTTGGGAAACTCAAGAGCAGAACTGAAATATATTTATTTATTTTTCATAACCAACACATTGATTTCCAAAAGATAATTGCTTTTTGACTACATGATTATTTATCTGAAGAATGAGACAGAATGAGATGTCCAGTGTCCTGGAAATGACTTCTTGGATTCACCATTTTTCTTGAAGAACAAGAATAGTACCTTGTAGAACAGATTGTGCTTTTAATTGTGAAACTTTGTCATTGTTGTTATCAATAAGGTATTAAAATCAAGAACTAGGGAAGATTTAACATCTCAATTACCTTAAAAAGAGATTAAAGTACTCATTATATAGCTGGGCAATCTGACTGAAGGGTTAGTTTTTACATACAGTGTATGTACATATGTTACGTAAGTCATTATATTATAGCACACATGAGGGAAGAGAAACATAGTTTGAGAAACAAAAGCAGAAAATCCTATAGAGGAAAACAACAATCATGAAATGTAGGAGCACATACAAAGTGCTTAGAGGAAAGATATACAAGTGTCATGATCAAGGTGAAAAGCAATTCCAGAGGAGTAGGAAAGCCATTGATTTAAGAAAAAGACCTGTTGACCGTAGGATTTCAATTCCCTTGACAATTCAACCAAGGATATCCATTCTACAATCATTAAAGCATCATTTAGGCACTCCAAAGTGGAATAAGACTACTTTTTTACTGTTCAATGAACAACATGGTCAGTAGTAAATGGAGAAATAGTCTAAGGAAACAGACCCCAGTGTAATAAAATGCTAGGTGATGGTGAATATTTAAGGTCTGCTGATCTCATGAAGTTTAAAATACTCTGGAGAATACAGTGCATATAAAAAGCCAGAGTTTGCTAAGTACACTGGACTCCATAAAGCAGTCTAAAGAAAATGCAGCTTTACTCTTAAATGGTTAAATTAGAACCCATTACTATCAAAAACAAATTTAGGAAAATTTATTACCTAAGAAATAGTTGAAAGAGATCGTAGTTAGTGTTTGCAATAAAAAACTCTCCTGACTGGAATACTGAATGAATACAGATTTCAAGAGACTTGGAACAGAAGAGCAGAGAGAGATGGTAAAACATATACATTATTGTGGTTTGATTTTTTTTCCCCCCCATGCATGTTTTCAGTGCATACTATTCCAGCTGTGCTGAAAACAAGATATTTAGTTCTAAACAGACAAATATATTTTTATTTCTCCCCTAAACGAAGAACCATGTTGAAACCGTTAGAGCTTATGGAGCTAATGCTGGGATGAAAGGGAGCAGTTTTTTTTGGATTTCATGAGGCACAGTATGGAATTTTACGTGATGACTGAAAGGCAGGAAAGGGAAGGATCAAGTTGGTTTGGAGAGAAGAAAACATAGGAAAATAGAGGACTAAGGGTATAAAAGATGTCAGCCATGTAAACGGATATTGGTCAGTGGGCTTGTGTGGTTATGCCCTGCACCCATTCCCCACACTGTGTCTTGTCTCCTCATTAAGTTCCATTTCTATTTTCTAACTGTTCTGCAGAGTCTGTGGGATCTGGGGAGGTCAATTGAGAAATCTATTTGCATATGTGTGTGTGTGTGTGTGTGTGCATGTGTCTGTGCATGAGGTAACTGAAAACCAGGGTATCCAGGGTCCAGCTGCTGGGTAGGCTGAGTCTAAGGCCAGTTACTGGCTGCCTTCTTGATCAGCCAGAGAGGGGAAGACAATGAGGCCATTGACTGTGGTGCTCAACGGATTTATATCCAGCTGGTGGCCGGTCACAAGTGGTGTGCTTCAGGGCTCAGTGTTGGGACCATTTCTGTTTAATATCTTTATTGACTATCTTGATAAGGACATATCACCAGCAAGTTCTGAGATGACACCAAGTTAAGCAGGAGAGTTGATTCACATGAGGATAGGGAAGTTCTACAGAGAGGCTTAGATAGATTGGATCATTGGGCCAACATTAATGATATGAACTTCAACAAGGCCAAGTGACAGGTCCTGCACTTGGGCCACACTAACCCCATGCACCGCTACAGGCTTGGGGAAGTGTGGCTGGAAAGCTGCCTGGCAGAAAAAGGCCTGGGGGTTCTAATTGACAAGCGGCTGAATATGAGCCAGCAGTGTCCCAGGTTGCCAAGAAAGCCAATGGCATCCTGGTTTATGTTAGAAATAGTGTGACCAGCAGAAGCAGGGAGGTGATTGTATTCCTGGACTCAGCACTGGTGAGGTCACACCTCGAGTATTGTGTCCAGTTCTAGGCACCTCAGTACAAGAGGGATATCAAGGTGCTGGAGCGAGTGCAGAGGAGGGCAATGAATCTGATGAAGGGCCTGGAACATAAATCTTATGAAGAGCAGTTGAAGGAGCTGGGACTGTTTAGTTTGAGGAAGAGGAGGTTGAGAGGACACCTCATCACTCTCTACAACTACTTGAAAGGACACTGTAGAGAGGTTGGTGCTGATCTCTTCTCACAGGTAATTAGTGACAGAACAAGAGGGAATGGCTTCAAGCTCCAACAGGGTAGGTTTAGACTGAACATTAGGAAAGAATTTTTCACAGAAAGAGTGGTCGGGCATTGGAATAGGCTGCCCAGGGAGGTGGCTGAGTCACCATCCCTGGACATGTTTAAGAGTCAATGAGATGTGGTGTTGGGGGATATGGTGTATGGAGAACTTTGTAGAGTAGGGTTGATGGTTGAACTTGATGATTCCAACCTAAATGATTCTATGATTCTATGATGCTATTCATGTTTGAGTGCCATGTTTTCTGTCTGTGTTCATCCTTGTGGACAGGTGTGTGTATATGTATATTTGAAATGTGTGTTTGCATATGTGCCGATTGAGAAGATGTGCTCAGCTTCACTTCTAGCCAGACCTGGGAAGAGGCAGCTGCACCATTCTACTGAAGTCAGAAACTCCTAACAGCAACAACAACAAAAAGATAAATATCATAAACATCAAGACAATGTGATGCTATTTATGGTAAAATTAAAACCAATGTTCAGGAACACATATATCTGAGTAAGTAGCTGGTTGTACAGGAAAAAATGTTTCTTGTATATCCTTCCAAGATATTTCCACTAAATAATTAAAAGATATGATCAGAAGAAAAACAGTTCTAAATGTGAGTGGATTGTGTGTCAGGTGAGTGCTACCAATACCACTGGCTGTTATCTGTAACACATACTGAACCTGACTGCATAGTAACGACTCAGGAATCATAGAATCATAGAATCGTTTGAGTTGGAAGGGACCTTAAAGATGATCAAGTTCCAACCCCCCTGCCATGGGCAGGGACATCTCCCACTACACCAGATTGCTCAAAACCCCATCCAGCTGGGACCTGAACACTTCCAGGGATGGGGCATCCACAACTTCCCTGGGCAACCTGTTCCACTGTCTCACCACACTCACTATAAAGAATTTCTCTCTGGTGTCTAATCCAAATCTCCCCTCTTCCAATTTAAAAACATTACCCCTTGTCCTGTTGCTACACTTTCTCGTAAAGAGTCCCTCTCCGGCTCTTCTGTAGGCTCCCTTCAGATATTGAACGGCCATTACAAGGTCTCCCTGGAGCCTTCCCTTCTCCAGGCTGAACAACCCCAGCTCTCTCAGCCTGTCTTCACAGGAGAGGTATTCCATCCCTCTGATGATCCTCGTGGCCTTCCGCTGGACCTGTTCCAACAGGTCCATGTCCTACCTGTGCTGAGAACTCCAAAGCTGGATGCAGTACTACAGGTGGGGTCTCATGAGCGCAGAGTAGAGGGGAAGAATCACCTCCCATGACCTGCTGGTCACACTTCTCTTGATGCAGCCCAGGACATGATTGGCTCTCTGGGCTGCCAGCGTGCACTGCCGGCTCATGTTGAGCTTCTTATCCACAAGCACTCCCGAGTCCTTCTCCTCAGGGCTGCTTTCTAGCCATTCTCTGCCCAACCTGTATTTGTGCCTGGAATTGCCATGTCCCGGGTGCAGGATGATCAGAGGGATGGAGCACCTCTCCTATGAAGACAGGCTGAGAGAGCTTGGATTGTTCAGCCTAGAGAAGAGAAGGCTCCAGGGAGACCTCATAGCAGCCTATCAATATCTGAAGGGAGCCTACAGAAGAGCTGGAGAGGGACTGTTTATGAAGAAGTGTAGCGACAGGACAAGGGGTAATGGTTTTAAATTGGAAGAGGAGAGACTTAAATTAGATATTAGGAAGAAATTCTTTACAGTGAGGGTGGTGAGGCACTGGAATGGGTTGCCCACGGAGGTCGTGAATGCCCCATCCCTGGAGGTGTTCAAGTCCCAGCTGGATGGGGTTTTGAGCAACCTGGTGTAGTGGGAGATGTCCCTGCCCATGGCAGGGGGGTTGGAACTCGATGATCTTTAAGGTCCCTTTCCAGCCCAAATGATTCTATGATTCTATGATTCTATGACCCTGCACTTGGCTTTGTTGAACTTCATGTGATTTGCACAAGCCCATCTCTCAAGCCTGTCCAGGTCCCTCTGGATGGCATCCCTTTCCTCCAGCGTATCAAATGCGCCACCGAGCTTGGTGTCATCAACAAACTTGCTGAGGGTGCACTCTATCGCTCTGTCCATGTCACGGACAAAGATGTTAAATAGTACTGGTCTCAATACCAACCCCTGAGGAACACCACTTGTTACTGGCTGCCACTCGGACACTGAGCCATTGACTGCAACCCTTTGAGTGTGGCCATCCAGCCAGTTCCTTATCCACCGAGTGGTCCATCCATTAAATCCATGACTTTCCAATTTTGAGACCAGTATGTTGTGTGGGACAGTGTCAAATGCTTTGCATAAGTCCAGGTGGATGACGTCAGTTGCTCTGCCCTTGTCTACCCAGTCTGTGGCAGTATCGTAAAAGGCCACAAAATTTGTTAGACATGATTTGGCCTTGGTGAAGCCATGTTGGCTGTCTCCAATTACCTCCTTATTTTCCACATGCCTTAGCAAATATTCCAGGAGGATCTGTTCCATGGTCTTGCCAGGCACAGAGGTGAGACTGACTGGCCTATAGTTCCCGGGGTCTTATTTTTTTCCTTTTTTGAATATTGGAGTTATGTTCCCCCTTTTCCAGTCAGCGGGAACTTCGCCAGACTGCAACAATTTCTCAAATATGATGGAAAGTGGCTTAGCAACTCCATCCACCAGCTCCCTCAGGACCCATGGATGGATTTCTTCAGGTCCCATGGACTTATGCAACTTCAGGTTCCTTAAAATGTCTCAAAGCTGTCTTCTCGTACTGTGGGCAGTTCTTCACTCTCAGAGCCCCTGTTCTTGCCTTCCGTGACTTGGGCAGTGTGGTTTGAGCCCTTGCCAGTGAAGACTGAGGCAAAGTTGTTCGGTAGCTCAGCCTTATCCATATCCTGGGTGACCAGGTCTCCTGTTTCCTTTTGGAGGGGACCCACAGCTTCCCTCATCTTGCCTTTATCCCTGATATATCTATCGAAGTTCTTTTTATTATCTTTCACATCCCTGGCCAGATTTAGTTCTGCCTGGGCTTTCGCTTGCCCAATGATCTTAGCCATTTGACAGCAAAAATATAACTATGTAATCTAAATAGTAAAATATTAAATAGTAGTAATTTGGGCTTCAAGACTTATGAGAAAACAAAGCTTACCTTTAGATGTATTAAGAAAGCAAATTATCATCCTGATTTAATCGACAGCTTAAAATGAAAATCAATTTACTAGCTCTTAATTTTGTAGCACTGAATTACAAAATAGAAGGACATAATTTAAGGAGTTCAGAAATACAATAGAATGCATGTTCAACATAGTTTAATTAGAAGGATTTAATGTGTGGTTTTTACATGTCATTTTTACATAACAGTAAAGCAATGCAGTCTAAAGAGGCCAATACTAATAATTTGACTAAGAAATCTTTGGAATTACTGCAGCATCAGAATGTAGGATTCTTACCTCATTGAGTTCTGTGACACTGTCTCGGTACTAAAGTGGTACAGAGTTAACAACGATTCCGCATCTGTGTAAATTTAAGCCATAGTGACAGCTCCATGGTTTCTATATCTGATTCATTAATGCTTGGTTATATTATGGGTGCCTATCTTCCTTCTGCTACTCTAAGTCTTTAAAATGCAGCATATATCACAGAAGTTATGATTCAAGCCTAGCTATATAGTGTAAAAAAAAATGTCTATTTTGAAGCACAGTGTGCCATCTAGTGGAAATACCTTGCAAGCAGCACAGCAGTAAGAACTAGAAAAGGTGGTGAAAAACGCTAATTGTTGCCTTTCCTGAGCTGAGCAGCATTGACCCACTAACTATTCGTGCTTTGGTTAATGACCACCTGATATATTTGTGAATCACCGTTTCCAGCTACCTCTAGCCAAATATTTGAGATGGTATTTGAGTATTTTTTATTAATTTATCAAATGAATGGGAATTGAGCAGAACTAGTTTGAAAGCTGCACATGAAATATTAGGGTGTCTTTAATGAAATCTGACTTCCAGCAGCAGAAACCCAAGAGCTTAATTAACGGCTTACTGAGACATTGGAGAGTAACTCACCATCCACAAACAATTCCCTTGGCTTCAGGTTTTTTCTTCATATTGGGACACACCAGAAAATACTGGCAGTACTCTCTGTTCTTGCACTGATGTACAACAGCAAATTCTGAAATAGAAACTTCATAGAACCACAGTATCACAAACTCACAGAATGACTGGGGTTGGAAGGGATCTCTGGAAGTTATCTGGTTCACTTCCCTTACTCAAGTATAGCCGTCTAATGCCAGTTGCCCAGGACCTGGGTAATCAGGATGCAGGAAAGGCTGAGGTACTAAACTTTTTTTGCCTCAGTCTTCACTGGCGAGTTTTCTAGCTGGACTGCCTAATTGCAGAAGGTGAAGGCAAGGACTGGGAGAATGAAGAACCACCATCTGAGGTAGAAGACCATCTGAGGAACCATGGGACCTGATGAGATGCGTCAGAGAGTCTAGAGGGAACTGGCGGTTGAAGTTGCTAAGCCACTATCCACCATATTTGAGAAACTGTGGCAGGCTAAGGAAATTCTCACTGACTGGAAAAGGGGAAACATAACCCCCAGTTTTAAAGAGGGGAAAAAAGGAAGACCAGGGGAACTACAGGCCAGTCAGTCTCACCTCTGTGTCCATCAAGGTTGTGAAGCAGATCCTCCTGGAAACTATGTTAAGGCACATGGGAAAAAATGAGGTCATTTGTGACAGCAAACATGGCTTCATTAAGGGTAAATCATGCCTGACAAATTTGGTGTCCTGGTGTCCTTCTATGATGGAGTTACAGCATTAGTTGATAATGGAAGAGCAACTGACATCATCTACCTGGACTTCTGCAAAATATTGGACACTGTCCCTCATGACATCCTGGTCTCTAAATTGGAAAGGCATTGATTTGATGGTTGGACCACTT
This sequence comes from Gallinago jamesoni, assembly GCA_025769975.1. Lineage (NCBI taxonomy): Eukaryota > Metazoa > Chordata > Aves > Charadriiformes > Scolopacidae > Gallinago > Gallinago jamesoni. Next base: position 160,353,304 of record JAOQGH010000001.1, read on the forward strand.
GGTGCATAAGTATTGGTCACACTCAAAGAGTTGCAGTGAACAGCTCGATGTCCAAGTGGAAACCAGTGACAAGTGGTGTTCATCAACAGCTGGTATTGGGGCTGGTGCTATTTATTATCTTTCTCAGGAATGTGGATAGTGAGGCTGAGTGCAGCCTCAGCAAGTTTGCTGATGACATCAAATTGTGTGGAGCACAGCTGGATGCCATCCGGAGGGACCTTGACAGGCTACATAGGTGGGCTCATGCAAACTTAATGAAGTTCAAGTGCCAAGCCAAGTGCAAGGTCCTGCACATAGGTCACAGCAATCCTGTGCATGAATAAAGGCTGGGAAGAGAATGGATTGAGAGCAACCCTGAGGGGAAGAACTTGGCTGTAATGCTTGATGATAAGCTCAACACGAGCCAGCAATATGTGCTCACAGCCCAGAAAGCAAACCATATCCTGGGCTGCATCAAAAGAAGCATGGCCAGCAGGTCAAGGGAAGTGATTCTGTCCCTCTGCTCTGCTCTAGTGAGACCCCACCTGGAGTATTGTGTCCAGCTCTGGAGTCACAGAATCACAGAGTTGGAAGGGACCATTTAAGATCATCTAGTCCAACCAATGAGAAAAAAAAACAAAAACAAAAACAAAAACAAAAAAACCCTCACCACATAAAACACCACCCAACACTAATCCATATCCCCAAGCACCATGTCAACTCGTCTCTTGAATACCTCCAAGGATGGTGCCTCAACCACCTCCCTGGGCAGCCCATTCCAATGTCTGATAACCCTTTCAGTAAAGAAATATTT
>JAOQGH010000001.1:160354196-160455714 GCA_025769975.1 Gallinago jamesoni
TCTCAGGTCCTACTCACCACACTGTTCTTGATACAGGCCAGGATGCTGTTGGCCTTTTTGGCCACCTGGGCACACTGTTGGCTCATGTTCAGCCAACAGTTGACCAACACCCCCAGGTCCTTTTGTGCCAGGCAGCTCTCTAGCCATTCTTCCCCAAGCCTGGGGTCCTCAGCACAGGAAGTACATGGACCTCTAGGAGTCAGTCTAGAAGAGGGCCACAAACATGATCAGAGGGTTGGAGCACCTCTCTTATGAAGACAGGCTGAGAGAAATGGGGTTGTTCAGCCTGAGAAGAAAAGGCTCCAAGGGGACAATAAATAGCAGCCTTCCAATACCTAAAGGGGGCCTACAGGAGACATGGGTACAGACTCTTTGTCAGGGAGTGTAGCAATAGTATGAGGGGTAATGGTTCTAAACTGAAAGAGGGGAGGTTTAGATTAGATATTAGCAAGAAATTATTTACTGTGAGAGTGGTGAAGTACTGGAACAGCTTGCCCAGCGAAGTTGTGGATGCCCCACCCCTGGAAGTGTTCAAGACCAGGCTGGATAGGGCTTTGAGTAAACTGTTCTAGTAGAAGGTGTTGCTGCTCATGACAAGGGGGGGTTGGATATATATGATCTTTAAAGTTGCTTCCCACCCAAAACATTCTATGATTCTATGATTATATAACAACCACGTCCAGATGACTTGTGAAGAGCTCCAAAGATGAAGACTCCACAACCTGGCTGAGCAGCCTGTGGCAGTGACTGATCACGCTCACAGTAAAATGGTGTTTCCTGATGTGCATATGGAACCTCCTGCATTTTGATTTGTGCCCATTTCCTGTAACTGGGAACCACTGAGAAGACCCTGGCTCTGTCTTCTTTAGACTCTCCCTTCAGATACTTACATATATTGAGAAGATCGCCCCTGATGCTTCACATCTGTAAGCTACATAGCCCCAGGGCTTTCAGCCTTTCCTCACAGAATAGGTACTCCACCCCTTTCTTCATCTTTGTCCCTTCATTGGGCTCTTTCCACTCTCTTATACTGGGGAGCCCAGAGCTGGACACAGTTCATTTTCAACTTGATGTCCAACAGGATTCCCCTGTCCTTTTCTGCAAGTCTGCTTTCCAGCTGAGTGTCCCCAGTATATACTTGTGCATTCATTCCAAAGAGGAAAATATATCAGACTTGTTACCACATATTCTGATGTTATCATATATTCTATTACATGTTTAAAGGAATTATTAATTTATCTTTGCTTTTTCTTCCCACAAATCTGTACCAGACATGGCTTTCATCACCCTTCAAATGCACACATCATTGTGTACATGACTTCATAGATTGGACACATAATAAATTCAATCTGTAGAACATATGTATTCACTAAGTGAGAATTTTCTGGTTTTGATGGGACAACTAAGTCATGACCTTCTCCTCTAGTAGCTATTGTTATTCAGAAAGCTTTCTGCTGACTTGAGTACACCAGTCATCCTCACACTGCTGAGCAAATATTAAGGTGTATCCAGGTGCAATAACATGCAACTGCAGCTGCCTGTCTTACTAGTGCTGAAGAGGAAGGGAAACGGAGAGATGGATGCTCTAAGGAGCTCAGCAAGAATTATTTCACCTGCCATTACTGCAGAAAATACTGGTTTGAAAGCCTCAAACACTTACTGTTTGGTTTAGTAGGTTCATGTCAATCTAACTCTACTGTTTCTAAAGGAGAAGTCCTGCTCTTGCTCCTAAACAACACACGGGCAGGGCTGAATTATCCTTTTTCACATGAGTGTGGTTTAAACAGACTGAAGCTAATTGTGAAACTGCACCCTGGAGGCAAGCTGGCTGATGAGCAGTACCATTCATGTCAGATGCTCCCAGTGCCAGCTCCCACTGTATTGTGAATTCAGAGACCTCAAGTTTCCCAAGCCTCTTGTGCACTCACTGAAGAAGGATAGCTCTTCTGAGGCTCCAAAATCTCACCTTGGTTGCCAGCTGCTGTTAAGATTTAAGATTATACAAGAGCTATGCAATATATTTAATTGAGTTGTGGAAGCATTTTTCCTCTCTCTCCTCCTCCCCCCCCCCCTTTTTTTTTTGGACACTGGTGTTAAACACTAATGACTGGATCACTTCCAACTACTAAATCTAATAAAATTCACCTGGAGGAAGAAATAATTTATCAAAGAATTCTCAGAGCCATTTGGTGTTACCTTTGAGAATTCTTGGAGTACAGCTGGGGTTTTCAGAACTGAAAGGGAAGAACATAGTATGCTACTGTAAAAAATGGGAGAGTGGGAGGAGAGAGAGGGAAAAAGCTTCCTAATCTTGTAGTCCAATCTCAGTTCCCAAAGTGTACTAGAAAAAAATCAATTTGTCTATTTATAGTCTTTGGGAAATGAAAGACAGTGTTAAAACCAAATTGCTTCAGAGCAATACAATTAAAAATAAATTAATATTTTTTAAAAAAAATACCCAATCCAGGTCATATGGGTGGAAGGAAATATAAGTCACTGTCTCTTTCTAACTTTTACCATTGGCTCAAATGACTTTATAATAACACTTAAGATACATGGTACAAAATAAAGAAGAAATCACTGAGTGGGAGTAAAGCTTGCTGGAAAAACTGTACAGGATAACTAAATCAGAGGTTAATCGTCAAAATGACAGACAGTTTTGAGCAGATTTCTTCAATCTGTCTTTGACAGCTTGTAATCTTAACATAAATCAGTAAATGGCAAGTTGCAGCAAAAAAAGGGAGACAAGTGCTGAGATGTATGAACATGACTGTTGCTTGTAAAGATTGGAAGAATAAAAAAATGTCTGCTTTGCTTATAGTCCAGAGAGAACATAACAAGAATGTGCAGAAGTACAGGAAACATGACCTACAAAGAATGACTGTAGGTATGAGGACAGTTTAGTCTGTAGAAGACTAGGGGCATAGTCTTTGTATGAATAAGTGGTGTTGTTGCAAAGAAGAAGGAAATAATTTATTCTTAGTGACCACTGGGAATAAGAAAAAACATTTTCATTACAGGAGGTTCTTAAGGACAGGTTTGACGAATATTTGATACAAACAGTTTGGACACAGTTAATTTGAAACTAAAGGAATCACTTATACGACTCTCAAGGTTAATTCCAGTTATAATTTCTATGACTGTAGATGACAGACATATTGGCCAAACTATTAAGCATATTTCCTGCATCCAGAACTAAAATTCTCAGAAGTCTCTGGTAAAAATCAAAGCCATTTCTGTTCCTGGATCAGTTTAAAATTTAAGGAGTGAATCAAGATCTCTATACTACCTTTTCTTCTGCTTTTCAGGGAAAATATTTGAAAAAGAAATGAGAAACCTTTGAATTGTTTGTACTTTTCTTGAAGTTAAGGACATTTGTAATGTTCTCATGAATAGTTTCAATTCTCGTTTTAAGTTCTCAGGTCTTGCTGTATGGTGGCACAAAACCCCTCCCAGTTTTGTATCATCAGCAAACTCACTGAGGATACATTCCATTTCTTCATCCAGGTCATTGATGAAAATATCGAAGAGGTCTGGACCCAGTGCTGACTTCTGGGGAACCCCAGTTGTTATGGACCTCCAACTAGATTCTGTGCTATTGTGCCTCTGAGCTCTGTCTTTTAGTCAGTTTTCAATCCACTTCACCGTCCATTCATCTAACCCACACTTCCTAAGCTTACCTATGAGGATGTTGTGGGAGACTGTCAAAAGACATACGTATTTTATTAGCAAAAAGTGACTTTCAGTTGCTTCACTTCATCTATAATGTTGAAAGATATTCCTAGATCAGTCCTTCCATTCGCATAAAAAGTACTGTTTTTTACTTTTTGCCAATAATGTCAACTGAGTAGAAGGTCCTTCCACTTACTTTTACAGAACAACTATCCCTTATGCTTTGTGCTGTTGAAAATGTTGTATAGTTCTGCTTTCTGTGCACAAGGAATTTGCATGATTATGCCTCATAACCAACTTTAGTATGAAATGCCTGTTAAAATTAGTCCAGTGTGGATTTTCACACAGCTTATTTTCTCATTTGTTCCCAATTTAAGGCTCTATCCTAGCTGAGGTTCACTGATTGTTGTACTTGCTGTATCTACAAAATCACACCCAGTAGAAACAGCACATCATGGGGATACAGCTTTTCATTCAGAAGCAGGCGACAGAGGTGCTTTAGCTGTTGTCTGATGCCATGAATGCAACCACAGAATATCTGTTATGTCGTACCTTCCCATACAGAGGATTGCCACCACAGAAAAGTGTACTACTATAAATAGGAATACAAGAAGACACTTCCCTGCTGTGCTTTTATTTGGAAGAATACACAGATATTCAAAACAGTAGTTTTGGGTAAAATCACTTTACCTGTACTCTAGTTCTGCTCAGCCAACAATACTAGAATGGAAAAATCCTATGGAAAGTCATATGGAAAAGTGTGTAAAAACTTCCATAATATAAAATATTAAGAAAACGATGCTTTCTTGCACCAAATAAATGAAAGAATTACAAGATTTCAGTCTGTTTGATTCTGTTTCTGTTGTCATGTCATCTCACTTTTCCATAGGGCTAGCTACACTGTACATAGGAGAAAAGTCCTAGCTTTATTCAAACAAGCAGGACTTACAAGTCTATAAAAACCTTGCCAAATGCTGTATCATCTCAGGATAACTGTTTCTCTCCCTTTTTTCTAATTTCTTTCAAAGGCCAAACTCATCAGAGAAGTCTTCCAGCATCTCTGAAGGTCAGTAGGTTGAGATTAATTTGCACAGGAGTGAGGAACAAGTGGAGAGAAGCATCATTATGAGCTCCAACAATTTCCTTGTTGCTTTCATCTCTCTGATGGCCTATCAGTTCTTTTGTTCATACATTGGCTGCTAATGCACAGTTTTGTCTTCTAACTCTCTGTCTTTCCCAGGGAACTTTTGGCAATGGGAAAAACCTTTCATGTGCAGATAGTGTTTGAGCTGATAGAGCTAACAAAATGAGTAGCAAACAAAACAAATTGCCATAAGCCATTACAGCTGGGCATGCAAGTGATTGGCACTTGTTTTATCTTACAGGGATACCATGGTTAAAGCTGGCAATAGCTTTCATTATTTGAATGGGGGTCAAAGGGAGGAAAAATTTAAAAAAATTAACTCTAATTAATTTAACTTCTTTAGATGTATCCTTTATTTAAAGACAACTTTAGAAACTTCTCAGTAGTTAAATAATTTGAAAGGGTGATAGGAGATGAAGGAGAGAGAAGTAATAGAACTGTAGTATTGCCAGTATCATTAGCATTATGTTATAGTTTAAAACTATATACTCACATTATCATGATGCGCCCCAAATTGATGGGATAAACACAGTTGCGAGTTTCTGAATGAAATGACTGTAACTAGGGAAAAAAGTTGACATACAAAGGTTACGTAGTTAGAAGCAATTTGATGCATCTTATCATTTGCCATGATTACATTTGTTAGGGTACATATTCACATGCATTTTTTATCAATTATGTAAGTATTTTTATTCACTGACAATCTGAGAGTAGAAAAGAGAAAAGAGAGGAGACTGATTGAAGTACAAAATGTAGCTTTTGTAAAGTATTAGAAAGCTAGGTGATTTTTTAATTTTTATCTTTGCTTCACATTAAATCTTCTCCTCTTTTCCATCCCATATACACATTTCTTATCCTTGCATAAATTTGGACTAGTTGTTCACCAGTGGATGTATTTGTTTAATGAACTAGAGATTCATTCCCTTATATGCTATCTTTTTCTGACACCAAATCACCTTCATAAGAATTGCCTGCAGGCTGCACACTTGTACTGCATTTATTATGGAACTTCTGATGACATGATGGCTTTTCCAGGCTCCAGCTGTAATGCATCTGGTGTTTATGGAGGTCAAAAGAGCCAGAGAACTGTGCTCTTGCTTTTTTTTTCCTTCCAGTCCTTGTCTTTTTTTTTTTTTCAGTACAAAAGTTTCAACAGGTGTTATCTGTTAAAAAAAAAAAAAAAAAAAAAACAAGCAAAGAAAACTTTACAGATGTGACCTCTTAGGGAAGGAAATTTGCTGCAAAAACTATACCTTTTACAGTATTCTTCATTCTGCTCCTGTAAACTTTTTCTGGTGAAACAAGCATTGTGACAGTACAGTCATATAGCTGGGTAGACAGATCCTGATGTATCATCTGAAAAGATAGCTGCAAATTAAAAAGAACATATGCTTCAGAGTACAGATATATTTTCAGGTGAACCGGAGCATGCACATCTGTCTTTCTAACATAGAGGGAATGTGTTATTTAAACTTGAAATTATTGAGCTAGAAAATAAGGAAAATAATTTCCAGGATGGAGGTCTGTTTACTTCCACTCAACAAGAGGTTTTTACAGCAGAAGATAGCACCTTAACAGCTTCTCCTGTTTCTTTTGTCTTGCAGTCCTATTCTTCTGAGCCAAGATGTCCAATATCCTTTGCCTGAATAAATAGGTAAGCAGAGCTGTGCTCATGAGCAGAGGCATATGCATAGACAGAGCTGCATTGTTTTCTCTGAAGAATTCTCTGTGATAGTTGTTCCTTAAACCATCACATCACTTTGTCTCACCAAGATTGTGCTGAAAGGCAAGTTTACAAATTGCTTTGTGATTTTCTTGTCAAACAAAGTTATGTAAAAGAAGAATTTGAAGAGTCCGGTCATTCAAAAAAAATTAGTATGCAGAAGAAAATATGCCAGAATTTATGCTAGAAGACAGATGAGCTGCTTCTGCTTCTCAACTAACATTTTCTGCCTCCCATAACTTGTTTAAAATACAGTACCTAGCATCACCTTTAATTTATTAAGTAAAAAATAAGCCCTTTATAAATTTACTGGCACAACAGTAGGAGCAGTTACTTCAGGATATAGTTCTAAACTGCCAACCTGAAAAAACTATAGATAATTTCTCTGTGTACACTGGACCAAAATAGTTACTTTCAAGCTCTCTGATAAAGTCTCACCAAATCTAAAGCAAGTTTCCAAAGCAAGCATTTCCTGTGTTGTTGGTTGGTCTGTCCCAGAGCTAGGAACACTGAAACGTGCTGCTTCTTACCCTGGGTCATGATTACCCCCTAGATTTAGCAATTTCAGAGTTTATCATTTAGGAACAATAAAAATTTTCGTGTTGCTTACTGTTGAATAAAGAAACTGCAAGACTCTGGGGTATAAATGAAGTACAACTCTTGAGTTCTCAGTAATTACCATGGAAGTCGTGGCTCTGGGTAACCTTTGTAAGGTTTTGAATTTTGGGATTGTGTCTTAGAGAATTAGGGCATGGAGGCTAGATGTCTTGAAAAAATATTTCAAGACTTATAGTGCCAAGGCAGTGTGAATGCCACAGAGCCTGGCAGTCCTCCTGCAGATGTTCAGTGAAATGGGAAATAGACAATTCTTTGCAGCTGCAGAGGCCTAGAAGCTTCCAGACTAAGTTGAATTGAAAGCAAATTCTAAAGAAACAACATTCTCCACAAACTGGAAGTTACCCCAGTTCTGCAGTTGCTCAACAGAGTAATGAGAAAGCTGTTAAAACATTGCATCAGACTATTTTGAAAATCAAAAAATAAAGACCAGAAAAGCATGCATACACTTATTTTACCTGCCATAATATCTTACCATCAGTAAAATCTGTAAAATACCTCTACCTTTCCTCATCTGCTACAGTTAACTAGGAATTTGAATTAAGATTTTAAACACAGAGATTAGACACTCAGCTTTTTTCCCTCATGGTGTCAAATGTAACTTGTTTTATAGGGCAATTTTCATAACGAAGGTAACTTTTGACCTTTCTCCTGTCTTCCCATGCAATGTCTTGCAGCTACCTTAGCAGCTGCTCTATACTGCTTTTTGTTTGTTTGTTTTCAGTATCCTGCTGGTTGCAAGAACATCATTACAATTTCTTCCCAGACATACCTCTTCTCTTGACACAGTGTTATCTGCCACATATTGTAATTACTTGATTTCCCATGGGAATTCATTTTTATCTTCTTTACTTTCATGCCTCTGCGGTCCCTCAGATCAGTTCCAGCAGTACTACTAGGTCTTATTGGAGTACCTGTTGCAGTGAAACCCTCTGTGGTGGGATGGCATTTGGTACTGCTTTCAGAAAAAGTCTCAGGAACAGTTTAGAAATCTGTTGTCATTACTGAAATGAACTGATGATTCCACGATCATTAAGGATAAGTGTTTTCTGGTAGCTTAGTTGCCATTCTGCCATCCCTGTCACTGCAACTAGGGGTGAGTATCAGCAATAGCTAAAGATTAGAGATTAATTGCCAAAGTTTAGAAAAGCCAGAAAATTTCAGTTTCTCTTTTTGTCTTGAATAGATTTCATGCAGAACAGGGTCATTTGCACTGCAGAGTCACTTTTTTTTCATTTAAGATTGTCACTTTTGATTGTGACCTAAATTGGTTGGGATGCATAGGCAAAGATGACACAGTCAAATGACACACTGTGCCTAGAAGACTACAGCTTTGCATTTATTAAAAAAAAAATCATAAATGGAAAGCATGGGGAGGCATACGATGTGACTACATGTCTAGCTGTGCGTGTTCATGTGTGAACTAGGTGTCAAAACTTCAAATAAGGCAAAGTCAAAAGACATGCATGAAGAAATTCAGTTGCCAAAAACACCCCTATAAAAATTATCTACTGGAAATGCTCTAGATATCCCTTGTGGGCTCTGTTTGTCCTTCCTGAAGGGCACATATCTCCATTACTCTTGTGTCATATCTGCCAGTGTTGAGATGTTTTGATTTTTTTTACCATTATTAAGCATCGATATTGCTATCATGAATCAGCCTAACTTAAACATTTAATATCTGATTATGATAACATCATAGCTCTTCTTTTCAAGTGTGAAGCCAGGAAACAATAATTATTTTCCTTTTCCATACCACTTCATATTTGTCTGTTTGAATTTTATCCAAGTTATTGATTCACGTGTCTCAGAATTCTGGTACAATTCTTCAGCTTCTGCCATCACCTTCAGTATAATGAATAATTTTGGCAATCTTTGTCATTTCACAGATAACTCTTATATTCCAATACATATATATGTATGTTCAACAGTGTACATCCCAGAGTACAGCTCTGGGCAGAATTCCAGTTATAATCTTCATCCACTGAAAGACAAGATCATTTACCTATACTCTTCATTTCCTACTTTTGAAATGACTATTCAGCTTAGTTTTTATCTTATGACTTCAAACTTTCATTAGAGTCATTTAGTGAGGGATTTTGCCAAAAACATTCTTAAGTCCAAATATTACAGTGGGATCATTCTGATTTGTATCCTCCTAAAGAACTCCAAGGGATTTGTAAAATGACATTTCCCTTTACAAAACCCACATTGACTCACACTTAAGTGGATTGTATTTAGCCCAGTGTCCACCAATTCTATCTTTTACTAGACTGATAGAATTCTCCTACCAACTGGTTTTGACTACTTTGCCCTGTACAAGTGTCAAGCTTAGTGCCCTATAATTTTCTGCATTTCTCAGGAAAGCTTTCTAAAGAGTGACATCATATATTTCCTTCCCAAACACAGTCTTTTGATACAGAGGAATTGTTAAGAGAAGATTATATACTGCCACTAATACCTCAACCACTTAATATCTGAATTTTCTTGTGCTCCTTAGGGATAAACAGCTAGCATACTATTTTATTAGCAAAAAAATTGCAACTTAAAAAGAAAATGACTGTCTTTTTAATGATGGATACATCACACTTTTACATACTTCTAAACAAAATGTTTTGAATCTTCTCCCTCCTTTCCTTCACTTTCATTAAAAATATATAGTCAGATATTCCTATTGTAACAAGCAAACAGAAAGGGTGAATTTTATTGGGGAAAAAAAGAAAAACATTAAGAACAGAAGTGATTACTGTGCATTAACCGTAGACTTCCAGATCCTTTACGAGGGTCTGTCTTGTCTCAAATTAAGACTAAACATTTAAATGTCAGTGAAGGTGTTCACATTTTCTAAAGTGAAAAGACATGCATTGAAGTACTAAGTATTTCTCATCCTCTAGTAACAAACAATAAGATTTAATAAAATTTAGACGTTCTGAAAACAAGGGTGGCAGAGCACTGGAATAGGCCGCTCAGGGAGGTGGTGGAATCTCCATCTCCAGAGACATTCAAAACCCGCCTGGACACGTTCCTGTGCAATCCGTTCTAGGTGGACCTGCTTTGGCCGGGGGGTTGGACAGGATGATCTCCAGACATCCCTTCCAACCCAATATCATTCTGTGATTTTGTGACTTCATAGGACACATTTGAGAGAAGTTCACACTGGCAAGTCCATCACTACAAAAATATTCCAGAGTAAGTTAGGTAACAAAATAGTTTAGATATGTTTCAGTAAACAGGAGTTAATTTTTCCATATTAGTGGCTTAATTTACTGGTTGAGAATATTCAGTGTTAGAAGTCATAGGACTTTTAAATTAGAGTGTTGAGAACCATAAAATCTGAGAATAGGAAAAGCACAGAATGACCAGTTCCTTTATTTCTCTAAAAACAGCATATTTACTAGGCTCAAAAATTAACCATGTCTCATATATCTTTTTTTCTTTCAGAAAAGAAAGAGTGAAACATAATTAATTCTTTAAAAGACACTTGTAACAATCTTTACAGATCCAAAATAAATGGAAATCTTGAAACAAATCTTCAAATGGTATAGATTAGACTAGACTAGACTAGACTAGAATAAAACAGAATAGAATAATTTCAGTTGGAAGGGATCTACAGCAGTCGTCTACTCCAACTGCCTGACCACTTCAGGGCTGACCAAAAGTTAAAGTAAATTATTAAGGACATTGTCCAAATGCTTCTTAAACACTGACAGCCTAGGGCCATCGACTACCTCTTTAAGAAGCTTGTTCCTGTCTTTGACCACCTTCTCAGTAAAGAAATGTATATCCTTCGGGTGCTTTTTACTTTTCAGTCATTTTATCTGATTTAAAAACTTTTCCTTCTCTAAAGAGGAGTTTAGTTAAAATTTAGTTCTGCTCAGTAGCACCTCCTCAAGCTCAGTATTTGCTCCTGAAAGATTATGCCCTGAGGTAAATGTTTGATAACATTTTTTATTTCTGTGTGGAATTCAGAATGTTCTTCATACTCAGATGCCAAAAGTTTTCCCCAGATCATCTCACTCACTAAGGCCTCTGGATATTCATGGGTTTTTTTTCTTGTAGGCTGAGTACTCTGTTTTCCAAACTGTACTATTGCCCAGGGCATTCTCCCTAGTAATTTTCTCACCTAAACCCCTGTTAAACAGCAGGGAAGCAAATAAACAAGGAACTTAAATCTTGTAGAAATTTTCTAACTTTGTCAGCTGTCAGCTTTTTCTGTTGCCCACTTTTTCCTTTCAAAGCAGAATCTTTATCTTTCCTTTTTTTTTCTTTTTTTTCTTTTTTTCCTTCCATCAAGCATCTCCACCCAGTTTATCCTCACAGATTGCTTCTTCCAGATTCCTTAATATTAAATAAGCCAAGGAGGTTGGAATGGAGCTGTTTTTAAAGAAACAGACTCTGGTATTATGCCCTGAAACACAAAACTGGAAGTCAAATAATTCTTTTAATTCAGTTTATGAGTGTCTGTGGTACAAATACTGAGAACTCCAAGCTTATAGAATAAACAAATATTAGACATGTAAGAGGAGAATGAAGTGTGAGGAAAATATGGCACAACATAAAGCAAAAAAGAGAAATGAAATACAGCTTGTTAAAGATTCCCTAGCACAACAAGATAAGGTGGTAACAGAAAAGAGGATATTTTTCATGTAAAGCAGCAATCAATACACCCATAATATGAGAAAGTTTCTCCAAAAGCTGCTGAGCTGCTAATGGAAAAATTAGTAAGACAACAAAAGTCCCCAAAGAATATAATGAATCAAAGCTCCAGGATCCTAAAGTACTTTTCATGCACAGAATGTAATGACATTTCATTTCCTACTTTTCTGCCAAGAATGCCAGGCCAGCAGTCCTTTCTACTTCATTTCTGTGTTGGTTATTTAGTAATGTGTACTGAAATAGACTACAGACACAAAATAAAGTAATGTGTTCTCATTCAGTATCCCTATTTTCTGTTCATAAATACTTCAAGACTGCTCGTAGTGATGTGCCATTTTCTACAAATAATAAGCTAACAGTCATGCATATTTTTCTCTTCATTTAAAGACTAAGCAGTGTATTTAGTCCTGATTTGATACATGGCATTATGCAGTTAAATGTCTAGATACCATGATATTGCCGACAGCACAATACAAAAATAGTACAAAAGGAAGTTGCCTAACAGACTGTAAAACATGTAATTTAATGCTGTTGCCTGAAGCTTGTGGCCCAAAGCTATTTTTCTAGCATGTTGATTGTTTTGAACCTGTTTCTGAGGCATCTAATTCTCCCTCTGCATTGTAAAAGCAGCTTATGCACCTAATTTAAAACATGGATGTGGCTATGGGACAGAAATCAGAAAGTCAGGTTTTGCAATATTCAGTATAGAAGTAACTATTATCTTTTCTTGGTTTAGACATTTGCCTAATGTGTAAGGGAAATCTGTCTGAGAAAAACTTGAAACGAGTTTTCTTTAAAATAAATCTATTTTGAACTATGATTACAGCAAAGTGATTCCACCTATCCCAGACTCCAGCCTTCAGTGCATGCTCCACTGATTGAGGGCTTTTTCAACAGAGCATTATGAGACTCATTTCAAATGCAAAATCTGTGAAACATAAGAGTTGACCGCAAATAGTCCTTGCCTCCAAATAATAATTTTTAAACTGTGCATTCTTCAGTACACCAGCGCATAGCTTTGACTGATCTTATGTATTTTTTCCCCTTAATTAGATTATTCTTAAAATAAATGTGTTTCATGTGAAATGATATTTAATATGGATCAACAATAGTTGCTAAATGCATATGGAACATTCACCCCAGACTGTTTTGCAAGGTCATATAGAACCATAGAATCATAAAATAGTTAGACTTGGAAAGAACTTTAAAGATTGTCTAGTTCCAACCCCCCTGCCATGGGCAGGGACACCTTCCACTAGACCAGATTGCTCACATATTTCATTGATGAAATATTCTATAAGCAGATGGCAGAGGTCTTGTGATATCTTGACCTTGTTTTTGTGGTGGACTTCACCTACCCAGATGTCTGCTGGAAATATAACACAGCAGAGAGGGAACAGTCTTGGAGTTTCCTGGAGAGTGTGGAAGGCAACTTCCTAACACAGCTGGTGAGGGAGTCAACCAGTTAAAGCTCCCTACTGAACCTGCTGCTTGTTAACAGAGAAGGTCTTGTGGGGATGTAATGGTTGGAGGTCGTCTTGGGCAGAGTGATCACAAAAATGATAGTTTCAATTCTTGGAGAAGCAATGTGGGGAGCCAGCGGAACTGCCACCTTGGACTTCCAAAAAGCAGACTTTGGCCTGTTTAGGAGAATGGTTGAGAGTATCCCTTGGGAGAGAGTCCTGAAGGGCACAGGTGCCCAGGAAGGCTCGTCATACTTCAAGGAGGAACTCTTAAAAGCATAGGAGAAGACCATCCCTAGGTTCCAAAAAATGAGTGGCTGGGAAGGAAGACCAGCCTGGCTACATAGAAAGCTTTAGCTGGACATCAGGAACAAAAGGAAAGTTTAGAATCTTTGGAAAAGGGGGTTAGCAACTTATGAGGGATACCAAGATGTAGTGAAGCTATGCAGGTGGAAAATGAGAAGGGCCAAAGCTCAAGCAGAACTCAACTTGGCCACTACAGTTAAAGGGAACAAAAATAGGTTCTTTCAGTATATCAGTAGAAAAAGGAAGACTAGGGAAAAGGTAGGCCCACTGATGAATGAGATGGGAACCCTAGTGGTGAAAGACACAGAGAAGGCAGAGTTACTCACTCAATGCCTACTTTTCTTTGGTCTTCATTGTTAAAGCTGTCCCTCATGAATCCCAGACCCCGGAGACAAGGGAGAAGATCTGGAGAAAGGAAGATTTTCCCTCAGTAGAGGAGGACTGGATTAGAGATCACTTGGCCAAACAAGACATCCATAAGACATCCCACGAGTGCTGAGAGAACTGGAAGATGTTACTGCTGAGCCACTCTCCATCATCTTTGAAAGGTCATGGTGAACAGGACAGATGCCTGAGGACTGGAGGAAGGCCAGTATCACTCCAATCTTCAAAAAATGCAAGAAGGAGGACCCAGGGAACTACAGACCGGTTAGTCTCACCTCCATCCCTGGGAAGGTAATGGAACAACTTGTTCTGTATGTCATCTCTAAACACATTGAAGATAAAGAAGTTATTGGAAGTTGTCAGCACAGATTTACCAAGGGTAAATCATATTCGACCAATCTGATAGCCTTCTATAATGTCATAACTGGTTGGCTGGATGAGGACACAACAGCAGATATCATCTACCTTGACTTCAGCAAGGATTTTGACTGACATTTTTTCCCATAACATAGTCATTAGGAAGCTGAGGAAGTGTGGTCTACATGAGGGGACAGTGATGTGAATTGAGACCTGGCTGTGTGACAGAACTTAGAGGGCTGTAATTAATGGAGCAGGGTTGAGTTGGAGGCCTGTATCCAGTGGTGTCCCCTGTGGGTCAATACTTGGTCCAGTCTTGTTCAACATATTCATCAATGTCCTGGATGAGGGGACAGAGTGTATACTCAGCAAGTTCGCTGATGATACCAAACTGGGATACCAAACTCCAGAGGACTGTGCTGCCATCCAGCGTGACCTGGACAGGCTGGAGAGAGCTGGGCAGAGAAGAACCTAATGAGGTTCAACAGGGAAAAGTGCAGGGTCCTGCCCCTGGGGAGGAAGAAGCCCAGGCATCAATATAAGTTAAGGGTGGACCTGCTGGAAAGCAATTCTGAGAAGGCTCTAGGATTCCTGGTAGATAGTAAAATATCCATGATCCAGCAATGTACCCTTGTCACCAATGGAGGTCCTGGGCTGCATAGAGAGGAGTGTGGCCAGTAGGTCGAGGGAGGTCATTCTCCCCCTCTACTCTGCACTGGTGAGGACACAACTGGAGTACTGCATCCAGTTCTGGGCTCCCCAGTTCAAGTGGGTCAGGGAACCAGTGGAGAGAGTCCAACATAGGGCAAGATGATTGAGGGATTGGAGCATCTGTCTTATGAGGAAAGGCTGAGAGAGCTGGGAATCTTTAGCCTGGAGAAGAGAAGGCTGAGGGGAGACCTTATTAATGCTTACTAGTATCTAAAGGGTGGATTGAAGGATGATGGAGCCGGACTCTTTTCAGTGGTTGCCGGGGACAGGACAAGGAGTAATGGGCACAAGCTGAACATAGGAAGTTCCATTTAAATATGAGAAAAATCTTCTTTACAGTGAGGGTGAGAGCACTGCAACAGGCTGCTCAGGGAGGTTGTGGAGTACCCTTCCCTGGAGATTTTCAAGATCCACCTGCATGCAGTCCTGAGTAATGTGCTCTAGACAATCCTGCTTTACCAGGGGAGTTGGAATAGATGATCTCTAGAGATCCCTTCCAATGCTGACAATTCCATGATTCCAGGTAGATTAAAAATACATCAGTATTATACTCTAATTATACTTTCAATAATGTATATGCATGTTTGATAATGTAAATACAGTTGAAGATACCTAAGAATAGCCACACAAACTTGAAGTATTAAAAATTAATGACAAGAACAACAACAACAACAATCCATAAATAAACTATGGCCTAAATGTTAGGTCACAAAATACAGAGTCAGTAGTTCTGGCAGCTGAACTTTTGCTTCATTCACGGTACTTTCTTTGCATGAGCCAATACTAACTACTCAAGAAATGCTATTTAATGACTACTATAAAATGTGTTTGCAATTACATTTGTATTTTACTATTTGGCTCAAATTTAGATTGGCTTTACTGAATTTTAAGTTTTTTAATCTAAAACTTCCAGTGGAAATATTTATGTAGTTTTACTTAGTGTACCAAAATGGCTTGGTAAAATATGTAAGAACCTATTCAAAATATAAGGGAGAAAACTATCCTTTAATGACTACTTCAATGAAATCTTGAAAAAATAAAGCCAGAGATCAAAGGAAGCAAACGCTATTAGTCAAACTAATACTGAGACTTATGGCAAATTCATAACACTGCCTGAAGCATCAATATACCCATTAATAACACATTAGAAATTCTATTATATTACCTGTACATGCATTTAGATTTAAATAAGCAGAATACACGCACATAGTGTAAGAATGAACAATGCCGTAGTTGGTTTTATTATATCTGTTAAGGTTTTGCTTTTCCATTAAAAGTTTTTTTATTAAGAACTCTGAAAGTATTTTAACTTGCCTTGTATTAAATATCATTATACACAGTCCTTTGGATGCCTAATTTTCACCTTCCCGATTACCATCACGATAGGTGTGACCATGGAACATACTATGTTATCCTTTTTTGATATGTGGACATTGCTTTATAAGTTCTTTTGGGAATAAAAGATGTAAATGTCTTGAGACCAATTACTAAATAGTTCATTAAACAATGCGGATAACAACAATTCTTTGAAATTCTCTCCAAGTTGTCCCTGATTTGTATGCACAGTTGAATCTATGTTCCCCATATGTCTCCCTGATTCTTACCTGCAGTAAACTGCTTCTATTCCCGAATCTAAGGATTCTCTAAGGAGTCCTATTTTCCAGTTTCCTGTACAGAGTGGTAGTTTCACTTATTTGAAGAACAGTATAAATTTATTGGTTCGGTTAACCATGCTTGTTCATGATTTGGCAGGTGAATGCCTCCGGTTCTGTTTCACTTCTATTTTTGATAGTTTCCTTGCAAAATAAGTTACTCTACCCTTTTTAGTCCCTCTCCTGCACTTAACTATCTGAATAATTCAGATATTACTACTGTATCTCTATGGCGCTATGAAAAAGCAGGTCCTCTACTTGGACTGAAACAATAGCCAGAGATTACTTTTAGGCATTTGGATTAATTTATTTCCTTGAGCTTCTCTGTAAGTAATCAAGAAAGGGATGATCTAGCATCTTTCTATCTAAGCTCATCTATTATAGCTTATATAAGCTAGTTTGCATAGAGTGAGGAAAGATTAGTTTAGGATCACTCCACTTAACCAATCAAATGCAATTTTATTTGGTAACTACCTTCAAAGGGAAGGGAAGCGAAGGGAAGAGAAGAGAAGCGAAGTGAAGAGAAGAGAAGAGAAGAGAAGAGAAGAGAAGAGAAGAGAAGAGAAGAGAAGAGAAGAGTATGAAATGGCTTCTGTGTGTGAAATACTTAAATAGGCTGGGATACTTCAGCATGGGAAAGAGTGAGAAAAGGAAGATATAAGAGTGGTATACCTAGTCATGAGTATGAGGATGAGAAGGGATAGAGCTGACAGGAGTTCCTTGTGTCTTCCAGTGAAAGAAGAAGGGACAAGTAGGGTGCAAGTTCAGAGAAAAGAAAGGGAAGTGTTTTCTCATGCAGTGGGAAGCAGAGCTGTGGAATTTATTTCCAAAGACTATTGCAGTTGCAAAGAGTTTACAAAGCCCATGAGAAGCTTGGGTGGCCAATTGGAAGAGTTGTGCACTGGAGTTGATTAAGGAGAGGAACCACACGGGACGCCATAAATCTCCTGAGATGAAATCAGTTGGAATTTGAGAGCATACTAGGAAGCCATATGCCTGTCCTATCCACCCTCTTCCCTGACCACCTGCTTATGACCAGTGCTGGAGACAGGCTTTGGGTCTAGATGAACAAATGCACTGAACCAGTATTACTGTTCTTATATTTCAACCTCATAAATTTCAGGAAAGTGGTGTTCTATAAAAAGAGAGAGATGTTTGTACACATCTCCACTCTCATTTTCTTACCCGTCATTGCCTCACCAAACTTGATTCTTTCCCGTAGCCACCTGGGAATGGATTTCCTGCTGGTTAATTACTCTCAAAGCTGACAAACCTGTCAACTGCTCTCACCACAACAGCTGTTCAGACATTCCATTATATATAACCCACATAATTCTCCCCTGTTAACTTGCCAAACAGCATGCAGTTGGCTGAGAAAAGAAGTCATGGCAATTGTTCCTAGGACTGGCTTGCATCACCTCCTTGGTAACTTAGATCACAAAAATAGCATGTGTTTTAACTAGATTGCCGGTGCACTCCTGCCCACATCAATAGAGACAATAATGGTGCAGTCTTCTGGTAATGGAAAAGGTAATTACATAGCTCCCACAAATGTTCTTATATTACTCATTAATTCATATAGCAAAATATGCTAAACACTGTTATTCTGACCCAAATTTGACTCTGCAAATAGATTGCATACATTGTCAAGACAATCACTGTACAATGGTTACAGACAAAAGCTAGACTAAATTGGAGTCAAGTTTAGGATTAAATAGCTACAATGACACAGTAGCGTTTAGAAAACCAGTTAAAAGAAATTCAAATATGCATAGGCATCAAAATGATCATTTACGGCATCCAAACAATCCTACCTCTGGCATAAAATGAAGCCATTTATTATGTTGTTATAAGATTATATTTGTGTCTATTTTCAAAGACTGAATTATATTTGAAAAAAACCCAATAATTTTTCTTTTTGCAATTCTTCCTCTGGAGATGTTAAACAGAAGTTCAGTCTGTTTTCCATCCATGCTTCTACTGCATGTCTTTTCATATTACATAGGTCCTGATATTTTACATTCACCACTAGAAACAATCTGTACTTGCAATTGCTAAAATCCCAGTGGGGCTGACATCAGGACGGATGTTTCAACATTTTCATGCTGGTTTCAAAGAATCTCACTCTTCTACCCAGTTTAACAAAATCAGGTATGAATAATCCCTTTCATCTTAAACACTTATTCCAACCAATAAAAACATCTTAAGTAGCAAAAAGAAAATATTTACTTAGGGTATCTTAGAGGAAGTTAACATTTGCATGTCTTCCTGCAGTCACATGTGTCAAGGGAAAATAGTATTCTAACTAGTACCTCTATAGCATTAAATAA
The DNA here is from genome assembly GCA_025769975.1 of Gallinago jamesoni. Classification (NCBI taxonomy): domain Eukaryota; kingdom Metazoa; phylum Chordata; class Aves; order Charadriiformes; family Scolopacidae; genus Gallinago; species Gallinago jamesoni. Next base: position 160,373,210 of record JAOQGH010000001.1, read on the forward strand.
ACCTTGTCCATAGAATGATGCACCATTAGTATTACATAAAGCCTTAGAATATCTCTAATAAGCACAACCTGCAAAGCGTAAGAATGAATTCTCTTACTTTTGTAAATCCATTGCTATTGCGTAAAAGTTTTTTTTCTGATGATATTGTATCAATGGAGTGTTTTATTACAGCAAGACTTCTTATGTTACCACAGGCTGTGAAAATGTTATTTTAACTTCTTTCAGAATAATGTTGCAACCTGTCCATTAAAATTAACCATTAGCATGTGAACTGCAAGCTGCTTAGCTGCACAATTTCTTTGACTAATAAAGACCATTCCTCCCTCCCCCCAGCCCCCCAGATGGCGAAGTGGGCCATTGTAAGGCTGAACTCCTTATGAGAATTGTTTGCCTCATTTACAGCTGTCACTGAGGGTCATACAGAAGGCAACCTACCTGAACTTTACCTTCACCCAGTAACCCTCAAAATTATCCATTATAACACTCATCATCAACCTTAGGAGGAATGAAGCATAAGAGAAAGCTATTGGGTGAGAACAAAAGTTTCAATGAAAGAAGAGTTTGCAACAGCATTCCTGATAGGATGATATTTTTTCACTTCCTTGAAAAAGTAAAAGCAAATAAAGCCTAAGAGTCCCCAAATGAGTCTGAAAACCATCATAGTGGAAACAGTGTTAAATACAGATAGGAAATAAACTATAAAAGAGCCTTGGGTACAAACAGAAAGGAGGTAATTATTTTATTACTCCCTTTCTTCCCTTTTAGTTACTGAGATTATAACTTATTTTATTGCACTGGCTAAGCAGTCACAGAAATCAAGATGTCTGTTTATGCTTGCATAAGTATAGGCAGAATAAATTTGTCCTGGCAAGGGAGTCTATCAACTTTGACTAATGGTATCCAGGAGGTCTTATTTCCTAAGGGAAGAATTAATTTCTCATTAATGACAATTGTAAAGATGATATCACAATTCATTACTGAGTTCACTGCCCAGGAAAAGACTTAAGGAGGTCAATGTTCTGCCTCAACATTGAATATTTTTTTTTATTTTATTTTCCTCACTTCAGGTATGTAAAATTGGAATTCTTATGCTGTTGCGTGGATGAAAGTAGCTGTATTAAAATCCACTCTTTCAACTTAACATATGTAAATGCTACATCTTGGACTCATCAAAAGGACTCCAAATCCCTTGCCTTCTCCCAAAGACAAGTTCAACAAGTCCAATGAGAACCAAAATAGAACTCCTATTGCCAGAAGCTCATTCAAATGCATTGAATATGTTCCTTTCCCTGCCCTCCACAAACCCATTGCAGCAGAAACTCTGGGAAGGCCTTACCTTTACAACCTTTGCCATGTAAAACTCCCTTTTGGCAAGTCCAAGCAATTTATCTGACCCAGACTCCTGGATAGACCATCTTGCACACCAAAGACTCACAAACTACTTAAGAATAACCAGCTGTTTGATGACATAAAGCAAGGCTACTTGGCAGTTTGGGACAGGAAGTAGAGAGAGTTACCATAAGCAGCTTTAAAAAATTGGGGCAATATCCAAACTGAAATGTGGCCAAGACACTAGACCTAACAACTCTATTCCCACAGGCTCTGAGAAATTTATTTCTTAATCCCCTAAATCTATTTTAATTGTGTGTAAGGAAATGTCTATGTTAAAAGAAAAAAAAAAAAAAACCAAGAAAAAACCCAAGGGTTACTGCAGTTCTTTTACAGCTCTTTGTCTGCACATACAACTCAAGTTTCCTCCCCACTATTACACTTCCCAATTACTGATCACTTCTAATCTGTTCCTGTTTCCTATCATTTTCTCAGTTACTCTGCTTCTCTTGACTCTACTTCATTAATTTACTGCTAACTCTTCCTGCTCACTGCTCCCCATTCTATACCTTCTGAAGTTGATCAAGGTACCAGAGAAACTCTGATTCTTACTGCCAGTTCACTGATAAAAATGTGCAATATATAGATGTGGTTGAACAGCTTTCCTGTCCTACCACTTAAATCATTGTTTTTTTCCTATGCTTATCCCTACAACTTTTGCAGTTTTACATAGTTCCATAACTTGTACATTAAATCAGCTGTTCTGCTTTATGATTCCTTGGCAGATAACATGTTTTTAGAGGTCCTTGATCATAGATTTTTGAATAACAAAGGAGACTTTTCTTTGGGAAAGGAGACTTTTTCACCACACTCAGCAAAAATAGAAATAATCAGTCTATTTTCTGGGAGTCATGGGAGATCACATATATTAAATATTTGCTCAAGTAATTTTTTGTTCTGATTTTGAAAGGTTGTTCGAAGAAATAATCTATATCATTTTATTGAGAGATAGCACTGTGGTGCTGCATATGAAGAGACTGATACTTCTCTTGCTGGGTACTTTAAACACCATAAATTAATTCTACTGATCAAAGGGTTATATATCGAATCTGTATGACAGTAAAAATAAAAACCAAAAGCAGTTTAGTTTTTCAAAGTGAAACAACAACAGGCAACAAGGGAATTGGGGGTGTTGATTTTTTGAGAAGTATTCGTTATTTAGAATATCTTTTACATTCATAGACAGATTTTTAAAAATCTCAGTGATTTAGAATAACACATCCAAGAAATGCATTGTAATCTCTACTGCAATATTACTGTATCAACATTTTAGGAGGTTTGTATTTGTTACATCCTTACAAACTATTCTGTATAAACCATTTTGCAAGAAACTCTGAAATATATACTCTGTTGGGTGGAGCTCTGATTTAATTTCTGGCAACAGTGCATGCTTCAAAGGCCATAGAGTATAATGTCAATTCAGCATTACATGCCTGCTTCTGAAGAGGAAGTAACTCCTTCGAATAGGGTGTAGTCTCCACAGATGTTTAGCCTGGAGGCTATGGGAGCCCCTGGAAAACAATGTGGGTTATTGCTGGACAAGTCCTAATTCTTCATTTGCAACCATATTGTTTGAAATAAAATTAAAAAAAAAAAAAAAAGAAGCTCAAATAGTTTACAAGCTAGCCCTAAAACAAAACTCTTGAATTACAAGATAAATCACAATAAAGAGCAAAGATAGATTTTCCTAAAACATAAAATAAAAAATAAAACACAATCAAGTAGATAAGGAAACTCATCCAAATTGAACCAAACAAACTACACAAACCCACTACTTCTGCTTTAATTTGAAGTAGAACTTTAATCCACATACAGTCCCTGTTTTCATTATATAAAAAGGGTAGATGAAAGATTCTTAAACTGAATTTTCAAAAGGAAAATTGTTGTGAATCATCACACTCTAATTCCCTTCAGGCTTCTTCGTGTGACTGAAGTCTCTGTTTAGAGAAAGTGAACATTAGTTGATTAGATGAGATTAGGCTTCATTAGATTCACCTGCCTCCTGTATTTCATCTATTCACTTTTCTTGTTGTAAGGAACCGGTTACTTACCTATGGCAGGACAAAAAGGGGAAGAAAAAGCATAAAGAAAAAAAGAACAAGTTAATACTTTTAATACTTTACTCCATTTTACCTAATATCTTAATTGCTTATTCTGAACAGTTGGTTCCATGCCACAGGAATAATGATTCCTGCAGCAAAACTAAGCAAATGTAGAAAACTTACAGCATTTCACACGAGCGTGCAATCTACAGGTAACAATTTTCTACATCAAACAATTTCAGTTGTTAACTGTTTCTTTATTCGCTGTAAGAGACTGAGAAGTGAATTTTAGACAGAGATTTTCCAAAAGCCAATCTGCAACAGAGGTGACCTACTTCTGTATGATAACTCTATGTATGCTAACATATGTAATATGTATGCTAACATATGCAACATATGTTCTGTATGCTAACAGGACTAAGATGTCAACTTGGCTTTATTATCTTTGACAGCCTGAGCCTGGAGATCGGTTCCTAATGAAATGACCTCATTTTATCAGATTACATTAATGAGCTAAGGCATATTGAATAAAGAGTTAAATCTCAATGGAAGCAGGTGGGTGTTCATCACTTGAAATAATTCACCCTGCTTCCCAAGAAATCTAACTTTTTGTTTTACCTTTTTTAATCCTTTTAAGCAATAACTTTTTTAAACACTTAAGCAACTAGGATTTTAATAAATGTTGCTTTTTTTTTATTCTTTTATATAATTCAGAAATGTACAAAGATAAATAATTCCAGACAAGAATTGTAATTTAATGACAATATTATTACTTTTCATTTTTCACTAAGAGGAAGGAACAAGAATTACTCACATAAAAACTTTGCCTTACAAGGTCAGTATTTTGATATATATGTCATGAATCCAGCAATTTTTAACTAGGCAGTCAATTGAGGTGGGATGCATTTCACTTAGTGTGATGTGTCTAAAAATTAGAGGTCTAGGGTATGTTAGTCATCTTGATTCCCCAGTTATCAATGGAAATAGGCTTTTCCCAAGAGAAAGTAATATCTTCCTTAGATAAATGTTCAAAACAGATTAGTTTATTCTTCCTGAGTAGGTTCCTGTCTCCTTCCAGTAATTGTAGAGATAGCACAGACAAAAAGTTCAGACATCAGGCATACACTTATAATAATAAAGGTAGATATCTGGGGTTCCATTCAAAGATACAGTCTTTCAGGTAATATTTATTTAATGACAGTCTAATCTTAACCTTTTAGTAACTCAAGATTTTCAAAAGCTGCATTCAGTGTAGCATTAGAAAATCAAATTAAAAGTACGTGGGCACAAAAAAATTAAAGAGTTTAATTGTAAGGACGCACTTGAATTTCTTCACATGGTATTTGACTTTGCAGATTTTATTAAATTGATCTCTATTTTATTAAGTAATTCTGCAAAATTAGGTGGTTTTTTTGGTTTTTTGTGATTGGACTTGATGATCTCAGAGGTCCCTTCCAACCATGATGATTCTGTGAAATATTCTGTGAAATAAGAAAGATGGGGATAAATATTTTAGCAGGACCTGTTGCAATTGGACAAGGGGTAATGACTTTAAACTAAAAGAGGGTAAATGTAAACTAGATATAAGGAAGAACTTTTTTACAATGAGGGTGGTGAAACACTGGACCAGGTTGCCTAGAGATGTAGTAGATGGAAACGTTTCAGATCATGCTGGACAGGACTCTGAGCAACCTGATCTAGTTGAAGATGTCCCTCTTATTGCAAGGGGGTTGGACTAGATGACCTTTAAAAGTACCTTCCAACCCAAGCTGTTCTATGATTCTATAATTCTAAAACAAGTACCATAACTCCAAACATCTCCCCTTCTTCTTCCCCCAGGTTTTATTGCTGAGGATGATGTCATATGTTATGGAATATCCCTTTTGTCAGTTTGGGTCAGCTGTCCTGGCTGTTCCCCCTACCAACTTCTCGTGCACCCCAGCCTACTCATTGGTGGGACAATGTGAGAAGCAGAAAAGGTCTTAACACTCTGTAAACACTGCTCAGTAATACAGAGTCACAGAATCACATGCAGTTAGAAGGGAACTCTGGAGACCATCTAGTCCAACCCCCCTGCCAAAGCAGGTCCACTTAGAGCAGGTTGCACAAGAACTTGTCCAAATAGGTTTTGAATGTCTCCAGAGAAGGAGACTCCACCTGTTCCAGCAGGTGGGCAGCCTTTTCCAGGCTCTGCCACCCTCAAAGCAAAGAAGTTCCTCCTCATGTTTAGGTGGACCTTCTTACATTCTCTTACATTCAAGCTTATGCCCATTTCCTTTTGTCCTGTCATTGGGCACCACTGAAAAAAAATACCTAAAACATCCCTGTGGTATCAACGCTATTTTGGTCGCAAATCTAAAACATTGCACCAGGCAAGCTGCTGTGAAGAAAATAAACTCTATCCCAGCCAAACCCAGTATACTAGGGAAGAGAATGCTCCTTCAAGACTTTGACTAAGTAATTTGATAGGTATGATGCAGTAGGTACACATAGGTAGTATATCATAGTGCTGAGAATAAAAATAGATGTTTCAACTGTCTTTACAGTATCAGTATTTGGAGTCTTTCAATGTTTTATAGTTTCGGAGCAAGTACTTTTTATCAAAAACAATGGTCAGTTTTGAGAATTGAGTTCACCTTGAGAATTGCAACAGATTTTATTAAATATTATACTAAGAAAAAATCAAAAATTAGAAAATTATAATATCTTTTAATTTCTGAAAATAATCTCATTGATATGTCTTCATCTGCATTAAAAATGGAGAAAGCAACTTTTTTACTGTATAGCTCATACATTGCATAAATGTATGAAGAGTCTTTTTGTTGTAATCTTTTACATGTTATTGCCTCATATGTAATTTAATTAAGCTTATTTTTAAGAAGAAAAGGCATAAAAAGCTTCTAGCTCTACTATTATGAAAAGATACCTATCCATCTGACATACACCCTTATGCAGCTCTCTAACAGCTAGCTGTTATCCACTGAATTCAATGGTATACACTTATGTGTATGTACAAGCATATATGTGCACACATACATATTTATTTATGTATTGCCATTACATTACATGTCAAGATTCTGTCACAGTTTTTTTTTTGTGTGTATGTGTGTACAGATACATTACTGGAAAGTGTAATCACTTTCAGCTTCATCCTTTCTTCATTTTCTTCTTGAGGAAATGAAGCTGAAGCTTCCAAGGTTTAAAATATTGGGGGGGTTGTTTATTTTCTCTGTGCTAAATCAGTCAATAGTCTCAGGAGGTTTGCAGATGTTCATTTAAAAGCATTATTAAGAAAAGCAGCAGATGTATTCTCTGGCAAACGTCTCAAGTTGCTGTGACCCTCTGTTTGTCCCTCAGAAAGCTAATTTACTAAACAATGAGGTGAATAAGACCTGTTATGAAAAAATGGTTGCATTTCTCTGCAAAAAAAGGTTAGTGCAGTCAGTATGCTGTTCAGCTGCAATGAGAAACAAAGCAAGATACTTTCCCTGTAGGGCCATACCCCATATGGAACTAAACAACTGCAGTCCCCAAGGCTGTCTTAGCACTGTGCAAGCAAATATGTGTCTTACAGTGTCAATCACTCCACAGATGAAGGAGAAAATAGCACTTTATTTTGGGCCAAGTGGGTCTGTGGTAGCTGGTATTGGTACTAGTGGTTTTATGAGTGGCATATTCTTTGTCTTGACAAACAAGACAGCAGGGAAGGGCGAAGACACAGGTTCTTCTAGGAGCAGCATTATGGTGCTAGATGACAATATCCACATAAAATGTAGGTATATAATCTAAGATTATTACTTTGGCTCCTTTTGTCAGTGCAGAATGACCCAGCATTTCTTGGATGCAATTACTTTGAAAAGAACATTTATATTTTACCGTTGGTGTTGGGAAATAAAGGTGCCAATTTGTCTTTACTGATTAAGAAGAAGGAGGAAGATCACTAGCTCAAATATAGGCATTGACAGTCTAGGCATCTAGGGTTTGATTTAGTTAGCTAAACATAGTACATCTACTGCAATCTAAAGGCTTGCAGTTAGTTTGATACATTTGTGTGAGGATGCCAGATATGTGATATAACAGGATCCATAGGAGATCCAGGCCTTTCTGAAGTGCCAGCTTGAAGCCAGGGTGATTTGCAAAGGAATCCTAAATAACTTTTAAACACCTGTGACTAGATACATGAATGTATGAAGTTATGTGATATTAATACCAACCTCCCTGTTGTTAAACATTGATTTAAATTGAAAATAAATGCCAATAGAGTGTAAAGCATCTCAATGTTGTGTTTCACCACTGTCAGGGCCAGAGAATTTGGTGCTATGAAATAACCATTAATTTTTACCCTTGTTAATCAGCTTCAGTAATCCATAATGTACATTAACCAAGCATTCTGTGATTGTTCATGCATTCTAAAAATGCAACGTTTCCTCTTTATGTGGTTACATTAGTGAGTCGTTACAACATTCTTTTTTTCTATTGCTACCCCGTAATAAAGGTAATAAAACAAATAAATTAATTTTGCATTTTGAGAGCTAGTATTTCAGCTGGCTTATATAAATATAATTTCACTGGAGTTAATGGAGTTTTTGAAGTTTACACCAATTGATACTTGACACAGAATGAGGTTATGCAATACATTTGACCAGTACAGCTTGATACTTTTTGGTATGAGTACCTAATTTGGTCCAGTGAACACAGTAAAAGTCAAACTTTCCAATACTAATGAGGTTTCTATTTTCTTTGGACTGTGGTTACAGAATGACTTATGAGGTTCAGTGTTCTACACCTGTCTGTCTTTCCTTCTTGTTGGACTCCTGATGAGTGCTAAGATCCCACAGTCAAGCCTTCCCACAAGAATTGCTTAACTCATGGCTTCTGGCTGGATGCTCAGGCTTTCCTTTAAGTTCTCCAGCTCTCTGGCTGGCCTCCTTCACCACTGGGTTGTCTTGGCCATGTGCATTCAGTATTTTTTCTCTTGGTTTCACCTCTGCTCTCTGCTGTATGATGTTCTTTTCTCTAACTGCTGAGTAGACAGGAGGCTTATTTCTAAAACTTCCTCCAAGTTCTATTTCCCAAACTGGTGACTGAGAATAACGATTTACTTCAGCTCCTTCTCAGCATGTTCCTTGACAGGGAGCAGCCAAAGGGTGAAGTGAATATATTGAGAGAGGGATGCATTATTCTCAGATGGCCCAACACTAAAATGTGGCAGCAGCAATATTTGCTCTCAGTCTTCCTGGGCTTTTACAAGTTTGAGGAAAGTGTAGGATAACTGGCAGAAGTGTGAGGGAGGTAGAAGTGGAATGAAAACATAGGTCTCCAATGAAAGAGGTTCAGATGTTGAAAAAGAATATAGCGTCTATCAACATATAGATGAAGAGCAGCAAGCTAAAGATGAAACCATCTAAGAAAAGTTGTTATATATTAAAATGAAAAAAATCCCTGAAAAAATGGATTTTCTTTAATATTTTCCTTTGTTAGGACATACACAAATTTATAGCATGGCTTCTAGTGTAGTTAAACTTATCTTTAAAAATGGCAAAACTGGTCCTGAATTTGAGATCGGTGGCAATCAAAAAAAAAAAAAACAAACATGAGTCTATTAATGATCGAAAAGTCAACACAATCACAGATATGAGGTAGGTTGTAAACTAGACTATACCACTAAAACTTTTGAAATGTCTTGTTAGCAATCTCAAAGCAAACAGAATGCAGCTACACCCTTGGAAAGCAGAATGGATTAGGTTGTGTTTGGTTTTGCCGTGTATCTGAAATGGCTAGAAACACAGAAGCTAATGTACATCTCACAAACTTTGTTGGAACCAGGGGAACTTCACTGAAGACAGTAAAAAAGTCCTAGTGTAAAAAATGGAGTGAAAAGGTAATACAAAGTAGTCTACAAGCTTTAGTAATGATGTATGATTCTTCAGTGCTGGAGTCTGGTGTTGTCTTTGACATCTGTCCATGCTGAACTCAAAGTGAGTATACATCAGCTACCAAATCAGAACTCTCCACTCATTTGTAAGTGCATGTTTGTGCCTGGTAATGATTCCAGCAAGTGATTAGCTAGAAGTTTTTGGTACATCTGTACTTCTCCTATAGCTGAATGTTTATCAGAAAGAAGAAAGACCAGAATAAAGCAGAAAAATATTACTAAAGGGATCAAAGAACACGAGGCATGAAGGTAGCATTTGAAATAGGAACATGCCAGGGTGAACATGCAAAGGTAAGTGGTCACAACTGGGCTTACGGTCATTCAAGACTCATGTAATCAACAAATATAAGGATAATAAATAGATGATCACTAACAGCAACTTACAACTGAAGCTTTCATATTGCATTTGATCAATATTTGAAATTCCCCATATGAATAATTTTGATGCCTTTTTCAGTGGAATAGAGTACTCACACAGGGCAAAATAACACAACAGTGACTTTCTAGATATGATTCATTTAAAATATTTTCATGACAACAAAAGATAATATGTTCCACATAACTTTTATGACTTTAGAGTTCATGCTGGATCCAATAAGTAATGTTTTTAAGCTTGATGATAGTTTCTATTAGATAGTAAAACTCAAATGCATATATATATATATTTGGTTCAGAAGGACATATCACATTAAACAATATTAATGTCTCTAATCTTGATGTTTTGAGCTTGTTTCAAAATCAAAAAGTGTTTTAAATACAAAACATATATACGTGATTTAATTTCTTTAATTTATAAAATCTAGCTTGAATACTATCTTGTACATCTTTGGTGATTACAACTTCATGTAACACCCATGTTTAATTCTTACTTCATACACTAGGGGGTTCCCTTTCCCGCCTATTATGTAGAAGTTCCTAAATAGTTTAACGTGTATATTTAGGCTAGCAGGAAAAAGCATTAAGTGTGTTTTTGATTTGATGCTATTTTAGGTAGAGTAGCATATTCACCATTCTAAGCTTACACTACATGAAAGATTTAAACTATTATCCTATCACTAATAGAAGGATATGTAATATTATCTTGTATTTTTGAATCCATTCATTTACAGATTATAAATATATTTCAAAACTCTTGAAACATATGTGAACGATATTTACTAAAATGAATTATCTTTATACACTTATTTGTAGATTTTTTTCATAAAATCCCCAAACAAAACACAAAGATACTATTATAGTGTTACAGTAAAGTTAAAATAAAGCAAAATACATAGGATAAACAAATACAACAGAGACATTTTTAAATACATTTCTATGGATTAAAATCAAGTAAATGTAAATTTTAAAACAGTGTGCCAGTGTTTTCTTTTTCAAATATAAAAAAAATAATTAATCAAATTATATGTGTTATGGTAATATAGTAATTCAAAGTTATTGTAAAATACAGCCAAGATTTTGGTTGGTTGGGTAATAGTATCATCAGGGTTCTGAGCGGCCTATTAAGGCTGACACTAACTTCTGTTCAATAATTGACTTTATCCTTTCAGAAGTTTCTGTCTTACATTCAGAACAAACCTGGTAGTAAAGGGAATGTTTTTGAGAAGGAGTGGGGGAAATGGTAAAACTCTAAAATCATACTGCATCTTATACTCAAGTATCTTATACTCTTCTACTAATATCAATAGCAAGTTCCATGCAAAACTTCTGTTGAATCAATTAAAAATAGTTGTTATTATTATTATCATTATTAATTATAATAGGAAAATAATTTGTAGTGTAATGATCTTTTAAATTAAACAAACTCCTTTTTCTAGTTGTTTCTGTCTGCACCTTTTTCTGTGCACCCAAATCTAGAGTAGTCTAAGTAGGACTCAATGACACACTGAACACGTATATTAGATATCTATGTATAAATATAAATTCAGTAGAGTCCTAGCTAATACAGTAAATGATGCAGACAGCTTTTCATTTGACAAATCTGGGTGTCTTTGCTAGGGTGAGCTGAATATGTCTCCAGACTGCTAGCTTCTTTAATCACATTTCCATTTCGACCATAGTGGGAGCTAGACATCCCAGACTACACGAGCACATAGCCATGTGTCTACAGTCAGGACCTAAACTACCTTCCTAAAGTGTTTAAAGATAAAGTATTGTGTCTTCCTGTCCAATTTCAGATAGAAAATAATATTATGGGCTTAATTGACATACTCACGCATAATGCTAGGTATCCAAGACTTTTGCACAGATCTTACAGATATGATACAGGACCTACAAAGAGACCCATGCCCCTCCAAAGTGGGAGCTGGACCCCATATGCTAAGGCATCTCAAAAAGCACTATTGTCTAGGTGTAAGACACTGAGTAAAGCCCTAAGTTTCTTGAAAGCACTAGAAGAAAATTTATTTCAATGAAAAAAGGTGCATGTATACTTACCTATTAGGATGTGATATAGCATGCTCTGCAGGGAGAGCGTCTTTCATCCATCTTCTGTTGGATATACATAAATCCTGACATTCAGAGAACACAAAAAAGTCCCTTTGCATGCAAACCATGATGCACTGGAAGAAGTTTGCTGCCCTCAAAGTCTTCATCCTGATAGAGAGTCTAGCAGTGCTATCTCCAAACCTGGGAACTGATAAGCATGTCTGAGTACTGTAAATGTTGTCATAGCCAAAATAATTCTGACAACATTGTAACTATGAAACATAACTTTATTGTTTGTATAAGTATATGGCAAATGAAATCACAAAACATTCAAGTAAAAACAAGTTTTCTTAAATAAACATGGTGCATAGCTACAGCTGCGAGTAGCTTTTGTTCGTATCTGCATTCGTAGACTGAAAACCGGCAGGGCAGCCCAATGTAGCTCTCCATCATTGCTAAGTCTGGTTACCTTGCCTTTGCATTTACACTTGTTCCAGCTAAACTGACATAGTAATTTGGTAAGCTAATGCCAGATGCTTGTGCTTGTTTGTTCTACCTTACAATTTAAAAATTGTTCTTTCTAGTTGAGTTTCTGCCTAACTTCTTAATCTTAACTCCTATCTTATTACTTTAATAGTACATTCACATGATTGCAATTGCTACATTTATTGCAATTTAACAAGTTACCAATTGATCAGCTTAATCATGATTTGTAACCTTCCAAATGGTTAATGTGCTTAGCTCCACTTAAGGGTATCTCATTTCACTTGCAAAGAGGCATGATACCTTAGAGAAAGGAAGGTACACATATGTTAATTACCTTGGCTCAATTCACAACAGATAATTTGATAAGCAGCAGTAACATGATCAGCTGAAGTAGTCTGAACATATCCTGAAACCCTGTAGACATAGGCACAAATAGTTCTGGCAACGTGGTTTGTGGAATAAATGTCCCCAGATGTAAATTTTGTCCCTCTCCTGAAGGTTACTACCACAAAAGTCGTCCATACTCCTCTTCTGTCCCAGTAGAAAGTCAAAGGACTTTATTTAAACAAGTATATACATCATCAGATTTTCTGGTGGAGTTTTCTCGGCATTTTATTTAGAAAAAATGAGAAAACCAGCTTCAGAAAGCCTATGTAGCACCGGTGATAGTATGTTATATGGAGCAGTGTGTTTTCTAAAAAAAAATGAGAGCCATATGCAAGTAATTTGTTAAAGCAAGAATAAAGAAAAGACAAAGTATGAACTGATCATGAAATCATCTGGAAAACGTGATTCCCTGCATACGTAGTATTGCACTGCTGACAAAATAACTTGTGAACAATTTTAAATTTTGTCTGAAAATATTCATTAAAGCCTGAGGAATCATATTTGATGTGACAAACAACAGAATAGCACAGTAAAAGATATCTTATTTTCTCATTTGTTAACATAAAAAGAATAGTGTCACATTTCAAACATTACCTAACAAGTCAGAATTTAGTTAACCAACTCACTGATATCTGGGTAGCCCTGCATCCATATGCATGCCAGATTCACACTAAAAGTATCTATTATTAATTTGTGTATGTGCATGTGTTCATATTAACATTAACAAACTTGCCAATATCCATGTATATATTCACCTATCCATGGGTATGGAATTCACTGTGTTAATGGATTTATTTACTCATTATCCTTTTCCCATCCACTTAACATGCACGTGATATTTACCAAATAGAATACCATTAAAAACCTAACAGGTTTTTGAAGATGTGCTTACATTAAAACTGCATATTTATACAGCAGGTGTGTTTTCATTGCAAATTTCATTAAGATTTTTTTTAAAGGAAACACATAAAATAAGCATTTTGTGCACAGTACATGGAGATAAATTCCTCTGAACAGAATGAAAGGTTTGGAAGAAAAGAAAAAAAATCATATTTTTTCTTCAGCATTCCATTACCATCTCTATTATAAAGAATGTTTAGCAACAGTGAATACTTTTTTCAATGTTTCAAATATTAGCCTGTGTGAAAGCGAAGAAAGTTTTAAACTAGAAAATCTTCTGTTATGCCAAAATGTATAAAAGCGTACTTAAAGAACGTCCTGATTTTCTAACTGTAAAAGGCTGTATTCTTTCAGTACTACTGAAAGGCAGACTGAAGTGCCCTGAATTAATCCATTTGGACGTGATGAAGTTTCTAAGTATGACCAGTTTTACAATAAGAGTTCCTGAAAATTATTAGAGTGCTTCACATATTTTTAAAGCACTTGAGCTTAGAAGCAAAAAATCTAGCCATCCTGCCTGCTTTTTTAAGGGCAGCTTTTTTAAGAGTCAATTTTTACAAGGCAGCATAAACTTAGCTTTTATGTCTGTTATATGATCATGTGTTTTACTGTTCATGTGTGCCTATCCTTTATTTGACAATCACATGTAATATTTTTAGTATGCATTATGATTGATTTCTATTACAAACACAAAAATCCAGGCTCTCAGATGGTTTAAACTGGTGTTGTTCTACTAGAGCCAGTGAACAAATGCTGACTTCAATGGGTTTATGTTCATTTAGATTGCCAGAAGACTTACTCCACTGTGTGAAAATATACTTTATTACATTAAATTGTGTTACGACTTCATTTGGTCCCAAGAACCCTTCACTGATTATGGTAAATACTTTTCCTCACTCATGTCTCTCCCTAATTTTAATCAAACAACCTACACTTCAGCGAACATCACAAGTCTATGGTAATTGTAAAGGTGTGCATAAGGTTATGTTATTTTCAACTGTCTCATTTAAAATTTTCTTAGTTCCTTAGGCTTAAGAAAAGCGTGATATATAACTGGAAGATTATACATTAGAGTACACCACTGTCAATATCTCATCTTAGATAAAAAGGATTCCATCTAATTAATTCACTTCCAAAATTTTCTGAATCATATAAAATTTAAACAAATATGCAGCCACACAGTATCATTTGACTTGAGCACTGTAGCAGATCTTAAATGTTTCAAAAAGCTTTGCAAGTCACTATTTGGAAAGTTTTGACCTAGGGAAACAATGTCCAAGTCTTCTAAGCCCTACATCAAAGTATCTATACAATAAAGAGGTATTTCAGACAACTACAGGAAAATACATACCTGGGAAGGATTCACAGGAAAGAGCAAGCATCTCCCGGCACTTCACCATTAGGCTCCTTGGTGAGTTCAGTGCATTGGCCCAGTGACTCTTGCCTCACCATCTCCTCTCAAAGCCATGGTTCTTCCTTCCAAAGCAATGTTCACATATACACATCCTCACAAACTCAATAGCATGCAGTTTTAGCATCGAGCTGCACTGGAAGTAACCATGCTACAAATGTAGCTCAAGGTAGATCACCCATCACATTACACTTAGCAAACTAGGAGGACACGAAGGAGGATGTCTTAGTCAAGAGACCTCTAGAAGTAGCAAGCATTTACACCAAATAGCTAAGATATAACGACAGAGTAGCAGATCAGGATAGCCGGCTCAGTTTGTTTGCAAGGAAGAAAAATCAATCTATATCCATTTTCCTTTTTGTTTTTCCTTTATTCACGTTGTTTTATATTACTTAAAAGATAACAAGAGGAAGACTCTAAAACTGCATTCTTCAGAAAATGAACTCATCTGTGTTGAATTCCCAATTACAGGTGTAATCAGACATTGCGTTGCAGAAACGTCCTCAGAAGCTTAATGCACATTTGTTTCAAATAGGCCAAATACCAGTTAGTACTGTATTGGACTTCAGAGCTTAGAAATGTTAGTTATGTAATTTTTCTAAAATTTCTACAGCAGGCAATAGTAAAGGCACAGATAAATATTATCATGATGTTGAGAACAGATACAAAGGAAAGCAGAAAGCAACTATAGCTGCACTAGTAAGCCATTTAATTATATAAAAACTAAAGAATATACGTATCTAAGAGTGAACACAGAGGAGAAGTATGAGAACTGAAGGATGAAACTAAAAAAGGGCTAAGGCCAAAAGTAAGTTACAAACAAGTGATTTAATAAGGAAAGAGTGGCTCATAGAATGTTTTGACAACCTTGTTCATTGTCAGTAAGTAATATCTGATTAAATCCATCCTCTGTTGCTAAAGAATGCACTAAATACAACCTCCAGAATATTGATGATCTTCTTTGGATACAAAGGAAGAAATGATGATATTTAAAAGAATATAAGGAAAGCAATATAAATGAAAATGATAATCAAAAGTAAACAAAGTCACCCCAATTCTAGAACCCAGAATAACTTAATGAATGGTTACTTTGCTAACACCTCAGTGATGATAAGGTGCCCAGAAACAGACACCATGGACACTAATCAACAGCTGTGTCTCATGTGTGCAATTTTCTTTCTGGATACTGTAACAGGTCTGTTGTATACCGGTGATCCAGTAGACCTGGTATATCTACCAAAACTTTGTTTAGGATTCCATATCAGATGAAACAATCATGGATTTGCATCTAGTTGAAAAAATACACAAATAATAACTATTAACAGCCAATTTGTGAAGATATATTAAGGAAACTCCTAGGGGTACCCTTCAGAGTATTGTGTTATGCAAAGCTTTTATTAACAATTTGTCCAACAGATCAAAGAGGAACACCTATAAAAAAAATCTTTGATAAAAACTCAGGAGTAGTTGTAAGCATTTTTTTTTAAAAAATGAATTCAAAATGATCCTGATCAACAAGTAAGAGCACCCTCTTTCAGCTCTATTTCTGAGTTTATTTTTTAAAAAATAATTTTCAAACAATATCTCTGGTAAGAAGTTGTACTACGTTATTATAGGTCTGTGACACAATAATTGCTTTGATGCTTTTTTGTCTCTGATTGGAAGAGTAGGGAGGAAGGGAGAGAGAGTTGAAATGAATTTTAGTTCTGCCTTTGTTTGACTAGATGTTGCATTCAGTTTTCCAATAAACTTAATAGATTTCTGGGTGGAAAGTAAGACAACGTTCTTTTTCTGTTATTACTTTCCCAGCTATAGAACAGTCTACTTGTTAGTAAAAGACTTGATGAGATGCAGTTCTCAGGTCAACATTATCCTGAAATCCTACGATTTTTGTGGATGTTACAGCAGGTGTAAGCAGCTTCAAGACCTGCGTGAAAAACTATGAGCTGGAGAGATAATTAGATTCTGTGTTCATTTGATAGATTTTGCATTAGGGAAGGTAATGAGTCATAAGAAAATCAAATCATAGTTTTCTAACATTTTGTAGGTGCTGTAAATGAGTCTAGTCTTGAGTACCAATGTTCAGCTACAAGGTGTGAATTTCCCCATATGAAAACACCTCATATGTGAAGACTGGTGGGGTAAGTTTATAACCATTGTTGCCCAGACTAATAAGCAATTAGAAGTGTGGAAGCAGTACCTGTGCTTCAAGAAGACCAAATGTTTATTCCTGTGGGCTGTAGTTTTGTAATAGATTTACCACATCAGGAGCTGTTTGACAGTGAAGACGTTAATTGGAAGATACTTAAGTATACAATATTTACAGGCTTCTCACAGGTCCCATGAGGTAAAGTATTTAATGAATGAGACATTTCATGATTGGTTAGATAAATTTTGTAGCTGATATGAGAACAAACACTGTTAAAAATAGAGCCTCCAAACAAGATGATGTCACATAAGAAGAACCAGGAATTGTTTATACATAAGGTTAACGATCAGTAACTTTTAGGATAAATAATGAGAACTGCATCACTATCTGTACTTGCACTCAGAATGTAGAATTTTATTTCTTTTCCTATATCGAATGGGACTGAAAAAAAGATTAAAATACATGTTGCAGGATGTTCTGATTAGCTAATTTTCATTACCATGAAAGTACCCAGCTGTAATTATTAAAAAAAAAAACAACAACAAAATCTTAAGTACTGGCCTAATAAAATTGACACAACAATTGCATTGACACAACAGGATAGTTCCTGACTTCCTTCCATGCCAGACTCCATGTCAAGAGCAAAATATTTTACTGATTTTGACTGAGAATTTGGATAACATCAAATTTGGAAAGAAAAAAATAAAAATAAAAGATAAGGAAAAAAAATAGTAGGTGAAGATTATGGGGGAAAGAGACACATTTATGACACCCTGTCAATTATTTCAGTCCTCTAGAATGCCTTTCAAACTGCGAGTGCATGAGGGACTTTTCAGAAGGCACCAAGTGATCTAAACCACATTTTGAGAATTTAAGACATCCTCACATATTTAGATGACTTCATTTGTTTCCATAAAACATCGGAAGAACATCTGGCAAGCGCAGAAAGGCTTCTAAAGCTTTTTAAGGAGTAATGGTTTAAACTTGAGAAAAACAAATGTCAGTTTGTTAGGGATCACATTACCTTCTAAGGATATGCATGTCCTGAAGATAGGTGGAAGCCTCAGTCACAGAAACTGGATGTTAAGAAATATTTGATAGTTCCTGGAAAAACAGATGCAAAAATCTTGTGCAAATTCTTGATGACACTTATACAGAATTTTCCAAAACATTCAACTAAAAGCAGCTTTGTCATAATATAAAAACATGAGAAAACTTGATTTCCTGAAAAGTTTTAAATCCGTACATTGTTTAAATTCCTGAAAATTTACTAGTATCTTATAGAAACTTGTTATTTCTCAGAAGCACAAGTTAATCACAATTAATGTCAGAGTGTTAGGAGAATAAATCAGTAAGATGCTGAATAGCAGCTTTTTAAGATAAAAAAAAAAATTGTAGCAAAATTAATTATTCAACCTTATATTATGAACTTTCAGTAGGCCTCAAAGAGATATTCACTAAGAATGAAATGCATTAGATACATCAACTATAATTCCTTGTAGTCTCTACTTACAAACCAGAAAGAGTTGTGGAATTGGGCATACAAACTACCTAAAAAGAGTTGCAATTACACATTAGCTTGGGAAAAAAAAAGGTGCCAGTGTGTATGTTTCAAGTTGACTAAAAGCCATGAGATCTGAGAAACTTAGGTTCAGTGGATATATTCAAGAAAAGCAGGCTTTGGAGGTTAAATTGAAAGATTATTCCAGTACTAATTTGCATAGTTATGCATGTAACAGAATTTTTACATTGTTGCTGTTGTCAGCCACATACACAGAGGAGACTTGAAATTTCCTCAAAGTTTATGGTGGTTGGCCAGCTGGAGAAAAAAAAGACCCTAGGCCCACAGTCTGACTAGGTATTTTCAGTTTTCCTTTTGTTTTACATGGTCTTCTTAATGGCTGGATATTTTTCTACCTTATTTGTTAAGAGACCTCGATTCTGGAGAACAAAGACTGATTTCCAGAGAAACTAGGAATTTTTATCATAGAGAAGCCTGGGAGATACCTGACAGAGCATCATAATATTTTAAATTTTTTTTAGACATCTATTTCTGGCTATTTCCAGCAACAGACACTGGCTAGATGGACCATTCATTTCACTTCAGGTGCTCAAGATATTGCAAATTAAGATATTGCAAATTAAAAATGTGTCCAGTAAAGACAGATTTAACCTGTGGTATAGGCTGGAAATCTTTCTTTCTAGTTCTTTCTGAAAATCTAGGTCTGTTACTGAGCCCATAAACGCCAGACTCAAGACCAATATTGAAATATTGGCAGAAAAACAGAGAAATGGATGTTGATGGTCAATGACGTAGACATGGAGGCATCAACAAAATTGATTAAAACTTCGGAGGTTATTTTGAAATTCTTTATTAAACTGAAAAGCAGAAGATACAGTGAAGGAACTTTTAATAAATATTGGTATTATCTGAAATCTGATTTGTAGTTCACCTGCGCTAGTCATCGTAAATGCCATTTATAATCACTGGAAAGAAGTGATTTCATGAGGCCTATATATCTAACACAGGAAAGATGTCTCACATCTTAAAATAATCTTCCTATAAAGCTGGCTTGGAGACAGCTAAGTCCTATATCCATTACTTGCAGTATAGATGCTATTACCTGTGCAATTGCAAAATCAAAGGCAGAAATACTGAAGGAGAACAACAGGCTCGGCACTCTAATGTAAAACATACCTGGAAAGTTCAGTGCTGCTGAATGCTGAACAAGGCATAAAATATTAAAAATTCAGTTGAACGCACACTTTACTGAAAATGTCTTAATGTGTAATACTGTATAAAACCCCAACATATTAGAAGGTCTAAGGAATAAAGTAAAGAACATTATTGATTACAGAATATTATAATGTATTTTTTAAACCAGTGGTCTTTCTTCACTACAAATACTATGCTATGTTCCTCACTATCTTCATATGGATAAGGTTATAAACAGAGTAACAATCTGGTCATGATATTGTGGCTGTGTTCATGAAAAGAAACTCTGAAAAATTCTGAGATACTT
Source organism: Gallinago jamesoni (assembly GCA_025769975.1). Lineage (NCBI taxonomy): Eukaryota > Metazoa > Chordata > Aves > Charadriiformes > Scolopacidae > Gallinago > Gallinago jamesoni. The sequence goes on from JAOQGH010000001.1 coordinate 160,393,356, forward strand.
TTCGACAGATATGAATGCATAATAGACTTAAGTAGTACAGGAGGGAAACAGAGCAGATATTTGCTTTACTATTTTTCCTATTTCTTATTTATAAAACATACTAATGGCAAAATGGGAACATATGTAGATTTGTAACAACAGATACTCTCTCTCATAGTGCAGAATTGCCACAAGATATCTAGAATTTAGGAAGAATTGAAAATAAAATAAAATTTAAAAAAAAAAAAAAAGGAATCAGAGATGCTTATCAATGAAGGGCAATCAAGGAATAGCAAAAATTCATTCTTTAAATGCATAATGGGGACCTAATAAGTGGATACTATACTTCAGAGCCTAACCTGATCTCTGAAATTTTTGAGAGAAAGTAGTCATTTTTGCCCCTTCAGACATGTTTGCAACTGGTAATGAAAAGGCAGTAGATTTTCTGGAAAAGATTATTTTAAACCAATCTGTTAATCATTTTGATGCAAGAAAAGTAATATATGAATGGAATACTCCACAGACTGTTGTAGGAGGTACTCTGTCCGAGTAGAGACTGGAGACTGTAGAATTATGCCACTAGCCCAGTCAGGCAGGACAACCACAAAAATACTGTTACTAAGCATACATTTTTTCTGTATAAGTAGCTAAAGCCTTTCAGGTCACTCAAAAACTTCAAGAGCCACAAACTGTGATTCTGCAAGAGCAGAATGTTCCAGATGTTCCAGAAACAGCAGTCAAAAGAAACAAGAGAAGATCCCCAGGAAGATTCTTATACAAACAGCCCCTTTCCCAGTTGATTTGTCTGCCATCAGAACTCAATTTAGACTGCTGTCATGCTCTACTACACTTCTCTAGCCAAGACTATGGGCTACTTCCATACACACACAACGCTCAATGAAATTTTCAGTAGAACATAAACCCAAACTCTATTTACTTCAGCTTAAATCACTTGTTCACGAACCTGCTCCTGGGCTACGACTTTATAACTGTAACTTTGATTGTGTGATGGTGGAATTTACATCCCCGCCCAGGTTATCATCATAAAAAATAAGGTATGTTGATTGATATTGTATGAATCTGTACCACTGTTAAAATAATGTATAATGTGTGCCTTGCAAGTGAGGTGTTGCTAGTTTGTGAAATAGCTCACCTTGAAGAACAGAAAAGAGGAAAATTTGGCTTAGAGCTGACATATTGTTATTCTCCTTGGATATATCAACAGGAAAGGGATAATGGTAGAAAAAAAAATAAGTGAGTATTAACTGGCCATAACTAAGCTTTGGCTGGGAATTAGAACAAAGATTCTATCTATCTTCAGAAAAGCAAGATTCTGGAGCAACTTCTCACCAAGATAAGTGGAAACTGCTTCTGGATTGAGCTGGATATATTTATTAACAGGGTTATAGAATGGGCTTGGTTATAATAGCCATGACTTGGATACAATACTTTGTTTTGACCTTGTGTCCCAAAGACCTTTATTAGTGTAATAAAAAGTAGGCCAGAACTCAGATAGAAGGGGAGTTGGTGGATGACATTTTGAATACATGTATTTCCTAGTTTTTATAATATTTTTCAGGGGAGTAATAAAAAAGTCAACATAATCAACTTGAAAGAAAAAAAAATATTTACTCATTCTGTATTCCTTTTAATTTGTATTTCTTTTGCTTTTTTTCAGACAATATGAGGTTTATTTATTTTATATATCGTGGGCATTTATTTTATTTAAACATCTTTAAAGGAATATAAAATATTTTCAAATTCCATCTTTCCTGACGTAAATCTTGCAGAAAATAGTTTTAGAAGTGTTAAATATAATTGACATACATGGCATACTCAGGCTTCCATTTGAGAGTCATGTTATCTTATTTGTAGGTACAGTCTTATGGATTTTGCAAAACTAAGTACTCTTCTCATTCCTTCTGTTATGATTAAAATCAGGCCAGATATTTCATACTTGATTTTCTAATGCAAATGAATTTGAAAGTTTGACTCTGAGTTTGAGGGCAGTCATCAAAGCAGTCTGTAAATTATTTGTGGCATCAGTAATGGTCTTCTACTTCGTCCTTTCTACGACTATTCTATTCAAATATTAATCACCATCCATCTGATCTATCTGAATGAGAGCTGGCTACTGTGTCACACACACCTCACTTAAGTTACAAGCTAGAGTTAAGACTTATGGCTAGACTATTAAACTTTAAATCTTTTTGGTTATTTACATTTATATTAAATGCCAGAGAAGATTAATCACTGCAATACTATTCACAAATACACATTCTGTTCCTTAGCCTCAAAGAAATTTACATGTAACTTGCAAAATATCAGTGGACTACAAAGAGTAAATTTCATGTAAATCTTATGAAGTTTCTACATTCCCCAAGTACGTTATGAAACACTACTAAACAGTATGCAAGAATTCTGTTGCAGTTGAAAGTAAGTAAAACCATATTCACGGTATGTGAAATATGAATCCTTGCTTTCTTTACAATGCAGAATATTCAGGGCCTCTGTCCTCCAGCTGGTACCCACAATTAAAAAGGGAAATGAAGTCTTGAGGACTGAGGGAATGTTGAACTTATGATAGCTACTGTTGAGCTGCCCATGTGACTTCCCATAATTATTGTCAGCATCAATTAAGTTGATAGGGAGCCCTGATGCTCACGGAGAGAAATCTCACACATCTTTTGGGGTTTAGTTCAAAAAGTTAATGAAACTCATTGTCAAGTAGCAGGCTGACTGCAACTGATGAATGCACAGTGTATCCAAAAGTACGATATTTGGGGTAAAACTACCAAATGAGTTCTTAGTCTCCTTAGGCTTTGCAATGTCTGAGTGCTTGCTGAAAGTGCAAGAAACACCCAGTCATAATGCTTTTTTACAGTAAAATTTCATATGCTCACAAGCAATTAATCACAAGCAATAAATTGGACAGCATGTTGCATAAATTTCATAAAATATCAGGATCCCCCCAGCATGGAAACTCTCTGCTGCTCACTACACCTCCTTTAGAATAAATTTTCAATGTGTGTGAAGGATCTGCAACACAGTAGAGGACTGAAGACTTATGTGTCTGAAAGCTATTCAATACAATAGGATGTAATTGTTTTTAACAGCATCAAACTCTAAAGGTCTGTCTTATCTGTGGATGCCATCTGAAAAAAAAAAAAAATTAAACACATACATTTCTGCATGGACTTATAAATAAATCCCAAAATTGAACTGGTTTTGTATGTCATACTACATATTTGTAAAATACATTAATTTTCATTGCAGTCTTCTACTGAGAAAAACAGCCACTAACACATGCTGAGGCAAAATAAAGCTTAAGAGGATCCTGCAAATACTTAAACTCTTAAGCAGAAACAACCCAATATCCTGCATTTAAAATGAAAATATATTTTTCCTTTGTGAATAGTTAGCTGGAGCCAAGAACACATCTGTTATGAGGATTCTACCTCATTTTTGTGCCCAGCATTCCTGACAACAGAAGTGTTTTGTTGTTTTTTTTTTAAGAAAAATCAGTTACAAATGTTTAAATTTTGTATTATTTATTTGCTATTTTATTTAAAATATTCTGTACAACCACTGCTTATCATTAAGTTCAATAACATAAAACTGAATCTGTCCTGAAGTGATAATCTAATAAAGGGGCATTAGTGAGAGAAAATGTTATGGGAGTGACAGAAGAATGCAGGTATATATTTTGATGAACAGTGAGTGTTCACTGACCCAAGACAGAGGAAGCTATAAATGATTCATAACGTTGAGAAATCCTGTAGTTTGGTTAATTTAAGACACAGAGCTCTATCTAATTAAAAGTAAGTACAGATCTACTCTGGTCTTCGCTCTTTTATTGGGTCCTGGCCTCGATAAAATTATTTTCATGTGATCCATATTGCTATTGTAAGGGCCTCTGTATGGTGGATTGTTTGATTTATTATTATCTGATTTGCACATTGAAAATGATTACTCTCAGGAGAATTACAATGGGATTTGATTCAGATGTAAATAAATAACAGAAGAGCCCTGAGATCTCAGCACAGTTTGCTTCTTTTTGTGGAGCTTTCCAGATTTCCTAACTTCCCAGAAAATCTTTTCCAAACCTAAGGGCATAACTTTACAATTTGTGTCCCACTTTTTTTGGTTGTGGTTGTTTTTCTTTTTTTTTTCTTTCTTTTTTTTTTTCTTTCTTTTTTTTTTTTGTTAAACAGATACATAATTTATGTAATGGACAGTTGCTTCTGACTTCAGGAGCATGGTTGTCCTTGTGGTCACTCCTTCCTGCTGCAAAATCAGGCTAGATAAATGCTTCCAATGCTCTTGCTTGATACCTAAAAACAAGTTTCTATTACTTCCTTATGTATAAAAATATCCTAATTCTGCAAGTACGTGCACATGTACATAAATTTATCTGAAAACTTTCAAGACTAATTTTAAAAAATAAACACACAGGAAAAGCTCAGATGCCTTAAAGGTAAAACCTGTAATTTCTAATTTCTAGACACTTGGCACTCTGAGAGAAATCCCAAATCTAGATTCAGGCACATTAGAATGGAAATAAAGAAAACTTGCAAGTGCTGACCTGGGAACTGCAGAACTAGGTAGAAGGAAACCTGAACTTCTGAAATCCTGAAATTCTCTACAAAATAGGAGTGAGTGAGATTGCCAAGGGCTTCTTCTGACCATCAGGATTTAACAACTATTACTGAAGGTGGTTACCTACAAATGTATCCTTGAAAAAAAACAAACCAAAAAGTAAATAGCATTTATGGCTATTGTTTACACAAAAGTTTGTCAGTCATAAAGTAAATTACTGTAACATGGTTCAAAAAACTTTAACTCCAGCTGAGGGACAACAACTTTTTAAATACCTTGAGACTGATAACGAGCACGTTTGACAACAGTATCATTCATGATCTTGTGTTTATTTATATCCGAGTGCATAGTTTTTATACTTCTCCTCAGGTGTAATTTTTTTTCCCCATAGCCTTACAGTGTCAGCCCTGATGATAACAGAGGACATTAATCCTGCATCCAGTGAAAATAAGCAGAATGGCTTAATAGAGTTCTAACTGACTAAAATATGCACTAATTCACTGCTCTTTACCATCAGCTATTTGGAAATGTCCTTTATGCTAATGAGCACAGAGGGACTGTACACTAAAGATGACCAGGCATATATGTCCTTTCTTTTCAATTTCATATTTTCCTTTTGGAGTTCTGGGGGAGATCTTCAAAATTACTAAGAAACCTGTCGTGTCTTTTACACATCCTCCATATGACTGTGTAAGAACTTGGAATTTTTATATATTCTAGATGAAATATCTGTTTTTTCAGGATAGGATTATGAACAATATTTCCAGAGATTTTTAGAGTCTTTCTGCATTGAACAAGAAGGTAACAGTCTTAAATGTAGATCTTGGTAGTTATCATTCCATTTGCTCCCCCTTTGTGATATATTCTTGTCTTTTACTAATGCCATCATGCTTTTTTAGGGGATTTTTTTGTTTGGGTTTGGTTTGGGGTTTTTAGTCTGAATTTTGGATTTGTTTGGTTTGGGTTTGGTTTTCTTGGTCTTTTGTGGTTTGTTTTGGTTTGGGTTTTTTTGTTGTTTTTTTTTTTCGGAGGGGGGGACTGAAATTATGCAAGTTGCAAAAAATTTTCATCAATGATAATTTCCTCTTATTAGCATCTCCTCTGGTGACATATATCCTCTGATTTTTTCCAAGCAAGTCCTGAGTTAGTTCTCTCTTTTTCTCTTTCCTACATTTCTCAAAGCTAGTATCAAGGTAGCCTGAATAAAATTAAGAAGCATTGGAAAGAGTAACTAGGAAGACAGTGATAGAAAATACTGCTAGAAATATGGGTTTTGGAAAAGGTGTTTTTCTGCAATTGACAATTTTTGGTGTGCCAGCATGCAGTGCAGCCACAGTCTCTGGCAGGAACTGTCCTGCAGGTTCTGAGTGGGCTGTGCCAAAATGGTGGACAGTGACAGGGACCACAGGCAGCCTCAGGACTTTTGGGGAGCAGCGACACAGAGCTGGGGCACAGATAGGGTGTTTCATTGCAAGCAGCTGGAGATAGGGCTGGAGACAATATGGGGCTGAGGGACCTGTCTCCAGGAGTTAAGCTCTCTATAGACTCAGAGCCAGGGATGGGACTGTGCACAGGCACCCCTACAGCATCAATGGGGCCAAGATGGGGAAAAATCGAGCCAAAATGGGGCCCAGGGACCCTGAGTGGGGGATCTCAGGTCTGGCCCATCAGGGGCAATAGGTCCAACAGTGCTCTCAGGGCCATAGCAATAAGACTGACTCTTTATGAGAAGCTGGAGGATGAAAAGGCAGAAGATTTATGCTCTTCATGAAACAGTGATTTGGGAGCAGCATTTAAATATGACTGGGTTATAAAAAAAGGTATTGTTCCTGCAAAGCAATGTCAATGCTGCAGTAAAGCAATGCAGGATGAAAGCGCATAATTTAAGGATTCCGGTGAGGGAGTTGGAGAGGCTGAAGACCCACACAACTGTGATAAACTTTTCTAAAATTTCTTTTTTAATTTTTGTGGTAATTCCATCATGTGCGCTAGATATCATCATGGTTCAAGTTACATAACTTTAAATTTTATTATTTTCTTTTTAAATCTCAGCCTGAACCCAAGTGACTGTTCATCGCACTGGAGGTTTCACAATTATCTGCCCATATGTCATTGCTAAAATCCATTTTGAGCCCAGAGTTATAAGGCAAATGGAGAGAAAAGAGATGTTTGATTTGTCACTCAAGATATGTGACTCACAGTCCGGTTAATATCTAAAAGAATATTTTTTTCTTCTTGCCTTCATTATACAATTATTATTTATACCACATACAGTTCACAGTGTTATAAATCTTTTCTGCAAAGAGAATCAGACATACCTAAAGAGACTTACTGAGGAAGAAAATGAGAAACATAATCATTCCATGAGGAAATTTGCATGGTAGAAAAATGCAGGAACAATAAAGTGGTGTGAGAAAATTCAGAAGGACAATGAAGAGAGTCAGGGAAAAAGAAAGTAAGTATGAAAGATAGAGCAGAAAAAATGTAAGAGGAGGAAAAATAACAGGAACAGGAAGCAGTAGAGAAAATGATGATTATGAAAAAAATTACTGAAGATAATTTGTTGCAAGAAAATTTTGGAGGCAATTACAGCCATTGCTAACTAAAAAACTGATATAAAATGTATATGACATGCATGTGAATTAAAAAGTCCATCAAGAAATATCATAGAAGTAGTGCTTGGTTTTGATCTATAGATAGTGAAAGGACAAGAAACTTCACCTCAGGATCAACTCACCAACTTAAGAACTCAAACTTTCATTTTTCATGGAAAAACAACAACTATGCTTAAATGACTGTAAAACCACAAAATTTTCTATTCTATTCCATTTTTTTCATCAATGTTTTCTTTCATACTTTTGCTGAATAATTTATTTCTGTGTGGTTTTATCATCAAATGTTTATGTCATATAATTGCTACAAACAGATGACCAGGTATAGTATGTGATTGCATTTTATGTTATGGGAGTTTATTTTTTGGTGAATAATTGAAAGCATATTCAAAATAATTCAAAAAGTGGTAGAATTTCATTATTTCGTTGTTTTTTTACAAGACAAAGCAAAACATCACTGCTGAATATTTGTGGTTGTAGGGAATGTTATTGGCAGTTATATTGTTTTATTTTTTCTCTTTAACAAATAGATATATACATGATCTCTCCTTCTGTTAAATCCTAGTTAAGGTAAAGCACCATCAATTTTGGTGTCAAGGCGGTAAGGTCAATTCTACTGCCTCACTTCTGTTAATGTTTATCATTTACACAGCTTCATACCCACTAGCTAAGTGAGGCTGTAAATTGTTTGTTTTGTTTCGATTAATTTTAAATTATAATTGTTTTGTTTTGCAAAGCAAACCTTGTCCTTTTATTGTTCACATCATAGCTCATGTAAACCCAACTCAGCTCCTATGATACATACCAAATTCTTATTCCAACATCTATCAAGAGACAGAGTAACCATCCAGGAACCATCAGGAACTAGGACATGGCCTGACATCATACACAGTTATAGCACAACGTATAAAAGCACTTACCATTTTGACATGCTATTAGTTGCCTTTACATATCGACTGAAAATGAGGTGAAGAATTTATAACAATATGGCACCATGAGCCTTTTACTAAAGCGTTAATTTTTTACTGGATTGATAAGAAAATTTTAAGTAAGAGACACAGAGATTGAATATACAGATGTGATTATATCATGGCAAATAACCATTGCTTTGCAGATTGATTAACATATACATGAAATAAAATAAGACAAGAAAGCTTGAAGAACAGAAGGAAGATGGAAAAAAAGTAATGAGATGGGAAAGGCAGAAGAAGCTAAGTTAGAAAAATGGACCTAGAGTTTAAGGCAGTTTTACTTTAAGGCTTTATGTATCACAAAAAAACAAATGCACATTCAGATGACCTATGTTTTGCCGTACTTAGGGTATGCTTTATCTAAGAAAGGTCGTGTTGGTACCCTGAAAATTTTTTTGTAAATGGAATGGATTCAACCTTAGAGACTTCACAATTCACTTGCAAAACATTTGTTCTACAAGGTGGACAACATGCCTTCCAAATACCACTCTGAGTTGGGTAGAGGAGATAGTTTAACCATCATTTACCACTGCCCGGGTGGGTGGGCTAGGCAATAGGCTTTCAGACATGAGAGACTAGATAACTTCATCTCCCTGTTTTTTTCTAGCTGTGCATTTGAAAGCACTATTGGTTCTACTCCTAGAATTAAATAAACAATGGGAGAACCCACTTCAAGCTCAAGTATGGGTCAGAGGGTTTGAGGATTATGCCAAGAGCTGGGTCGCCATGTACACTGCCACTAGGAGAAATGTGGTTTCCTGTAGACTTTGAATGCTTCCCTGGTTAGTTAGAGGGTGCAAAAAAGTTCTGAAAATGTTCGGAGGTCCATGAATGTCAAATATTGCCTGATATTTTAGCATGATTAATAGTTATCTAAATCCTTCTATGAATTCCTTATGCCTTCAGTTCTCCTTTGGTGATCTTTTAAGCTAGAATAATGATGACTTGGTTGGTTTTTTTCAGACTGTAAACTCTCTGTTTCTCTCTGAGTATGCAAAACAGATCTCGGGCATCAACTGAGACTTAAAGGCAGTATTACAACAAGTAAACTCTTACAGTAAACCAAGGTTTGGATACTGTGGTTAAGTTGGTAGGAAAGAAATTATTTAGACTGAAAGCTTTGTTACAGATGAAGCAGAAGGAAGATAAGGGAGCAATTAAAATATTTTAGATTCTTTGAAGTTTCAGATTCTCCAAATCCTTCAAGGTCAGTAAAGAGATGACCTAGATTAACTCCAACAGATGTCTTTCAATTCAGTAATTGTAAAAGGGTTACAAACACAATTTTAAGCACAATTCTCTTAAGAGAACAAAATAGGGAGGGCTGGTTCTAGTGTAGAATGAGAACTAAATATAAAAAGGTAAATATTACAATCATATTAACAGCAGTATAGCAGTAGAATAGGCACCAGGATGGTGTTAGGTAGCTTTTTGGATGTAACTAGCCTGCACGGTACAGTTCCATGAAGAAGTACTTGAGCTAATATGAGCATGACATCATTTTAAGCATTGAACATGACTGTGTCAATTTTTGTATTGATCTTTCCTATAGAGATGAATCTTATAAAGTACCAAACATCCTATGTCTTGTAAAATCATCAATTCAGTTTAAAATAAATCTATCCTGACTCATTGACGTTCAGAGCACAATCAAGACCAAAGGCCTTTACACAGAAATGAAGCTACTAAGAAGTTTAGATAGCACTCTTTGGAGAAGTAATGGTCAGCATTACTAAGAAATAGGCAGAAAACAAAATAATACATATTATGTGTACTGACAGGCCTTGCTGATTTTAGATTAATGTTTACAGACATCCTCTTAAAGACACAAATTTTATGAGAAACAATGAGGTATTAGCTAATACAGTTTCTTCATGCCTGAAGTATTTCTCCCTCAACACTTCTCAAATTACTTCTGCAAAATAATTACTGTAAACTTTGCTTATGGATATTGCACTGTGTTCTTGTGAATGAGATGTCATCATTCATACGAAGGGGGTGGGAAGCCTGGAAGACAATGACAGTGCTAGAGAGAAGTTGTTAATTACTTTTACTGTAAAAGCCATCTGTTACAAGAGTTTGGATTAAATCCCATCAACCCCCTCGCATATCCTGACTAAAGTAAGTTTGCTGAAATATAAAATGACTCACCTATACTTAAAGAAAAACATACACGAGATAAAGCATCTGACTATCACCTCCAAGATTACATCACTGCTTTAAATTGTCAAGCAAAAATTACTCAGAAGCCTAGGTTACTGACAGTGTGCATACCTACAGGTAATATTACAACAAGACAACCCTATGATTAGGGGACTCAATGAGGGAAAAGTTAAATCGAATAGAAGATACTGTCTAAATTCATAACTCTAGAAAGATTAAATAGTTTAAAGCATGATATTTAGATCATTCTTCTGTGTCTTCCCCTAAGAAGTAAAAAAAAAGATTTACCTCCATGTTAAATAACTTTAAAAAATAAAGTTTGTCATCTTTTTTCAGTCCAGAAAATATTAGCCCTTGGTAACTCCATCAGTGTTCAGAAAACAGTAAAAATATTTTTGACTGATTGTTTTGGATGGCAACTTCAAGGCTAAATTTTGGGACCATATCATTCAGTAAAAGTCAAGAATCTGGTATATATGTTCATGTCAGTTACCCAAGATATATTCAAATAACCAGCAGAGCTCTAATAAAAATTCTCTACGTAACTGTCATTCAATTAACATAATTTCAGTGGTACGTATTCATTTTTTTTCTAAAACTAAACATATTTGCTTTATTATTTCAGTCCACAGATGAAGTGAATTCACATCTCTAGATAACAATGTTAACAAATGGAAATTCTGATTTGAACATTTCTGGAAATTTTTATCAATATAGCAAAAACTGCATTGAGGTCAGGAATTGCTTTCCCCATGCAACCTAATGATTCATATCATAAGAAATATTTCTACAGTCTTAAATTTCTACTCGGAACAAATCTTGCAAGAGCAAGTGGGGAGTAACTTTGTGGACCTAAAATGTTAAGAACAAGCCCTGTCATCATTTGAGTTTCTAATCCTTCAACTTTGCATATGTATACTAATTCCACCAGAGCTGTGGGTGGGTGCAGGGCTGTGCCTACATAGCCCACTGAATATTCAGATTCTACATTTTACTACCTCTCAACACAGCTTTTATTTAAACTGTGACTGGGCTTGTGCAAATCATTGAGACTATGCTGCACAACATCCTGGTCTCTAAACTGGAGAGACATGGATTTGATGGATGGAACACTTAGTGGATAAGGAACTGACTGGCTGACCACACTCAAATGGCTGCGGTCAATGGCTTAATGTCCAAGTGGAAATCAGTGACAAGTGGCATCCCTCAAGGGTAGGTACTGGGACTGGTGTTTAACATCTTTGTCGGGGACACGAACATTGGGATTGAGTGCACCCTCAGCAAGTTTGCTGATAACACCAAGCTGTTTGGCATGGTGGACACACTGGAGGGAAGGGATGCCATCCAGAGGGACCGGCACACGCTAGACAGGTGGGCCCATGTGAACCTCATGAAGTTCAACCAGGCCAAGTGCAAAGTCCTGCACCTGGGTCATGGCAATCCCAAGCACAAATACAGGCTGGGCAGAGAATGTATTGAGAGCAGCCCTGAGAAGAAGGACCTGGGGGTTTTGGTGGATGAGAGACTCAACATGAGCCTGGGCTGCATAGGAAAGAGTGTGGCCAGTAGGTCGAGGGAGGTCATTCTCCCTCTCTACTCTACACTGGTGAGGCCACAACTGGAATACTGCATCCAGTTATGTGCTCCCCAGTTCAAGAAGGACAGGGAAGTACTGGAGAGAGCCCAGAGTAGGGCAATGAAGATGATTAAGGGATTGGAGCACCTCCCTTTTGAGGAAAGGCTCAAGGAGCTGGGACTCTTTAGCCTGGACAAGGAAAAGCTGAGGGGAGACCTTATTTATGTTTATAAATATCTAAGGGGTGGATTAAAGGGTGTTGGAGCCGGAGTCTTTTCAGTGCTTTCCTGCGATAGAACGAGGGGCAACGGGCACAAGCTGGAACATAGGAAGTTCCATTCAAATATGAGGAAAAAACTACTTTACTTTGAGGGTTACAGAGCCCTGGAACAGGCTGCCCAGGGAGGCAGGTCATGGAGTCCTTCTCTGGAGATCGTCAAGACCTGTCTAGATGCAGTCCTGAGTGATGTGCTCTAGGTGTTCCTGCTTTAGCAGGGGAGTTGGACTAGATGATCTCTAGAGGTCCCTTCCAACTCTGACAATTCCATGATTCCATGATCCATGATTCCAATGTGCACTGGCAGCCCAGAAAGCCAATGGCATCCTGGGCTGCATCAAAAGTGTGGCCAGCTTGTCGAGGGAGGTGATTCTGTCCCTCTACATCACTCTTGTGAGACCCCATCTGGAGCACTGTGTCCAGCTCTGGAATCCTTGGCACAGGAAGGACATGGACCTGTTGGAACAGGTCCAGAGGATGGCCACAAAGATGATTAAAGGGCTGGAGCACCACTCGTATGAAGACAGGCTGAGAGAGTTGCGGTTCTTCAACCTGGAGAAGAGGAGGCTCCAAGGAGAGCTTATAGTGGCCTTCCTATCCCTAAAGGGGGACTACAGGAGAGATGGGGAAGGACTCTTTATCAGGGAATGTAGCAAGAGGATGAGGAGTAAGGATTTTAAATTGAACAAGGGGAGATTTAGATTAGATACTAGAAATTCTTTACTGTGAGGATGGTGAGACACTGGCACAGGTTGCCCAGAGAAGTTGTGGATGCCCCATCCCTGCAGGTGTTTAAGGCCAGGTTTTATGGGGCTTTCAGCAACCTGGTGTGAGAGGTGTCCCTGCCCATGGCAGGGAGGTTGGAACTTGATGATCTTTAAGGTCCCTTCCAACCTAAACCATTCTATGATTCTAAGGTTCTATGATTTCAGAATTTCGTTTTGCCCTGAGAAGTGAACAAAAAAAGTTTTATGAATATTAGAATCTGCCCATAAAACTTCTGCCATTTAAATCCATATTTCTAAAAGCTCATTAAAAATGAGTCACATTGCTTCCTACTGTGCAGTAAAATGCAAGACCGGATTATGATATACAGTGTATACGCACTGTATGTATTTTTTTGTTGTTGTTCAAAGAAGTTTGAGGTTTTGTTTGGTTTAGACTGACAAATTAGGTAAATGTCCAGAAATCTTAATAACACTGCTGTAGTGGAAGTTGGGACACTTCAATCATCTATAAAACGAACACCTTATTTTTCACTACAGAAGTACAGTCTCTATTCTTCTCTTTCAAAAGCACCTAGGTTGTAGAACATTAAATGTTGAGCTGTTTTATACCACTGTATAAATCACTAAATTGGAAAATGGTGTATTAATCAGATAGTGTCACTGTATTGGGATATTGTCAGAGAATAATTCTCTCCTACTATTACAGGAACACCAAATCTGTTGCAGTGATCCTGGATACATAAGACAAGATCCTGATTATTTGCAGAAGAAGGGTATTAAACTTGTAGCAATGTTACCATACAAAACTTCGCTGAATTGTACACTATTTATGATCTGTTGTATTTAGGAAATCATGGAGTAAGATTTTATTCCCTGGGTGCAAGTGCAAAAAAAATCTGATTGTGACGATTAAATAACAAATTTATTTGGACTGTTCCCCTCTCTCACTGGGTTGGTGATGAAGAGTGGAATTAGCTGGGTGTTAAGCATTAGAGATGTAACGAAAATTAAGACAATGCTGTCCTCCAGATTGTTCATAAAGATAATAGCTAAGTTACAATAGTAGTAAAAGCAAATCCTGGTACATTCTATATTTGTAACAAATGAATGGTTGCAATTAATTCAATGGATCTCCTTCCATACCTAAAACACACAAATACAATGATGTGCAAACTCTAAAAAACAAAAGTCCATATATTTTTCTCTGTTTTCACTGCTGAGGCAATCTTATCCTTGATATCACATTTGTGTTTTACATAAACCACATAGCACTAACAATTGCATTTCCATATCGTCTCAATAGGTTTGTTACTAAAGGAAGAGTGGCTGCATCAATATGAAAAACTGTCAATGAGCCCACGCCCTGCTGGACAGCTCCAAATTAATCATATAGTTCATTACAAAAACAGCATTTCCTTTCTTTTCCAGATGACAGTGATTATGGTCAGCCATGGAAAAGTTTCTCCAGATGAGGTGCCTGAAGGAGAGCACTAATCTAACTCTTCTGAAAGAGCAATGCTTTCCTTTCCCAGAGGCTACAAAACACCGTAAAAGAATGTTCTCTTTGGCTTACCCCCATTTTTCCCCCTCAACATATGCTTCTCAATTTATTGAACAGCTTCAGAGCCTGAACTGCAGAATTTAACTCCTGCATATCTGAGGTGAAGGGGATTCAACCTGATTAGCTTGACTTTCCTTCAAGTCTCTTTGTTCTTTTCCATCTTACATTGAAAAGGCAAAGAAAAGAACAGGAACGGGGGAGGGGATAGCACAGAAGCAGCCATGAATGGATAATCTACTTCTTCAAAATTGCCCATTTTCTAAGGTACTTAACCCATGAAGTGACACAGAATAAGACAAGAAGGAAAGACTTTTCAGGAAGGATAACCTACAATGTAGTTAATGAAGGCCAAGAGGTTGTGCTAAGCTTACTGGTGGTCCTTTAGTTATGAATCACAGAAAAAATGCATAAATGCTTAGAGTAAAACTACAAAAAATCATGTGTTCACTTTTCAGGAGCCATTATATTCATTCTTGCCCATATCAGAGGAGAAAAAAAAAACAAACCCAAACAAAAAATACATGAAAGAAACAATACATGTTGTACTTGCAACACATAAATATCAATTTCCCCTAGGGAAGGAAGGGAAGGGTTAGACACCTGTGCAATATATAGTACTCAACCTTTTCAGAGCAGTCTCTGGCTTAAGACTCATAATTAACAAAAGAGACAAAGACGAAAGTGCATGGCACCTGTGTCACTGGGTTCAGTGATGTTTGCTGTTCTCACAAAGGACATGGAAAGGTTCCTCAAAAATAGTACAAGCTTAGGCTGCACTAGGTGTATTAACAAAAGAGAGTCTTGAATCAATGGAGTCTGACACAGACGCAGTCTATGTATGTGCTCAGGCCTCTTGCTCACCTGATATCTAGTCATGAATGTCTTCAGGAATACACAGTTGTCTGCTCAATAAGGTGACAAATCTTCATCCCTGATGATACAACTGAAAAGTTCATGAACATTTTCTCCTTATCTAGGTTTTACTATATAAAGAGGTTTTCTGCAAAGTGGGGACTATTCTCAAAAAAAAAAAGTGTAAATTGAAGAATCTCATTTTCTTTATTTTGAGGTTTGCAGTGGATCTTCTTATTTCTTCTTTCTGGTATCTAAACTCCTCTTTTGTTTCTTATTACAAACTACAGGAACAATCCTATTCTGTATCAGTTTTCGATAAACAAATCAATGCAACAGACATATGTTATTCCTCAAAAACAGCAAAAATGTAAACATCTGCTCTAAATCCTCAAATGAAACGTGTTTTCCTTGGGGATATTTAAGTTTTCATTTCCTGATATATCATCTTTCGTGTCTCAGGCTTCTTATGGGAAATCCTGAAGCCATTATTCTGGATAAAAATAAATAAATGTAAGAACTCCAAACCAATTAGGAGAAGAAAAAAAAAAAAGACAAACCCAACCCTAATTAAACTGTTTGGAATATATACAGGCCATGTGATCACAGCTAGATAAAACATGGTTAAAAAGATTCACTACAGTTCTTCTTTTTTTTTTTTTTTTCCCTCCAAATATATATTAAGAAGTCTTTGTGCTGGCACACTTACCTTTTCATTTGGAAGATTAGAGAAGATGAGTAAGGATTGGATGAAACAAGTTTGCCCAAGTAACTGTCTTCCATACCGCGATCTTTAATTATACGGTTAAAACCATTTTTCCTTGGAAACCTACTAAAGGACTGAAAAGAAACAAGACTTAAGACACTGGCCAGAGATCTCACTGGAAAGTCAGTAAAATCAGATCTGGATATGCAGATTTCTCAGAAAGATTTGACTCAGAATGATGTATACTATTTGAAGTTAGCTTTATGACTCATCATGTGGATAATTTACCCTTTTGTAATTTAAGATTTTTGTAAGACACAAATAGATTCCACTGTGCAATCAATCCTGTTCAAAATATGCATAAGGCTATCAAACAAAAGTAATGTAAGATGAAATTGCAACATTAAAGACAGTGTGTAATTTTGTTATTGATTTCAGTGCAGCTAAAACATGCTGAGCATCTTTATTGCTTTCTGACATATAATAATAACTGACATAGTAAGAAAATTTCTATATATACCATACCATTTATCAATATTTCCTTCCTAAACACTAAATTATATATATATATAGAGAGAGAGTATATATAGAGAGAGAGTACATATATATATATGTGCTCTTTTTTAAAGAGTATATAAAATCAAAATATGAATTAAACTGAGTACTGGACAGGGAGGGCTGAACATTAGTCACTTGATTTAAGTAAGCCTGAAATGAAATCAGTTGGAATAGTTTGACAAGATTTGACCATATCCACAACCATGAGATGACATTGGTTATCTATTACATTTTGCTTCAGTAATGAATCTTAACCTGTTTTTCTACTCTAAACAAGGGAGGGCTTCTTTGTAAGTTTCATGACTTTTTTGTTTTGCTGGTACATTCACTCACATTTTCAGGGCTTAATGTTAAATATAAAATTCATTACAAGACTCTGTAGAAAGAGAATCTAGATGTTTCTTCTTTTTCTTTGCAAATCAGCATGTTTACAGATGTTAAATCAGCAGTTGTTGACTTATTGTCAAGTCGTCAAGTTGTTGACATTAAAAATTAATTATATTTGAAAGAATTAGACAAATCTTACTATAAAAAATGAAAATAGATATATATATCTAAAATATACATTTTTGAGGCCCATGTAACAAATTCCAGGATTTGAAAATTTTTGTTTCTTTTTCATTCAATTTGCTTGCTTAGAATACTGTTAAAATACTACTGGGTTTTTTTGATCCAGCTGAGATCAGTGTAATTAAAACTGTAGATTTGTAAATAGCCATCTGCCTACATTAGAATCTTCATACTTCACATGAATTCTGTAAAAGTTTTGTTCCAGCTTCCTTGAACTAACCGGGTTAAATACTGCTTAAGATGTACATCTGGCCCCTGTTGCTGAAATAAGACATACTGCATTTTACAAAGAGCACCAAAGATCAGCCAAGTGATCTTTTATGCATTTTACAAATGCATTTACACAGTGTGCAGCTGCTGTGGTATTCTTCCAAGGTGTTCCCCTTATTTGTTCCTCTGCTTCTCCCAGTGCTGCAAGCTGAAATTATTCCATTGGTAATTCCAGTTTTATATCATTATTAAATACCAGTTCTTAAGTAGGAGAGCAGGAATGTCTGGGAGTAACATCAGCAGTTCAGTATCTGGGAAACAAAGGCAACAAAAATCTTAAAAGTTATAGATTTTTTAATCTTCCTGAATAAGTTCTGATACTTTGATTTGTCAAAAGAAAGCAAAACCAAACAAATATATACTGTTTGACACAGTTTGTCTTCCTGGTATATTATAACTGTACAGAGTAAGGCACTTCAGAACTTGAAAAAACATAACTTTTCCAAAGTTCAAAATAGAACAGCAATCTATTCACAGACAGGCAATGGCTACTCCTATCTAACACTTAGTACTTGCATGAAGCTATATCAGAAGCTATATCAGTACTGAAGACAGGTATACAAACAAATTTGAGAAATATCCTTTAAGGCACAGAGTGAAAAACTAAGCTATAAGTCAGGCTAAAGTCATACTAGCAACAAAAAGAACAATAATGCTATAAATAATAAATTAAATTGACTTTGAAAAACTAGTATTTTTGCTTCAGTTTGTAAAAATTTTAATGATATAAATATATATGCTGTTAATAAAATTAATGCATAATTAATATTTAATTACTTTATAACTAGCTAATATATAATACTAATAAATGCAAATAGATTTATGATACTAAAGATAACAATCAATATTATAATGGTAAACAATTATATTTAATGGAGAATTTTCTTCTCTTGAAAATTCACACCATTAACCGTAGCAGTATTTCATTAGTTTTTACCACCTTAAATTCTGGTTTCTAGACTGAAGTTTGGTTTGTGTACAGTAGAATCTATTGAATTACATAAAATATATAGAATAAAAACGTGTACATTTTTATTAAACACACACCTATATACTGTATGTATTAACATGTACACACATACATACATATATGTCTCATTGAAAAAATGTGAAGAAGAAATAATAATAGTGCATTATTAGAATACCAAGGTTAACAACGAAGAAAAGAAACAAATCACCACCATGAAAGAGTTCAACAGGATTTAAAGCTATATGGCTAAACAGATCCTGTGGTAAAAGAACCTGCTGTATAAAGTTATGCTAACTTGATAAATGCAGTATAAAGAACTGACAACTATGTAAACAACACTACAAGGCAGATTCATCAATGTTTTTACATTGCCTTAAATCATGTAAATCATGAAATCATCTTAGTTGTTAGGTTTTTTTGCTGTTCAAAGTGACTTAGAAATTATTCAGGCAGGAGGATATTCTTATTAACAATAAAAATTTTGAACCAAGTGTATCAATGCTCTTGATATATATGCAACTTGATTTGCTTGAGGTTTTTTGCTGTCCCATCAGTACTTCTGAATTTTCACATGCCAATTCAGCAAGTATTTTCTGCTCTAATGAAGCAGATATAAATATTAATATAAAAAGGGAGCAGCTCTTCCTTATGTCAGATGTTATTTCACGTGCTTGTTGTGACTACAGCACAACCCTTACATTTCCAGTCAAGTGAACAAAATGCATATGTGCATTTATTAAACTAGATAATAACAGCCTGGGACACAGGAGTGGTGCAAAACCATGTGAAGCATCCCTTTTCCATTCTCTGGGACAGTGTTTATCTCCTCTCCAAGGTGACTATGTCAGTATTTATCTGGAGAGAAACCTAGGGTTTAGCTTCTCTATTTTTCTCTTGTCCTGTCTTCTCCTCTGAATCCATATCTTGTAGTGACAGAATGTCAGATAAGTTGAAGAGCAGAAAGGCCAACTGTATGAGACATCATGAGGAATTTAAGGAACAGAATAGCTCAGTTAACTGGTGCCATTGAGGAGACACTTGTTTCCACCTGGCTAAGGTTAGTACAGCCAGCAGAGTGGTGTGATACACATGGTTTCAGATAATTCAGAGAATTTCAGAGTATTCAGAGTCAGCAAGCGCAGGAGGAAGTCCCTAATTTCCATACAAAATCCTTTGAGAAATTTAAGTAAATATCAATAAAACTTTAATGTAGTTGCATTAGTCCAACTCAACACAAAGCATGCCCCAGATATTGATGATTACCCCAAAGAGATATACCCATCTTCCTGTACTGCTGGTTGGGCTTTCAATGAAGATCTTTGTGCTTGCAAGTGATACTGAATCTTTAGGCTGTTACAGTCTACCGGGATTTTCTAAAAGATCAGGGCCAAATATTTGCTGACAGTGAGTTTCACTGCATTCCATGAAACCGCACTTTGTCAGTGCATCTGACATGCAAGTTCTAATAAGAGAGTTATGTGAGAGACTGAAATAGAGCTGTAAGTAACAACCAATAATCAATCATTCCTTTGCTAATCATAGACAGTATATACACATGAAAACCCAGCAAAACCGTAAACCCCTTATTTTCAAATGATTAAAATCCTCGAGCTTTGAGCTGTTTACTGCTTGTTGTTGTAACAAAAGTACTTGTTGTACCAGTTCCAGAAAGTACTAGGGAGGCGAACAAGAGCTGCCTCCCAAAGAGGAGTTTTTGTAGTATATAAGAAAAAAGAGTGCAGTTCAAAAATAGGCATAAGCACAATAAAAAATAAGTAATGTTCACTCATTTTTCTTTTTTTTTTTTCTCTTGTTTCAAACTGTTCTGAGAGATTTAATTTCAGAACAGGAAAAGATTGACTTCGGACTAAATGAATCCCTTTTGGCATTTGAATTCAGCAGCTTAAGCACTTCCTATAATTAAGTCCAAAGAAATACTTATTTTAGGCTTAAATAAATCCCCATGGAGCTGTCAATGAATGCTAACTTCTCTGGGCTCCAGAGAGATGTAGGGGTCCAGGGATTTCTCTTAAGTGCCTCATTATCCATTAGCTTGCAAAACACATTTATTTTCAATACCTGTAATATGATACTGAGTTTTAAAAGAGTGAAAAAATCAGTTGAGAATCCAGCAGGAATGCCCCCATATGAAATTTAATATGAAACTAACTTCAATCCCAGTTTTTTTGCCTGATGGAGTGCAAGTTAACATGAAACACCATACAGGAAGCTTTTTTCTTTCTGCTTTTTAGGCTCCCCATCCCCACCCCCCACCTTTGAAAACAATGTAGAAAAAGGGACTCTTCTGCTGCCTGCAAGAGGTGTCTAATTACTAGCTGGAAACTCCATTCATCACCCAGGTGTTAGGAAACACAGCCCTCTAATAGCAGGCCATTGCACTCCAGTGAACTTGCCCTGCAGGGGATTGGACTGTTCAAGGCCAAGCCTAGGGAAACGTGTTCACAACCATATGGAGGAGGTCTATAGTTTTGTTTATAACAGTCCTCCCTTATTTCCTGTTCTTCATCCACTATCCCCACGGAGATTTAAGAACAAAATATTTGCAGGAAGAAGCAGACACTTTCAGCCACCTGTCCAGCAATTCTCTTTGGCTTAGAAGGTCATTTTTGGATCTCCTGTGCAAAAGTATGTGTACATGAGCAGCGATCAAGCATTGGTGCAGAAAAGGAATAGAAGAAAAAAAAAAATCCAGAAAGCAGTTACATAATGGGAACTTTAAAGGAATGTTTAAAAGTTACTTGAACAAATGAAAAAGGCAGCACTACAAGTAATCCATTATTTATATTCTCACTCCTAAAGATCAAATGTGAATTCCTTTCCTTTCCTTTCCTTTCCTTTCCTTTCCTTTCCTTTCCTTTCCTTTCCTTTCCTTTCCTTTCCTTCCCTTCCCTTCCCTTCCCTTCCCTTCCCTACCATTCTGCCTTGCCTTGCCTTCTTTCTTTTCCTTGCCTTTCCTTGCCTTTTGCTTTTCCTCTCCTCTCCTCTCCTCTCCTCTCCTCTCCTCTCCTCTCCTCTCCTCTCCTCTATCTGGGGCTGGAGAGTGATGGGATAAACAGATGCACCATCTTGTGCATTTAAATGCTTGAAGCATCTGTGCATATTAGTCACATAAACCCTCAAACTTGTCTTCCTGACATTTCAATTGTATTTCATAGCAGTTCTTAGAGCATTGACAAATATAATTTTTTCACCCAATTTTCCAGAGCTTTGACTTTTCTAGACTTTAATTTTAGCCAGTTTTAAACAGTCTAATACTCAAATTCCACAATTTGTATGCCAGGAGGACTATCCCTGTTGATGCAAAATACACTGGGTGTAACTACAATTGAGTTTTAGGTCAGATCAGGAATCAGCAAACCAGCATCTTTGCAGCTAAATCTCCTGATTATCTCCTCACTCTCCTCACAGGGTAATCTCAAAGAGTGCTAAATGGATTTGTTTTAGCTGTAGGTAAAACGGAAGATGTGCTCAATGAACAAACTTAATTTCTTCCAACTGTTAATGGATGTTCATCCCATGGGACCTAGAGGTTGTGAAATATCCTGAAATGCATATAGTGTTGACACACCAGGTCCTGAGCACTAGCCGGTTCCCTCTGCAGATCCACTTTGCCACACTACTTATTGATGCTGAGAGTGTGTGAGCATCTGCTGAGCAACTAAAACTTGTGGTTCACAGTGTAAGATACATTTAATTTGTGTTATGTGGGCATCCTACAGAAGAAGATTCTGTAGCAACAAAAGAAAGGGATTCATGTAATTTCTCTTAAATGTTTACCTTAGGAAGAGATATATCTGCTGATATATCCTTGAATATATATACACACATATATTTTCACATATGTAATAAAATATATTATACATTATACACATATAAAGGTAGATGAATAGCATATTAATATATATTAGCTGACATGAATAATAAACATAGTGGTCCTCACCTTTATACCTGGAGAACAGCCTGATGTCTGCACAGATTTTTGTGTGCATAAAGAGAGATGATACCTTTCTTTGTTCTGCAACCTGGACTAAAGATGCACAACTCCAGTCAACAAACTAGGTAGCTATTTTTGTCTCGTGCTGTTTCTAAGTGAGCATGACTAGTAACTAGTAACATGAGATATATCTATTGTGGCATTGTGACACACTAATGTATCTCAGTAGCATCCAGAACAACTTTCTACTGTCCTGCCATTTCAAACACAGCCTCAAGGAGCTGGAGCCCATCTTCATCCACCCATATAGAAATTCCCTGAGTTTTCATTTCCTGAGAAGACTCTTAGCACTCTGGGAAGCATTGTCTCCTTGAGGTCTCCTAGTACCACCCTGGTATATGAGCCCATAAATTAATACACACAAAAATAGTAAGACAGCAAAGGTGTGTTCTTCTTTTATAATTATTTGCATTAACTGGGAACTCCTATCACCTAAACAATAGCTTTTAGTTATATTCAGGCTGAGTCACTAAAGGACACAAAGAACTGGTCCTGCTTTTCAGAACGTTTGCTAAGATGAACTATTTTCAGTTGCTGCATTTTGAAGCACATTAAACATTGGGGCTCAAATTTATGAAAGCTGTGAAAACCTTATCCTTAAATTTTTCCATCCACCTATATCCATAAAGTCACCCCATCTATCAAGTGTCTCAACCACCTTATAAACATCCAGTTTCTAACAGTATTTTCAGAGTATATTTCACAGTATGTTCCATACTTTATTTTTGTCAATTAATCCTTTTAAAAGTACGGATCTCCTTTTTCAGTAGAGTTGGATATTTACTCTAAAATTTTCCTACAGTCAATCAGATTTTTCTGATACTTTTACAAAAAGGCATAAAGAAGTTTTTCAGATGTCTAATTAAAAAAAAATCTCTTGTAAAGTGTTCTTCTTGCAAGCAAAATTGGTTAATAAACTCATATGGTTTTTTTCTTATTTTCCCAGTAACTGCACCTTACATTTAAATTTGCTGATATTATGTGTGTTTTCTTTCAATTAACTTTCCCAGGCCTCTGCTTCCTTTGCAATGGGAAACTTTTCCAACTGCATTATCTCCAAACTCTCATGCTGACAGAGAATCATTCTTTCAGTTCCTTTGGAAGGACAATGTCCCTTTGAATCACCTGCGGAGGAGATATGCTATTACATCTTTTATCCCTTTTTCTTCCTCTTTCCTCCCTAAAGGAATAAAATGTCTGTACCCCCATCAAAAACTGAATGAGTATCTACTTCTCTCAGATTTTCATCTATGTTCTTCAGATTCTGTCCATTCCCGTTAGAGGAGGCTGAACTGGACTCGCTGCATCAACTAACATAAATAATTGATGCTTGAAACATCAAGTGATCTTCTGTAGAACACTGATTATAGTGTCTCTTATCTTACAATTTACCAAGATAAAGAGCCCCTTTATACACTATAAATACTACTAAAAATCTGTGAAATCTGATGGTTAACCATAAAGAATGATGGATTGCATTTATTTAAAGGACTTCACAGAATGCTTGTTATTGTATTATACATATGGAAAACTCAAATTTTATTTTTTTTTTAAATAGGCAAATAGCATGAGTAAATGATAAAAGGAAAGAAAAAAATCCACCAGGATGAATACAAGGGAATCTAAGATATTTTTCTTGAAGTTGTTGATGTACAGCTTGGAAGATTTTAAAAGCATATTTAGAAGTGTGTAAGCATAACATCTTGCCTCAAAATAATCTTTCCAGTGTATTTGTGTGATGCAGCAATCTTATATAAACATTGCAGCATTACACCCCTCCTTATTCTAGTTACTGACTATCATAGGCATATCTGTTTAGTCACTTCTTCAAGCTGTTTGTACTTCTAGATTCCATGTTATCCTTTAGCTCCAAGGTCCATTATTTTATTTTTTTTTTAATATTATTGAATGCATACTACTGAATGTCACTAGACTCTTGGGAGAAAGAATCATAAGAAAATAAATTGCCATGACTTCAGAAATCATCATCTGAGTCTAATTTTGCCATGGAATGATCATATCTATTTCTGACAGTGCTCCAGTGATGTAGACTACACAACATATGTTTAATATGTTCTGTTCTTTGATTCTCTTACCTTTAGAAAATTTTCCTGATATCTAACATGATCAATTTGCTAAAAAGAGCCACAACGAAACAACAGTAATATGTTACTGCTCTTATCTGCCATAGTTAAGGAAAACAGGCTATTCTTTTCCTCTTTGGAAAATTCTTTGAAGGGTATTATTATGACTTCTATAATTCTTCTGTTCTTTAAGATAAGCAACATAATTTCTTTTATTTGTGTATCACACATCACATTTTCCATACTTGTGAGTATTTCTGTTGTTCTCATTAAGACTCTCTTCATTTAGGCCACATATTATGGCAGTGTGGTACCCAAACTTGAATTCCAGCTGATACTTTAATAATGCTCAATATTTACATGATCATGCAATCATGCATGTAGATCATGCATTTACATAATTACATGCAGATCATTTACATGTCTTGCAACCCTAATTAATATTTGAACATCACCATTCAATTGTTTTCTTCGTAACAATATGGCATAGTGAAATTCTGGTTCCCTGGAATCTCAGAGCCTTTTCTTAAGAACTGCTGACAAATAGTTTTTCTCATCTTGTATTTATTTGTATTTTATGATGACCCTTGTTAAATATCTCTCCCATTTTCTTCTCAGCTGATTTAACTACTAAGTCAAGATTTTGAACTCCAGTCCTACTCTTCAGTTTGACAAATACAGATGATCATGTGCCAGTCCCTTCAGGATTTTAAAGACTTGTTCATATCACTCTCATTTTATCTTGCTGAAGGTTCCTTGTCTGTGTACAGTATTCATATGGAAGTCATTCAATACCGCCAGTTGTGTACTTTTTCTACTTCTGCTGCTCAGTCAGATAATAAGATGTCACACAATTAATGTACATGGTGGTTTTAAACATTATTTATTGAATCAAAGATGTAGTTTTGTTTCTTTCCAGAGATCTGGTTGTAAAATAAGTGAAAACAGTAGAATCAAGCTACAGAAGAATTAACATATAGATATAGGGCAAATATTTCAAATCCCAAATCTTTCAACATTGCACACACTTTCATCATTGTCAATTTTACACAGTGCCTTTGATTTGGAAAGCAGACAGCTGCATTCTATTACTGGAACACCCTTTGCATACCTGTCCTCGTCTGGGTTCCTGGTTTATTGTGCAGGTCATAAAACACCTTTTGTTCCAAAGAATGTTTACACACATTTTATAGATACGATAGTGGAAATTTATTTAAATTGCTTATGCAATCATCAGTTTGAATCTCACAGCATAAAAACGGGTCTACCTGCCAATTCATACATTTCTACTTGTCTTCACCTTACTATGAGTTACATCCAGAACTCACTGAAATCATCAGCTGCATTTAACAAAAATTTCCCTGCATTTCAGTGCTTTGTGGTGAGGCTTCAGTTCTGCTGATAGCTTGTTCTGCTCATTTTGTTGAATCCCAGAGTGACCCCATGGACTTCACAAAGCCTTCAGGATTCTTCCTATGTGGAACTGCTTTAACAGCAAGGACTCAGTCTTCACCATTAAATGCTACACTACACTGTGGCAATTTAGTCATTACTCTACCCGTCATATGCTAATTTTGCTATGTTGGCAGATATGAACAGTGATGAAATTCCAAATGATAGGAAGTTATTTCAGCTAACCTCAGGATATATGCTTGTTAATTGGCAAGCAATAGCAGCAATAAACCACTAAACTAAATCAAAACATGAATTGTGTATTTTTTTATTGTTTAATTAAGCAACAACTTTAAAGGTAGGTGCTAGTATAACATTTTAGCATGCAAAAATAGCAACACAAAAAATTAATGAATTGAACTGAGTATACAAGCGTCATTTATATATGTGTGTGTGTATATATGTGCGTATATATTTATGTCATAAAGTGGACATACTACGTTTTATAAAATTCCTTAGTACAGCTGGCTGAATGACTTGCATTCTTTGTTGTAGTGTGACCTTATTACTGCAAAGTAGAGCAAGAGGTAGACAGAGATACCATATTTTTTTTCACTGGTAGGTGAAAACACTAAAAATTGGACCTCCAAGGGGAGGACTCACTTCATATATCTTTGAACATCTAAAATTGGTCATCAACATGTATGACAATTGCCTTGGGCTCACTGTACCATCAGTAGAGGAAAATGAAATCTTCAGGAGCACAGTTTATCTCATCTTCAGATCTAAGATCTCAGACAGTTAAAGTCAATTTCCTGTTTCTCTTCACTGACTAAAAAAAACCTATTATGATCATCCCAGGTTTAAACACTTAACTCTTACAAGCCTAAACAATGGGAGAAATGTTTCAAATTTTGAGGAGAACTAGGAGTTTTGACGATTTCTTTAAGTCTGTGTCAAATTAATAGAATGACACAATATTTGAATAATCTTGATCTTGTAAGGTTTTTGAGAAAGTATTTGACCATAAATATGCAAACAGACCCAGTAATCTCACTTGTAACTTAAATTCAAGGGAATGATTTAGCTAACAAGGTTGGGATGATGTATTAGTTACATGGGAACCATGGATTTCATCATCTTATCCATCTGTCAAGTTTCGTAAATGATATGGACTTGGTACACTAAAAACTGATAGGTAATGTCACCTAAAGCTATCTAAATTAGTTTAGTAGAATTGTGTCATTTCAGTTCTGAAAGGTACTGAAAAGAGAAGTCCTGGTGTGTTTGTAAGGTATTTATGGCTTTAAAGGTAGAATCTGGTAAATTTTCACAGCTAACCACTTAGGTTTGTCACAAGGTTTGCCAATCTGTCAGTGTTTAATTAAGTCAAGCAGTTTTAATAGCTGTGATAACTGACTAAACATCAAACTATCCTAATCCAAACGCCGCAGTTCTTAAAATCTGTTCTTTGTTACTTTAAAACTTAATTGAACTGACTTCACTAGAGTTAACACTTTTATACTATTTTGCAAAAATATTTTTAATTGTGATATAAAATGTACTTTTTTTTTTTTAAATAAGGACTGCTAATATTTTGTGAATTGTGACTTAAAAATCTATAATGGAGTTAAATTTAATAGGGAAATATAATCAGTTTATCGCAAAGAAAATCTATGCCATATTACTAATGTTAAACAATGTTAACAAGAGTTTCCTAATGTTAGAAACTACTAATGGGAATTTACAACACATTAAAAAAAAAAAAAAAATATGTCCAGGGGTGCAATATTCTGTACCAGTATTATACTACACCAACACTTTCACAACACTCTCATTCTCACATAGTGGTCACTGTAAATTCATGTCAACTTGGTCTTCCTTTGACGACACAGAACTGCAAAGAAATGTCATTTTACATATCGCAGTCATAAAAATCACATATAGTACTGTAAAAGGTCTCTTGTGGAGCACAAGAAATAAAAAAGCTTGAGTTTGTGGTGTGATGTGGCTGAGGAGAGAGAATCTATTGTTTCCAGAGGTGGTAAATCAGGTGGCATTCCCTGAGGATTTTAGTGTACACCCAGAAATGTCCCCCTGCAAAAACAAGCTAATTTCCTCTCCATCCCACATGCTGCTCACCCTGATGTCAGAGCAGTGAGGATATTATTGACCAGGAAAACACTAAAAGTAAATGCTATTAAGAGCTTCTTTTCTTACAGTTAAATTGATTTTACAGTTAAAATAAACCCGAGCTTCCTTTGGAAAACACACACAACTACTTCATGCTTAACAATTCAGCTGTTTAAAGCTAGCCATCCTGTTCCTGGTTCAGTACTCCAGCAAGTGAAAGTATTGACCATCTACAGAGGTATGTTCCTCAAAGCATATTTTCTCCATTATTTTTTTCTCTCTTGAGAAATAGTGTTCAAACTTAATAACATTTCATTTCATGTTTATCACAAGTGTGTAGCTCTGCTTACCTTCCTTCAAGAGTTACTGTTTGGGGAATATATTTCTGAAAACTTTAATTAGGATAGGAAAGAAATGACAACAATTTTCTTGTGAGTTTTAAATAAACTTAAAAACAGGGATGCAAAATACTGATGGCAGCAAAAACTTCAAATGTACCTTAGAATTTTAAAACCTAGACACATTTTTTCTGTTAGCCTTTGCTGTTGGAGATTTCAATAAAGACATCATGGAATAAATTAATTACATTCAATAGTTAGAAAGTCACAGAACCAGTTAGAAGACACACCAAGGTTCAAAAGCCAGACATTTTTTTCTCATTATAATTGTTTCATAGTTGATTTTTAACTTTAGAACTAGTCATGTTTTCAGTGCCTTTCATTTAGTCTTTCGTCTAACTTTCAACTAAACATATGAACCTGTTTATCCCTCAGGGTTATCCATGAACAGGGTGCATGGCTTCTCAACACTGACAAGAGTAAACAGTTTTTACACATTTTTATCAAAGAAAAATGTTCCTTTCATGTAGATCTCTGATGCTGATGCAATTCTGATTTTTAAAAAAATAAAAATTCTAGCATTATGCAGCAAACACAAGTTACAACAGCCATCATACAGAGATGTTTTCTGCTTTGCTGAGTCCAACTGGGCACCTTCTAGTTAATCACAAAAAAACTTACAGGTCTACTTTTTTTTCAAGTATAAAATACAATTAAAATCTTTTAACTACACTATTGTGTGTATGCACAAAATATAGTTTGTATATTTAATATTTTCTAATATATTTTTATGTTCTTATAATAAGATCGTTATTTCATATATTATATGGGAAATCTGTCATGTAAAGTGCTACATAAGTGCAGTTCCTACCTTACTATTTAGAGTCAGTCAGAATTTTGCCTCTTCATAAAATGGAAACCAGACTAGGTTCCATATAAAAGAGTCCTAAAGAGGAATGTAGCCCTTTTTCTCTCTCTGAAAAGGTAAATCTTAGTATTACATACTATGACTATCCTAGCATTACCTCCTACTACTTAGTCTACTATCAGTGCTTCCATAAGTAACTACATCCACATTATTATCTAATTTATCTTTTGAACTGTCTTTGCAACATTTAAAACCATTTAATAGCTGATGTTCTCCCCCTTATATATATTCTGCTGTATGGTAGTAATTAAACTGCAAGTTGTAGCACCTGTGCATGCTGTTTTATTTCACATCACAGTTTCCAGATGGCATGGAACAGGTGATACAGCAACACAGAAAGTATCCTTTACAACCGGGCAACACTTTAATATGCACAGCATCACAATGCACCTAAATCTCTGAAAAAAAAAAAAAAAGCGTATCCCTGCAACTGTATGAAATTTAAAATGCACCATTGCTGCCTAACAGATTGAGTGTCCCTTTCCTTTAAAGAAATGTTGAGGCAAAGAGAATGTTGCTGCCTCTCTGCCTACCCTGTGAGTTAATCACAGTGAGTTAAAACAAGTGTCACAAGATCATGGCCAAATGTTAAAAACCCTATTATCATCTCTTCTCTCTTTACTGGAAAGATACAGATACACATCTTTTTCTTATACATGTCTATTCAAGGCAATTAGTTAAGATACTTATTTTTCTTAGTGTTAGATTGTTCAGCACAGTCGTTTTTCTTTTTATGTTTCAACCAAGGAAGTACAAGCCTTATTTGTTATGAAAACAATGGCAGCACTGTCATCAGGCATGTTAGTACTGTGTAATGGAATGTGGTGACCCCAAACCAGCTAAGATCCAATCCAGTAAGTCTCTAAAAATGACTTAACCTAACCTCTACCCATCCATCCATCTATCTATCCATACATGCATCATATATACAAAAGCACACTATTTTATCTCTTATTTTTCTTTCTTCCACAGTTGGGAAATGTGGTGTATTTTTTGCTTGAAGCTGAAGAATCCACCCCTTTAGTTTTACCACTAGAGGGCCAGTAGATACTAGATTTCTTTAACTTGCCCATTATACAGCTAATGCTGGAAGAATCTGGAGACAGTAAGGAGCAAATATTGTTTCTGGCAGCTTGTCATTGCTTTGTTTTGCTTGTTTGCCACTGGGCACTGCTCGGAGAATCTAAATGAGTTCTTATGAAGCAAAGATTTGAAGTGCACAATTCTCATGAAGGTATCAAAACTGCATAAGTAAATATATTAAGTATCTGGTTTACGCAGTTTATTATACACAATTCTCCTCCACATACATCAATATGCTAACTTGATGCTTGCATGAATGACAGCACACACACACATGCATTTGAACTCAGTTGACAGTTGCCTGAAGACTTAAGAGAACTTGCATCAAGTTTTTTGAGATGATTACTAGCTAGGGTATATCAACAAGCTTCCTTACCAAGAAATGGTAAGGACATTCTTGTGGTATAAAATTATTTACATTTTTTTACATTAAAACATTATTACTTTAGTTTATTTATGTAGTTTTCTTTTCAGATTAATGCTGCCTTGCAACAATTACGACAGAATAAATTAAAACTTCCTCAAGGCTATTAAAAATTGATTCAATGCAGGAGGATGTCTGATGGAGCTTCATGAATCTACCTCAGTAATATCTGCTGGAATGATTTTCAAGTACTGGCTAAAGTGCATTCCTGTGTATTTCCACTTAAGCCATCTGCCAATCTTAATACTTATTCCTGAGGGAGGAAATCTTCCAGTGCTGTTTTTCATTTAATTCACAAGGACATCCTGTTTAGGTACTTATCGAAAGAACAGAAGAATGGATGCCAAATACCACAAGCTTTGGTTTAGAAAACTTAATGGGTCAAACGAAAGTTACAAGCTATATTTAAAAGAAGTTGCAGCATTGTTCCTTTATATTTGTAAAATATACGTTGCTGCTTTCAGGCCAGATACATTTATGCATGTCTCAACAGTAACTGCTCTCTGTTTCCTAAACATTAAAGGATTTTGCTAAAAGTTGCTAAATTCCACTAGTTTGATGACTGAGGATGAAATCCAAAAAAACAACTAAGCAAGCAAGCTATGCAGCCAAACCATGACTGACTGAGAGCACCAGTTAGCTTCGTTGCCTAAATCATCATTGACCACAGGGGTCAATGCAGGAGTGTTTACATATTCAAATGCCTAAAGTTCTGCTACTGTACTTGTTTAGAGATGCTGCCATTGTACCTGAGCCAAGGATTTTGGTGCCTATCTCATGCTTCAGGCTGTTTGGATCAAGCAAAGGAGGCTTCCCTGTGCCTAACTCTCCTGAAATGCATTTGTTGGAGGGAGAAGGGGAGGGAAGAGAGGAATAGACCACACCTAAACCACACTCAAAGCAACAGATGAAGCACGATCAATGTAGGTATCTTATGGACCACCATTTCAAAAACTGACAGAGAGAGGCTGGATGTTTATTCTGGACTGTTGGTGTTCATTTCTTCTTTCAAAAAGAGTGCCTAACTATCAGTCTGCATGCAAAGCAGTAAGACTCTCCTGTTAAATATGGGGCTACTGTGCAAAACTAGATCAGCGAGAAGCACAAAAGAGAGCTTATGCATCGCCCAGTGGTTAATAGAGTTGCATTCCCCTGGGAGGAGAAGGGGGTCTTAAGTTCCCTTTCGTGACTTAGAGACCTTGTACTTTCTGCATTAAAGAGTCATGGGGTAAAAATGCCCTAATCTTAACGGCAAGAACTAGAATGCAGGGAGAAACAGACAAGCAGGGACCTGCCTCAGTGTACTAATAAAAATTGTTGTATTCTTTGCACCAAGTCTCTGGAGAGGCTGAATTCCTACAGTTCCCACTGGCTTCACAAAATAAAAATCCAGTCCTGGGAAAAAGTAAAACCAACTTCTGTCCAAGTTTCATGATCAGTATGATAAAGTGACTCTACCAGCTCTGTTCTCTTCCAGGACCTCTTGTATGGGTAAAGCTCTTATTGACACTGAGGGTAGAAGTCATCCTCCCTACAGTGTAAACTGATCTACCTTAGCTAGTCACCTAGGGGTCTTTTGTAGGTAAAGAACAGGGCTTTGAGCAGCAATTCATCTTATTCAATACCTAAGCAAGGTTCAATAACTTGAACTATGAAGGAGTTTATATCCTTCTGTTGAAGAAAAATGAGTTGAAATAGCTGCTCAGATGCAGAGATCTACAATATAATATTTATACCCAGAATCAAATGAGCAATAATGCCTCCTATTTCAGTGGGAGATTGGCTTGCATAAGTGTAACATGCTCAGTCTCAGACCTTCATTTTAGATAAGCATCAAAACAATCAGTGAAGTTCTGATCAAAATATTATTTTCTACTGATAATGAAAAAGAACCCTAAGAACACATCTTGAATTTTTTCTTCATACCAAATAAAACTTTAATGAAGACCTAGATATGATTTTTTAATCTTTTCCTTTCAACAGGAAGGAAAGACGTTAAATATGGAATCATTTACTGCAATTACTAAACTGTGGATACCCACTGCTTTGAAAAACAGCTGACATAACAGTGTTAATGTGAATCCATGGCTAGGAACTGAGTAACACACTGTTGAAAAAGGAGAGGATAATGTCTGCTCCCAGGAATCCACCAAAGATTGGCATCTGAAGTTACCTTTGTAAGATTGTTGTGATCCATTTGTAGAGAGAGGTGGGGTGGAAATGTTTTATCAGTATTAGATTATCTAGCCCCACATCAGTCTTGGCCTACATGTGCTTTTGCACTGCCTTTGTGCTCCTATATAAGCAGCTTGCGTAAGGGTGGGCTTTGCTCCCTGATGGAAATATTAACCCTGTGTACTTCTTCTTCTCTCCAGAGCCAAAGCAACAAAACATTAGGTTGCTGGCCAAGAGCCTATACGTGGCTAAAAAGGCATTGGTTGGATTTGCCTATTAATGAGGACCAGTCTATGTTTCAAACCTGAAAGAAATGCATTTTTTAAAATACTGTAGAATGTGTTTCTACAAATTTATATAAGGTAGAGAGACTGTTACTAAAGCAACCACCAAAAAAAGAAAAAAAAAAGAAACACAGTGAGGGGATTCACATGCAGGGGGAAGGGAAGCAAAAAACTAACCACTGTTGAATTTGTGACTCAGATGAATGACTGCCAGGAAATTCAGAGTTAAGGATGACATTCCATTACAAGCTCATGCTGTTGTTCCTGTTTCTGAGTTCTCACAGACATTGGAGGAAACTGTACAGTCTGAATTGTCTTGGGTTTGTCCGCTGAAGTTTCTAATGCAACATTTTAAATGTGACTTTCCTCTATTTCAACATCATTCATGAACTCCAGGCTTATAATGACCCATTTCTAAACGCTGCATTAGCTGTAGGAAAAGCCATTTTGTTTGCAATAACATATTGTGAGCCACAGAACAGTTACTTAGTCATATATAGAAGCACAAAACTAACACATTTCTTCTGGTTTTTTTATGTTCATTAAAAAAAAAAAAAAAAAAGAGATTAAACATATTTTACCAGGAAATTCTATCTGATCTGGCACTGTTAACTCAGTCAGGAGAGAACTCTCCTGACAAGCAATGCTCATTTGCTCAAATGCCTAAGACGAAGATATTTTGAAAATTACTAATTGCAGTACAAGAGAGTCAGTTTGGCAGGGATATTGGTTCGCAGTCATGAAAGACCAGCATATATATCTAGTCTCTCACCTGATGGTTTGGAGGCAGAATAACTGGTTTAGCTATTCTTCGACAAGGAAACAAATAAGCCCACTGTTAGAGCCAAACGATGTTTGGCTAAGCAGCTTATCGGAGCATTGCAGAAACTTGTTTGCAAGGGTAGATGCATAGGAAATGAAGGTCAAAAAGGATTAAATCCAAGACAACTCTAGTAAAAATCACTGCAATCATCTCAGGGCAACCAGGAATATAATCTCAATATGCCACACTCTCGCTTCGCTTAATATCAGCTCCTTTTTTTTTTCCTTTTTCTTCTGCCTCACTCCATGAAGACTATTACAATTCAAAGAATTAATTTATAATTGTGCAGGCATTCCAATGCATCCTGACGTTTGTTCCTATCAATTGGCTCTTTATGCCTCTCAGTCGAGGCCGGATGTTTGCAGTTGCTGGCAGCTGTTGTTCGAGGCCTAGCGAACAGCTGATAGACTGGCAGTGTACATTGAAAAGTGCAGCCCAGGCCCTGGGAAAGGTCCTAATGCTGAATGCTCTCAGCTCTGATGGGTAATTAGCTTAGTACATGCAAGATTAGAGAGTTAGCACTGAAGATAGTGCATCTGACCTGCTTTTCAGAAGTCATTAGAAATTAGAAACGGTAATTCTTTCACAAGAAATGTAAAGAATTTTGTGAATGGAACTTATTGGCTTTTTTTCCTGAAGAAACTCTGCTAGAAGTTGAGCTCCTCTGGGCATTTATTCAAACAAATGATTACTATTTTGTTTTCTTTCTACAATGAATTTGTATGTTTAAATGTTGTTTAAAAATGAAGTTATATGGACTTGTCTCTGGAATTTGTGGGTGCTGCAAATTTTCAAGCATGACTCTATGTCCCAGTGAATTATCCTGCATTGGGGGGGAATCACCTTTCAAATAGTAAAACCCTCATTTCTACCAGATCTGATTTGAAAAAATAAAAGTGAGGAAACAAAATTCTATTTGGAAAAATAGAATTTAGGTTTTTCAGTCTTCTTTATATTCTGTGGAAATCTCCATAGTCATCACATAGACAGGATCAGACTCAAAGCCAGTTGAGATCAAATGAAGTCTTTTGTGTCCTAAGAGGATCTGCTGTAATATTCAAGATGCATGTGTATGCTTGGGGGTGGATGTGTGTGTATGTGTGTGTCTTAGAACATACCACATCCTTTTCCATATCCTGCATTTAGACTGAGCTTCTTTCAGGATCATGAAGTTCTTGGAAATTCTGATCTAAGCACAGCAACAAAACATTGTTTCATCCAGCCCTGACACTAGCTCCCCCTATGCTCTGGCAATATTTTCATGAGCTTCTGCAAAAATGAAGAAAGTTATTATCTACTTCACAGATGGGTTTTGAGGAAAAAAAGTTTATGTTTGCAATTTACTTAAAGGAAAAAAAGTAAAACATTATCATATCTTCAAGTCCACAGTTCTTGTTAAAAATTCAAGCATTTTAATGCAGTGGGGATTTATAAGTTTTTCACAATATTAATGTA
This sequence comes from Gallinago jamesoni, assembly GCA_025769975.1. Taxonomy (NCBI): domain Eukaryota; kingdom Metazoa; phylum Chordata; class Aves; order Charadriiformes; family Scolopacidae; genus Gallinago; species Gallinago jamesoni. The sequence goes on from JAOQGH010000001.1 coordinate 160,428,882, forward strand.
CTTGACAGATTCAGCTCTCAAGGCTCAGTCCTCTATGTGCGCGTTACCCACCACACGTAGTTCTGCAGAAACCACTAGTGATGTATCAGTAGGATTTGGGCTTTAAGAGAAGACCCATAGAAGTTTACCAAATCTAGGAATCAACAGAGAGCCTGGATGAGCATGCTCTTTTTCTTTTTTAGCTTACTGTAATTTCAATTTCCAGTGACATTTGCTCCTGGAGGAACTTCTTTGGAGAAGAAGATAAAAATCTAGGAGAGGAAACACAGGTTTAGAAGAAAAAGCATTAGAAGCAGGTGGCAAGAAAGAGAAAGGAATATATGCAGAAATTAAATTCCACTATCTATTTCACTGGGGAATCTGCAACTTGCAAGGGAGGAACTATTGGCTTCCTCTGTGATTGGAAGTCAGCTACATGCCTGAGGTAGGAGACTACATAGGAAACCATAAATTTCAAAAAAGGAGTTCTAAAATAAGACTTTCATAAAGAGGTTTTGGGGATGGGAAGCACTCATATTTCTATTAATCTCTGTTCATTTCCAGCCCAAACCAGCTGAGAAGCAGCAAGTTAAACACAGGACAACTGAATAAGTGAACAAGTCAGTCTGTATCAGGTCTCTCCAAGATCAATTCTTGTGGGTGAGATTACTGCTTCCAGTAGAGAAACAGGTTGGGGGGAGGAGGGAGGGGAGCAGGGGAGAACAGGAGGAAAGAGCAAAGCGGAGCATGATGTATTTTGCTAGCAATCTAGCAGATAGATGGCAATGACCATTATTCTTTTTTTTTTTAATACCTGGATATTAGTGTTTGAAGCAAAGACACTGACCCAAAGAGATTTATCATCTCAGATACAGTATCAAAAGCTGATATGACTTCATGTTATGACTTTAAAGTCAGTCTAAAAAATACAGAGATTCACAGTTATAAAAAGCAACAAGAAAAACATGCAGGAGAAATGAGCTTGTTTTCTGCTATTCATTGCCTCAGTTCAGGAGAGGTACAAGACACAATGCCTATGGTTTAACTTGTCCACAGTCTTGGGAAAGACTTGGGGAAAAAAATCTACCAGTAAATACCATGCTGTTCCTGAGAGTACTCTGCTTTTCACAGTAGCTTCCATGGTCAGAAGTGTTGCAGTGATCTTATGTCCTTCTCTGAAGATAAAAGAAGGAAGCAAAGAAGAGTTGGAATGTATTCTAAACCACAAATCAGACATACAATTCATTTAGTGTAAATTTAGGTATCTGAAGCAGGATGATTGTATGTCAGTTATCATGTTATCATCAGTGGAGGCTAGTGTGGACTAATTTATCTCATCCTAAACCAAAAATGCTATATATGATTTTGCCAGTTTCTCTCAGTTGGATCCTAGCACAGGTGTAGACATAAACATTTTAGATGCTTAAATTTAAGTAAATTAAGTAATTCCCTGAACCCCACCCAACATCTCTCCTGTCACTATTCCAGAATGTTATTTCATGACCTTCAATACAAGTTTAGATCAGCAGTGACCAAGACACTCCATTACATGAGCAGTGCTAAATTACAAGAAATTTACAATTTACTCCACCCATCCTGTTTACGTGCCTCAGTGTGGAAAGCAAAGAAAAATACCATCATGCAGCTAACATGGTAGGAAGAGGAAAAAATGATTGCTACTCCTTATCACTCTTGAAAGGTATGTTCCCACATCAGTGCTTGGTGATGTGCTGGTGAGGTGCTGTTTCTAATTTTTCATGCAATTGCTCACAGCAACAATGCCCCAGGCAGGATAATCAGTTTGTAAAAGCAACAGGTTTCTGCTGTATCAGCCCAGTTCAGGCGATTATTCCAATAATCCTTCTCCTTATCAAAAGACAGCACAGGCTGAGTACTCATATGGAAGGTACAGGGGAAATACCAAATATGAATGTGGTAACTTCAAGGTTGATTTTTCCACTGGTCAATTCATATAACAGTCCTGCATCTAAGGCAGAGATAAGGAGTTTGCAAGAGGTGTTTTTTTAAATGATAAATGAGTTCCAGGGAAGACACACATACTATCTGATGCAGAAAAAAAATATGAAGGAATAATGATTTATACTGTTAAATTGCAAATTTTAATACTTGCAAGTATATTGTTTTTGTGTTCTTATATTCACAAAACAGACTGGTTTACCACAAATTGCTTAATATATGTTGCTCAATAGCATATGTTTAAAATCACAAATGCTTCCACCATTTACTTGAAGATTTCCTTTTAATCTGAAAGAAGAAACAAAAAGTCCTCAAGTGAATGCTACACTGACCAGTATTAATATAAATCACAGAACATCAAGTACAATACTGATAAGAAGAGTAGCGCTGATTGATCGCTGTGTACATATGAGTGTTCACGAAAGTAGGGAAAGGATGCTGAAGCATTTTTATATATTCTGTGGAGGATGGATAGCCATCTATATTGATGTTTCTGTCAAATTTCTAGAGAATTTTACCTTTAATTGTGTTAACAGGAGCGTGATCTATGGACTCTTTTAGAAACACTTGCACACTAGGTACCTCTGCTAAAGAGAAATCAAATATTTAAAAAAAAATGGAAGGGAATCTTCTATCATAAGCAACACTCTTTCTTCAGTGCACCACAAAAGAGCAAGGGAGTACATTCAGTGAGACTCTTCTCCCAATTCACAGGCAATAGGACAAGAGGAAATGGCCTCAAGTTGTGCCAGCAAGGTTCAGATTGGATATTACGAAAAAATCTTACACTGAAAGGGTTATCAAGCATTGGAATGGGCTGCCCAGGGAAGTGGTTGACGCATCATTCCTGGAGGTATTTAAAAGATGGGTAGACATCGTGCTTAGAGACATGGTTTAGTGATGTTTTTTGTCAGAGTTAGGTTGATAGTTGGACTAGATCTTAAAGGTCCCTTCCAACCTAGACAATTCTATGATTCTAAGACATGATTAGTATTGCTTATGTATGTATTGATGTAAATAAGTTTTAATACTAAATTTCAAGCCCTTGACAAATTTGGAGCAAATTCAGTATGCGTTATTTAATTTTTTGAATTTCCCTAGAACCTGCATATATTGTCTGAATAAATCAGAAAAGAGGACACTTTGATACATCCAGAATGAAATAATCAAAATTTAAAAAGAAATCTTCCATTGAAGTCTTCTTCTGTTTATTACTGGATTCTGAAACACGCACAAAACCCACTTACAATTTAAATTGAAAATTTAATTTGACATAACTTTAATTTCCATAAACATAACAGGCCAATTTTTTTTTGGTTTACATAATCCTATTTAAATTGGAAATATTCTTTAGACTCTCTTCAGAATATTTTTTCAAAAATTTTAAGCTGTAGCTCACCTAGGAAAAAAAGGTGCTTTTTATTAGGAATTATAACTTTTATTGAGGCGCTCTACAGTAATTTAATTTTATATTAGGAATATATTTTTCGTGCAATACATATGTCACTGTCTTAGACTCAAATGATCAGTCAACGGACTATCTCAGTATTAGAAACAAATAGCAACAGGAGTTGGTTTCAAGATAGGGTCTTTGGATACCATAATGGGATTTAAATTTACATTTCTGGTTCCAGACCCTTACCATTTTGATTGCAGGTTATACTTACCTTTTGAAAAGGTGTATTCCACGATTTCCCTTAAAAGATATCCAGAAACCAAAGAATGTAGTTTACATAGTTCTAGCAAGATTGACTGAAACCAAACCTTAAACATGACTCAACAGTAAACTCCACTTTGCCTACAGACCAAGCCTCTCCCAGATATGAAAACCACCACAGTGGGCCACTAAATTATATCAAATAGCCACAGTCTATGACAATAAAGCAGAATTTCAACATTACTGCTAAAATTTAATTAGAATCAGCCTCAGGGAACTCTAAAAAGAATTAGGCCTTTGTCGTAGGTGAAACAAGTAATTCAACTTAGTTTTAACTTTGGTATACTAACTATTATAAGCCTCCCGCTTCAGTTATTTCATTCATTACAAGATTTTTTACAATTTGAGCTGAAATTTTCTAAGATTGATTTTCCCCGGGGCTGATTATGCTAAGGAAATTACAACAATAATGGTTCTTTTCTACTTTTTAACACTTGCCTTTATTACTTTAATATCTTTTGAAATGTATTTTTGGTACAAAGTACATATTAAACGACCAACTTAATGATGTTCAGTCACTAGCACTATGAACTAGGCTTTTTAATCACTTGAGCTGGAACAAAAAATCACTTTTTAACTGTCAGTTCTTAAAACAATGAGTTCATATCAACAAATCAAATAGGGATAAAACTGGGGATTAACCTAATCTTTATATCATGCTCATCATTATAAAATGTGGTTTGCATTACTCTGCAGTGCTTCTAGATACTGTAAATATTTTTTTTCTTAAAAGCTACATTTGTCAGAAAGGAATTTAATCAATAATCTCATTTATCCATTCTAAATGTTAGCAGATTTCCTGCTTCTATTAATTCTTCCCAGAAGAATATGTATGTTACAATGATGTAAGCACTGAAAAGAGTATTCTATATATCACATGAATGGTCTGGGTCTCTCAACTTTAATTAATACAAAGTCACCAGCTCAAAGTAATTTGATTAGGAAGGCTGAAAAGGGTGGGTGGTTAGAAATTTAAATGCAAGGACTGGATCAAATAATGCTCATTGGAAAAACTAGTTCTATTGGAATTTGGGGGGTTGATAATATGTAAAATCTGAGGAAAATAAGCTAACAGAAACATAAAGCATTTAAGCTTTCTGATATTATCTTGCTAATATAAAATTGTTTTGGGATAGTTAAGATATTTACAGTCACATTTTAATTGCTTTTATGTAATAATATTGTAATTTAAGATTTTAATATATTCTATTTAACATTTTATGTAAAACTTTTCAATGTTTTTCAAATATTTTTTGTTTTATTTGAGCTGATATATTCTGAAATACTGAAGTTCAATTCTTTCAAGAACTGATTACATGTAAAGTCTGATTATATGTGAAATTTTAAAGCTGAATGTTTTGAGCTTTTAAAAAAAATCAAAGCATAAGTGATTTCAGAAGATCATTATTTTGAATAACTCAAAATGTTGGTCTTCAGACAACGCTATGAAAAAGCCTGTTCAGTTAAACTGTGTGTTACTGACCATCTGAACATCTGCGGTAGGGTATCTGTTACGGAACTTAGTCCTGCCTCTTCTCCAGTTGCTGACTTGCAAGGGCCCTGAATGACTTAGGGCAATGCATTGTGTTTGCATGGCAAAGTTTTGGTAGCAGTGGGGTTACAGGGACAGCTTCTGTGAGAAGATGCTAGAAGCTTCTCCTATATCTGATAGAGCCACAGACTGCTACCTCCAAGATCGACCCACTGCTGGCCAAAGCCAAGCTCATCAGCACTGATGGTTGCACTTCTGGCACAATGTATTTAAGAAGGGAGGGGAAAACCCTGTACAGTAGCATCCAGAAGAGAGGAGTGAGAATACATGGCAGCAACAACTCTGCAGACACCAAGGTTGGTGAAGAAGGAGAGGGAAGAGGTGCTCCAGGTGCTGGAGCAGAGATTTCCCTGAAGCCCATGGTAAAGACCATGATAGGGAAGGCTGTCACCCTGCAGCCCATGGAGGTTAACAGTAGAGCAGATATCCTTCTGCAGTCCATTGTCTCCTAGGGGAGGGACCCTATGCTGAAGCAGAAAAAGACTGCGAGGAGTCCTCTCCATGAGGAGAAAGAAGTGGCAGAGATGTCTGATGAAGTGACCCCCATTCTTCAACCCCCTGTGCTGCTTGGGTAGATGAGGTAGAAAATTTTGGAGTGAAATTGAGCTCAGGAGGAAGGGAGGGGTGGGGGGAAGGTATATTAAGATTCGGTTTTATTCCTTGTTACTCTTCCCTGACTTCTAATTGGCAATCAATTAAACTGATTTCTTCAAGTCAAGTCTGTCTTACCTGTGACAGTAATTGGTGAATGCTCTACCTGTCCTTATCTGGACCACCGAGCCTTTTGTTATATTTTCTCTCCCCTGTCCTGCTGAGGAGGGGAGTGATAGAGGCTTTGGTGGGCACCTGCTGTCCAGCCAAGGTCAACTCACCACAGACAGACAAGTTATATGGAAGACACTGATCCAGGCATGACTTACTTGTCCCACTTAAGGTGTAGGTGTATGCATGCTTCAGCATCTGCTAAGGCTTACTACAGTCTTCCCCCAACATTTCCCAAAGGTTGAATCCATTATATCATTTGTGTGCCATAGTCTGTGGTATTCTCAACCTGTTGACATGATATGAATAGAAAGGGATCTTTTATTCAACTGCTGGAGGGTGTGGGCTTCAACTTGGACTTGAAATGAACACATTCTTAATGATTTTATATGTTCCTGAAAAACCTAAAAAAGAAAAAAAAACAACACCACATCATAATTCAGAGACTATATTCAAAAATACTACTAAATCAGAAGACATACAGGAAAGTTGCAGAATTTTTGGTGTTAGATAATTTACTTAATTTACATAAACAGAGGTGTCTAGTGTTCTTTTGGGTGTCCTACAACATTCTGCCTTATTTCCAGCTACATGTGGGAAAGACATGGGTGTCTTCATTGCCTCATGCCAGATACCTTGAACAGAAAATCTCAAGTGGGACAATATGCCTGTTTAGACAACTGAATACAGCTATTTGTTAGATGGAGTAAGTTGAGCTCTAGTGCCAAAATGCAAATTTTTAGATATGACCTAGCTACCTACACTTGTATTATAATCAGTATTACACCTTAATTTGAGATCAGAGATCTCAGCAACAGAATCAGTGGATTTAGAGAGTTACTGAACTCACTCTAAACTGTCCACATTCTGCATAGCTCACCTGAATACCTCTCTGAGGTCTATAAGACTTCAGCTGTCCACACCTGAGTGCATACTGTTGATGTGCTCTGGTTTCCTACTTGCTTTCAGCTGCCAGCCTGGATGTGTGGGTCTCTCTCATGGGTTTTCTGCTCCCAGCCTTATGCAGATCGCTTCTGTACCTTTGGCATCTCTAATGCTACTAGGTATCTGTGCACAAGCAAATTAATCAACCCTGGATTTTCACAGACTACGATGTCAGATTAGAGCTTTAATTAAGTGTTGACAACTAATTTTTTAGTTCCTAAACTCAGGTTACTCTATAGTGACGATGACTTCAAGCATTGCTTTCAGAAGCTTAAACTGCTTTGAAAATGGAAAATCTTTGGGTTAGAAGAATCCCAAAAACACCAATACATTTAGTTTCTATAATTTCATTATGAATATTTCAAAATTGTATTAGTAGTAATTTTAAGCCATTTATATATAAGATTTATAAGTATTTACAGATATGGCTAGGTTTTCTAATGCCCTCTTTAAAACAAAAGTGATATAAGGGTTTTTTTCCAAGTAAAACCAAATAAGCTGGAGGCTAGGAGTATTTATTTCTAACTAGATCATAAAATAGAACAATTTCAAAGAACCCTTTTGGGGTTGGGACATAGTGTTCTAAAGTCTCTAGCATAAAAGCAAGGAGGGAAGCCATTGCTTCATTTCCCACTAGTTGGAAAACTGTCAGCTGTTTGATAGTCAGCCCTGTTCAAAAATAAATGACATGAAACAGCATTATGGCCTCTGAAAATGTTTTTACACCATTCACAACTGTAAGCACAATCTCTCTCTCAACATGTAAGCCTTCATGCAGAACAAAGCTGCTGTGGCTGCTGCCTTTATACAATTCAAACTCTGATGTGTAAGACTTGGCATAAACCTATCTTTTATTAACATCAAAGGCTCTGAAATAAAACACCATTAGTGTTGTTTGGGATTTTCATGAGCAGTGCATATAAATACACATCTCTTACACTGTCATAGCTGTGTTATGCTTCAGCATTAGTGGTGTTTCTGGAACGCAAAACCGTGATTCAGAGCTGGATTTTGAATCTCCCGCATTCAACCCACAGATTTTGGAAAGAGGGTTGGTGCCCACTGATTTAGAACCGTGTAAAAATGAAAAGAAACATCAGTTTTGCAACTGGATTTTACAGACTCTTCTAACATCTTCCATATGTGACTTCCTCTCTCTCTCACCCTCTACTATTTTCTTCCAGGATGTATGTCTGCTGTGGCATATCTCATTTCTCAGATACAGATGTGCATCCATTCAGAGACTGAGTCAAATAATTACTTAGACGGAAATCATTCTGAATGGACTTTTAAAATTTTAAGTGCAGACTGTTAAGGTGTTTTAAGTGAAAAATTCAGATGTATTTACTTTCTTTGAAGCCTTTTCTAAATGTATCAGAAACCCATGTATTTCTAGCATTGAGTTTATTTCTGCTGCTTGAATAAATCATGCAACCGACTGTAGTTCAGAATTTCATGGAAATCACTGTATCGTTCTAAAATATAATGACTATTTGATATACAACTATTAAAGCTCACTGTGAAGAGTACATGTCCTAAAGCTTGCAAATCAGCATATGAAAATAGTGGCATTGAGGAACCTGGTTTTGAAAAAAAGATGAACCAACAGATTAAATGGGTTTTATGGTTTTAATTTATTTGGATTTAATTTCTGTCTTTTGTTCCCAGTTTGCTTCTCTTAGGAAGAAGTAGGATAGATAAGATGCCATAAATACAGCAAGTTATCAGCTCATTATAATTCTTAGAAATTTCCCATTCTGGCAATGATTTTATGCCAGTAAGTCTTTCCAGGTCTAACCACTTCTGTAGCTATTGTCCTAGTGAATGCAAATTGTTTAGAGCACATACAGGTTACCAATAGAAATCACAGCTAATACAAGTGAAAATAAAATAAACAAGCATCCAGAGTAAAAGAGAATCCAGAATAACCATCATGGAACTGAAAACAGACACAATAACCTGAAGAGTCCTTTCTCACTTTCAGCAGGGTGAGGCAGGTGTTTTACTTTTAATGAATAGAGGTTTTAATATGTATGGTGAACTGCTTTTGGCAAAATTTTACTATGTTATAGTGTATATGTGCCAGTAAGACTTCCAGGCACATCGCATTGTGGCAAATATATCAAATAACATTGGATACATCTGGGAACTTTTATAATTTTAGGCCATTTTTTTTGCCATGACACTGTCTTTAGATTTTAATCAACACTACATATTTATCATGAAATTGTGAATTAGTTTTTCAGATGGTGATTTATCCAATAATTTAAGTAGTATTGATTTTTTTATTCGATGCTTATTCTCATTTAAAGCTAATATAAATAATAGCTTAAACAGACAACGATCCTGCATATATAAATAGATATATACAGGATAGATATATGTATATATACAGGATAGTATATATCTAAAAATAGATATATACAGTTTGTATGTGCAACACTGTGCAACAAAGATGGTCAAGTGCTTTTGGCTGATCAAAGGGAAATACCAGATATTAGCCCTGAAGTTTTTGACTGTTTTTTAAAACATTCTTCTTTGAGGAATCTGAAATGAAGCTCTGTTCCATCTAAAAGCATCTAGTAACAGCTGTAAAATATGCTCTTAAAGTTATTAAAGTTCTTAAAATTGCTATGAGGCAAGGCAGGAGCTGCTAAGGTCTCTACTGCAGAAATACGTGATATGTAATTACACAGACATCATCTCCTAGTCAGAGTATCAGTGCAGATGTTTGCCATCACATGCGATAAGGAGACCATGACATGAACATCATACACCTTTACCTAAAGAAGGCTGCACAATGCCAGGATATACCACTTAGCTGTAGGATAAATACCTGTATGGATAATGCGGTTCAGTTGCTTTAAAAAATACTTTGGAAAAAACAAAGCTGCTTGTAATTTCTGCAGCCAAATTGAAATATAGTACACGTAGCTCTAAACTTACTGTTTGGCTTCCTAGCCAAACACAAGTAACTGCAGTTGTTATCTTTAGAGGATCTTGCAAAAATTCTGCTGTCTGAAAAAAATTTGTAAATATGCTTCATATTTTTTTGCATTATGGCAGGATGGCAAGGTCTTCCATAAAAGTGGAATGACAGAATCTTTTAAGATCGATCTTTTTGTCAAAATTTGTGCCTTGGTTGAACACAATATAATTTCCAGCACATTACTGACCATTTTGGTCATGGTACCAAGCACTTCATATTCAACATCACCCAAAAGGAAAACATAAATCCTGTTCTAGCCATATTACAATGAAAAGTATGTGGAGGCAATCATATGCATTGGCAAAGTTGCTCTGAAATTTATGAATAAATTTTTCCATCACAATGTTTTAGTCTATCATGACTAATGATACACACCTTAGAGTTACAAAACCACAATCAGCTTTTGAGAGAACAAATCATTTCTAGAAAGAAAGAGACACCTACCTGCATAAAAGAGTATACATATCGTATATCTACAGAAATTTTGCAACTTACAGGAGTTTGCATCTCAGTCTTGGTGCATAGTTTTCCTTTAGGTATTCAGTGTCAAACAAAACTCCCAGGTATTGGTTCTCAGCACTTTATGCTAAGTCACGTAATAGATGCCCAAAGTTATTCTGTACAGCCAGATAAAAAAATAATACAAAGGTGGAAGGTGGGACAGTTAAAATGTCAAAAGGGCACAGCTGAGGCAAGTCTCTGATTGTTGCTCCATAACATGGGAGACTGCAGCTGACCATGTTATTATAGTAAAGAGAATGGTACTAATAAAATGGAAATCCCAACAAATCTGAAAAAAACCCCAACTACATTACATTTAAAATACTGGAGAAAAATGGTGTTATAAATACAAGAGTCTGGAACAATTTCTTCCCATTAGATGGAATGTGTTATGATCAACATATAGGACATGCAATTATTTTTCAATAATAACAGAAATGCCATGTTTACCAAATAATGCTTTATTCCTGGTTAAGAAAACAAACAAACAAAACAAAAGAAAAACCACCCACCAACAAGAAAGAAATAGGATGAAAAGGTTTTCTGTCTTTCTTCATGGAGATTTCCAAAAGTGTTACGGTAATATTGCTGTGTATGTACCTGGAACGATGAATCAAAAAGTCTTTTTCAAAGCGTGGGACAACATTTTCATAGTGTTCCTTTCAGGAGATTTTTACCTGCAAATTTCCCTGCATATTTCTCTGGATTTCTTATGATTTTTGCTACATTTCTACTAGGTACTTTCTTCTTCAAATTCTCAATGTGTACAGAAATTGACATTCCATTCACCATAGGAGTCTAGTACTATAGAAAACTATTTGCTTGGAAAGACATTATAAGAACAGATAAAATTGTCAATGACTTGGTGGAAAAATAGCATACTGAGAAAAATAAGGAAACACTATTTCTTTATTTTAAACAGATTTTAAAAATTCATTGTGGGGGAGAGGAATGAATCTTTTGGGAAGAATCTGAGGCTAGACTAAAGCATTTTGTTTTGGTTTGGTTTAAGTTTTTTTTTTAAATCTTACATTCACATAGCTCATAAGCATTAAATGCAAACTGCAACTTTAGCCCTAATTTAAGAACTCTTTGAATACATAGAAACACTGAAAAAACAATAAAAAAACCTTTCAAACCAAAATAAAATATTTGCCTTTGGTGAGTCAGTAAAAAAGCATTACTTGTGCAAAAGAAACATTGAAACTTAGGTATTGGAATATGGATGTTTTAAGAGAACAAAGTGCTGTCTTATTGAATTCAGGCTGTAGTCAGGCAAAGAATGACAAAGAAATATTTATACAGATTATGCCATGAGCTGTTCATTTCCTGTTACCAAGGAAGAGGCAGTAGCCAAAATATTCCAGCCTTCCGGCCGTTATTGTACATCTGCTGTTACATTGTTGTTTAGCACACTAAATTCTCATTGACCAGAGGCTGAGTTAGCATACTTGTTCCCCCAAAAGACAGAGTCAATAACAGATGTTTTAAAATGCACATTATGTTATTTTGAGATTATTTTTTTTAAATAACTTGGGAGAAATCAAGCGTAGGCTATAGATACGTAGGTAATGTGCATTTCTTCTGACAATATTTCTCTAATTTGTGTTACACTTCAGCTTTTGTTAAAAATATATCTGTGTCAGGTCACAGAACTAAATTTTCTGTATCTATTGTTAGATCTTTCCCAAAACACTACAGAATTCAGACAATGTTAAACAGGTTTTGCAGTCATTGCATAAAACACAGCTATGACACAATATAGAAATACTAAACAGAAGGTGCACAGTTATCCAATTACTCCTTGAATGTTTTTTACATTAGCTTTTCAAATATACAAAAAGTCAGGAAGCATACAAATACACACAAAACTACAGGCCCCTTCATCCTAAATGTACCTTTGTACTTCATTTTCTATTTATTTCAGTTGTAATAATATGGTTTATTTCATTTCTCCAAGACTTTAGTGGGATGTCTTGTAGCTGAGGAGATGTATTGTTTTCAATGGGAAAAAAAATTACAGATGTTTTCATAATGGACTGTGTTCTCTTTGGTGATACAAAGTAATCCTTGAAATAAGTAAATAAATGTAATTTTTAACAGTACCTTCTCCCCTATCACCTTCAAATTTCCTGAGAATACATATTGAAACTAATCCTGCCAGGAAGAGAAAAATAAGGAAAAAAAAAAAAAAAAAAGAGAAAGAAAAATACCCCAAACACTCCTCTAATTAAATAGAGCTATCTGTTTCAAAGGTGAAATAAGAATATGATAATTTGAATATTTGGCTTATATTTCAATGAAGTCTGAACTTTATTGCCCAAAAAAGATTTGCAGATCTTGTGAAGAATAGGAAGCAACTTAGACAAAGGTATGCACAAGAGATATTTCTGCAAAGAAAGAGGACAGAATGGTAAAGCAAACAAAGGCTATAAATCAGATGATAAAAAATGCACGTTATGAAAGAACAGCTTCCTGTTTGGGAAGGAGGAATAACTAAAATAACATGCACTCAGTTTTCACTACCTGTAGCAGGAATGACTTCAAAGAAATAGCTAAGCAGCCAAAGGTTAAAAGGAAGATTCCGATCACATCTGTCAGAATCTGTTTTAACTTTTTGGATGGAGATATGCCACATTTACAATTCCCTCTTAATTCCAGAAGGAAAGAAAACAGTTAGAATGTTCTTCATTGTCTGTTTGTGGACACTGGGATAAACTAAAAATCTTCTTTTCATCTCTTTGATGTTAATAACTTTTGTCCCAGTTTTGCAGACAAAAGCAGAGGTTACAGGAATTGTGAGGGCTTATTAAACCCTTATTAAAGAGTTGAACCTTTATTTTAAAAAATCCAACAAAAAAACCCAAACCAAAACAAACCTAAAGAACATCAAACCTCTTATCTTTGCCATTAACATTTTCTGTTCCAAGGCAAGTTACAAACTTTTTTGGACTGCTGTTTAAAACCTCTGTACAACTACATACAAGACTGCCAAAGCTCCCCTGACATAGCATGCAAGGAAACTTTTCTTAGCTATTTTCTTTCAGATGCCTGGAATAAACCATCACGCTTTGCATGTCTATTTTGATGCCTATTAGACTTTTTCATTTCATTACTCTTGTCTCTACTGCAATCACTTGTTTTACATCCTGCCCAGCTGCACAGATCTTTCAAATTAACAATGTGTTTTGGGGAAATTCAGACATCACTATTCCCAGGTAATCAAAGCACATACCCTTTATCTAATTTATGTAATCTTTTCCAGTTCATTGCCTTAAAAACTGAACTTTTTCCTTTAAAGTTAGAAAAGTTTTTACTGTTGCTCTGCGCATGTGTTTATGTCTGGTCATGTGTGTATTTTTAATTCTAAACAGAGAGATCATTTATTGAAAAAAACATCTTCTCAGCTTCTCAAATGGGCTTTTACTGTTAATAAACACTTAGAAATATATAACCAGTCACTGCTAAAACTGTATAGTACAAATATTAAGAAGCATAGCTTGTCTTCACAGCTGATGATCTGAGTCAAGTGTAACTACTTTATTACACTTATCTATAATTCCTTTCCTCAGAAAGGACCGGGCACTGCTTTCCAGAAATTATGAACTCTCAAAGACTAAGAAGATAAAGGTAATATATACATTTTGAATTTTCCTAAAAAGCCCAATCCTAGATCTGATCCAATTTATCTTAAAAAAGAGTTTTGAAATGTATTGAGCTATCTGCAACCTCTGTGGATGCTATAATTTTCAATGGACTGTATCACATTGAGATAAATCCAGTTCTGCTTATAATAGAGACTGTACAATGAAAAGTCTCTGGAATTTCCCAACTCTTTCAGTGTTCTTTATTACAACATCCATGCATCAAAATATACCTCTTCCAAAGGCAGCCTGCAGAAACTGGGAAACCACTTAATCAATAGAAATAAAATGTTGAGGAGGAAAAATGTGAAAATTCTATAATGTAAGGAGTGCGTTCTTTTCATGCATCTTCAGAAAATGCTGCATTTCCCAAGCATGCTGAATGTGCTATTAGGCATGCCCTGACAGAATGAGCAGTAAGACCATGGCTTGCCAAGGAGTCTCTGGGTTTCTGAGCATGCACAGAGCAGTTCTGCTGTGCACATGAAGCACACGCAGTAAGTGGCGCCATGACTTGGAAAAAGCCTGAAGAAGACAGAGGTGAAAGCAAGGCTGCTCTTGCTGTCAGAACTCTTTTAACTGGCTCAGAGTTTTCCTGACATCTCCACAGCATGGTGCATGAAACATCTGAAGCAGGCCAGAGGCTACAAGGCCAGCTATGCCTTATGTGTGACCTGTTGAGGCTACATGTCCTCATGTATAGTGTATTCCAATTATGTCTGTTAAATATCTTAGTAATTCCCAAAAAAAACCCATGCCGTCTCTTTTTTTGTCTTATGCATTTTAAAGAGTAAGATTATAGAGGGTGAATGTGTCCTTTACATGAGTATAAGCTCCAAATCTAGCAAATACTAATGTTTTAATTTGTGCAAACTATATTTTTCTGCAACTCGAATGCCTCTTGTAAGAATAATGTCATCCAAGGCTTCCTTTGCAGTCAATGAAAAGAGAGAGGAAGCCTCCAGAGGGATTCAGGCTGTATGAAGACTGAATCCTTCCTTCTGCTTCCTTCTCAGGAGCTGAAGACAGAAGAACGATAAAATAGCCTTCAAAAATAAGAGAAAACTCTCAAAACCAGGAAATTCTGATTCTTCCCTTGTTTCAAACAGCACAAAATAATCTGCTGCAGAGGAAAGACAGATCATGCTAAAAGGATTTTGAAAAGTCTGATACTTCAACAGTATCATAGACTAACAGAAACACAACTGTACCCACAAAATACCTTGAGATTAAAGTATTTTTAAAAGCTTTTATTTTGCTGTATAGTAATACCAATTACTTAATTTTTACTTAACAGTTTATGTACTGATTGTCAAAAACAAAAGCACTTTGAATTCAAGCTATTTATGCTAAGTGAATAATAATTTTCTTCCCTGAGTTCTTTACTACATATATTTCTAAACTATACTACGTTTTTTCAGCAACTTCATACCCTGTCAGCAGCAATCTGGAAACTAAAATGTAGTTACTTACAGATGTACCAATACACCTTCTTTTCAGTGTTGTCAGTTGCAGATTCATGCAATAGTCAGGGCACAGAGCAGCCTTTTTTTGGCATTTAGATTATTTTGTATTAAAATTTATATTAAAATTTGTATCAGATTTTGTATTAGATTTTTGAAGCATGTAGATTATTTTTGGTCTTCTGTGCTAAGCAAAGTAGGCATAACTGCAAAAAGTGCTAATTACAAAAAGCTATAGTTCCATTAGAAATAACTACAATGGAAACTAAAAATGTATATGATTGTTTATGAGCCATCATATCTCATAGAGATAGTATTTATTGCTTGTTTGAATGGTTAAGAAAATAGCAATAAACTGCAAGAAGTGTATTTAAAGTCACAAAACCAACACATCAACCCAGCACACAGCATTCCTGTTCAAAGCAAATTGGTCTTTTCTCATTTTTGTTTACAACCAGCTCTTCATAGACTAAACTCCAGTAAGTTGTGGAGTTTCTGATGTCCTCTCTCTATATACAAACAGTGCATTCACTATAAACACAATGAGGGAGGTAGGAAATAGAACCCCACAATAAGACCTTGAAAAACTGACCCCTCATATGAAGAGCTGGTTGATAAAGAAAACTGGTGGGGGTGACAAAAGGTAAGAGAAGCTTAAAGCACTAATGATTTAAGCAAGAAAATATCAGCTTACTCTCTCTGATTTCTGCAATACTGAATCTTACAAAGATTTAGTTTTCAACCAGAAACAGAAGTTCATTTAGAAGAGAGCTCTGTAAGAAACATTTTGTGTTTGCATATGTAATTGATAAGTGCCCTACAGTACTACACAGAATCACTTTGGTTTTAACTTCGGTTTCAGTGTTTACAAAGCTTCCAGACTGTTTCCTATGAACTACAAAAGCTGTTTTATATTCCATAACTTTCTACTACACAAGTTTTACAAGACTTCAGTGCACAGTAACATGACTTGAAATCTTTCTGAAGTGTATAATATGCAAAGGCATTAGTAATCTTAGTTAAACTTAGTTTTCCAATATGCAGACAAATAAAAAAAAGAAACTCTTGAATACAGATAACCAAATATCTATTGCCTCTTAGGAGGATATATCTGTCAGATATGCATATACTTTGGTACGTAGTGCTTTCAGGTTTAGGAGTTAGGTGGCCATTTGAGGCTGAGATTTAAATAAATAGGGGTTTACTGAACCAAATAATCAAATTTTCACCAGTGTTAAGCTGCTCACAAATAATTAATAGTCACTCTGACAACAAGAGTCTTTAATTCAAAAGAATATCTGCTTTTGTAGATTAAAAATGGGGTAGAAATAATAACTTTATAGAGAAAGCAAGAATTCTAATGTACTGTAATTTGGTTGTAAACAACAATCTTTATTAGGAAATATACTAAATAAATAAAGTAATCATTGCTTATCTAACCCATAGCCCCACAAAAACTTTGTCAGCTTTGCATACTGCTGAAGGAAATCCCGTTAGAAGTCACTGCATGATCTACATTGCAGTTAAGGAAGACGTAGTTTTACAGAACTATCCCCTGGCCCCACCTAGATAGTAAGAAAATTCATCAAGACATATACTGGTATATGCTTTTCTTAAAGGTGGTAGAAATTAATCCATGCTAAGTTTAGTTGTCCTTCTGTATTATGATAAAGCAGTAGTTCAGTGGAAAGAGTTGAATTTCATACACTGGGAAAGAATATAAGTGAGAAAATTGGAAATACCCTGAACCAATCCTATTTTTGTCTATATTGGTATCAGACCAATCCTTAAAAAAGGTTAGATTTTTGTAACATTTTTGAATGCTTTGAGGAATAAGTCAGCCAGTGACTGATATATCAGTAACGGATATATCCTATGAAACTAATAACTGATGTATTATTTTTCCATATTAGTATTTTTTCCACCTGTCCTAAATCTATTGCTCTTAAATAAAAGGGTTACTTAAGTTCACATAAGTGATTCTTAGTGATTCTGCCTACCGCATAGGATGAAATTTCCTAGCTATGTCATTTTACCTCATAAAATTATTTCCATTCAACTTTCTATAAGTATTATCATCAAAAGTTATTAGAGAAATTGTAGAAAAAGTAGGACCAATCCCTAAAAAAAACCCTATTGAATTTAATTCTGAATTAAGAAATGGTTCCACTGGATTTTTGGAATCTATCATAACATTTATGGAGTGATTTCTAGATATTATTTGCCATTTGTTACACTGACGGCCTCAGGGATCACTGAATTAATGTAATTCCTATTTCTTTGCTACTTTGGTATTTTTCTGCTATTATTATTACATGAAACCACAAACTCAAGAGCTGAAGACATAAATGTCTCAAAACAGATAAAAAGCACATCAACAAATTTCAAGTAAACATCAAGCAAATAATGTATTCAGTTTATGCTACTGAATTCGATATCTAAGTAGCCAACTGGGATTTCAAAAAGCAAGAAAGATTATTTTCTCTGTAACAGTACATGAAAAAATCAAGCTGAAAGAGGACATGTCTTATAGTTCTAAATTTTGAGGAGGATGGTTAGCAGAGATAATGCGGTCAGTTTGCTAATTACATTTACGTCTATGTGTGTATCTATATGTAATTCATATAATGTTTCCGTAAGATTTAAACGTGAATCATATCTTAACAAATTTACTTCCTTATGTGTCAAGCATGTTTAAGGTTGTTTTCAATACCAAGTGATATCTAACTAAAAAGCTAACATAAAAGTTGTGGTTTAGACATTTTTATCTCAAACAGCATAATGTGGAAATACAAATGATAAGAAAATTCTTCATACAAGACTTTCATTAGCTATTATATTTTAATGAAATAGAATAATATAGGTCTGGATGAATGCATATTAGACTACATTATGGAATAAATATTACAGCTAACAATAGTCTTATATATTAAGTTAACAAAAAACCATATTTATAAGCAATTATCATTTGTTGAGAATAAGATCTAAAACAAATGTTTACATCTAATTTGCTACATAGCTGAACTGATTAATTCTGCATCAGGTCCTCTTTGTGCTCTGTATTTGACTAAGAAACAAATGTCCTTGTCTTGATGAGTTTATAATAATCCTTTGGTGTAATCTCAGAGCTCCTTTGAAATTAATGAAGTTAAGATTTGTGAAAACGCACAGAGTAGTAACAGAATTGGGGCCCAAGTTAAAGGGAACATTGAGATATGCATTTGGAAAAACTGTAGGTGTTTCTTTTTGGAGACAAACAGCATCCACAAAAATCTCCAAGTATTTTCTTTGTATGATTTCAGTAGTGCTTCCGTACATTTCTCATTTTAACAGGATGTAAGTATTATCTTAACGTGTTTAAGTTATAGAGTCTTACCTTCATTAGAATTTAACTACTTATCCCTAATCTTATGTACTCTTGAGTTATGTATTTATACACAGGAGAGAATAAGGGATCATTTTCAGATAAAAAGAGTATCACTAATACTATCTGCAGTTTTGAAAACTATGACTTTTAATTAGATTTTCTATTCCAGATATAGCTGACACCATTTCAGTTTGTTAAACCCTGGGCATTTCCATTGATCAATCTTCATTTTAATAATAATTGATGTTGCAGGAAAGTAGTGTGCTTTTTTTTTTAACTTTCTTATGGCATGTAATAATAATGGAGAAAAGCAATATGGGGGATATAGGACATGTGTGCTATTCCTAGAAATAAACTGTAATGTTTAAATTTAGACATGAGATTGTATTGCCTTTAAATATGTACATAGTCACTGAAAGAGCTGTGAAATGAAACTGCCTTTCTCATGCAGAGCAAAATTTCTGCTAAGTCATCTCTTTCAATAATTTGATAACATTGGCCTATTTTTATACATGCTTTTAAATATTTTGAAATAATCTTATTCTTTTTCTAAGACCTTTTGCTCCCTTTTGCTGAATATCACCATTGAGGAAAACTAGTGATCTGCTTAGGGCTAAATCCAGACAACGTAACAATGTTTTTTTGGACAATGGAAGTCCAAAATGTAGTGGATTCTGTCTTTAAGCTGTGGTACACTGATAGCTAATCAAGCCAACCATAATTTCCCAGAACTCTTGAAAGGTGATCAAAGAGTTGATCAAGTCCTGGAGGCAAAAAACTTGTGTCCTACTTTGCACAATATCTGATTTAACACACAGTTACATGGTGGAACTCATTGCCACAAGTTGCTGCAGAAGCCAGAAGCAAAAGCAGCTCCGTAAATTAATTACAAAAATTACATGAGTATCGGTTCACTGGGTGCTATCAAGTACATCTCCAGGCTCCGGCTCAGCAAGTTCCTGGCTTGCAGATTTCTGGAGGAACAGAAGATATGCTGCAAAGGTTGTGCAGCATACTTTTTCTTTTCTCTTTTCTCTGCAGCATCTCTTTTCTCTTTAAGGTCTGCCTGTACAAAATGCCTCAGAATGAATAATATGTCCTGAAAAACTACAGCTTTTCTTACATTCTCAAAATAACATATTCTTGAAAATTAGTACATTATAAGAATTCTCTACACATATAATTGTTAGATTTACTCTTTCTTCTCAGTTTAATTGATTTAAAAAAAAAAAACAAAAAAAAAAAAACAAGGGCATAATCTATGACATTCCAGCTAACAGGGAAGAAAAAGTTCCTTTTCTGGTTGCTAGAGAACCCATTCTGTACAATCATACGTATCCTCTGACATCAGTCGGTATGAGAAATTTGACAGCCTTTGCCCCTGCAAAATAGGGAAGTAAAATACCTGATTTCATCATTGCCAGAGATGGAATAATGTACTTCTGAATAAGAAGTAGTCTCCACTGCTGCATGAAATTCGATATTCTACAATGGGTAAATTGTGAACAGGAATAAAGCCCTTAGAAGAATGTTTGCCAAGTGGTACTATTTGTAAGCCCTCACAGGTCAAGCTCAAAAGATTAATTTCTTATTTTTTTCCTAGAATTCCTTGTTTCCCTTATGATGTGCATGCCAATATATACTGTCAACTGAAAGGAAAATGTTATAAAAAATTAAGTCATTTTCCTACTGTAAAATATATCAAAGCATGATGTGACTAGCTTCTTGTGTCAGTCAAGTACTGAGTTGTCATTGGAGTTGTAAGCAGAAAAAATATTGGCAGCTATGAACAACGTATTTGAATTCTGTGATATATATGTATTTTTAAATTATAACTAGAAACGTAGAATTGGCATTCTTCCAGCCACAGAACTTGTTAGCAGTTTCTTTACATCATTTAAAAACTTTTATCTAAGAATTACCACTAAAAATACCAAAACAAAAGATAAAAAAAATATGTTGCTTTTCCAAGGGAGATACCAGATATTCATATCCTGTTAAATTTAAATACCTGCACGTAAGTGTAACCTTCAGCCTGTGTGCAATCTCTAGCCTCTGAATTGGGATAGCACTCCTTGTTTTTCAGCAATTTAACAGTTATGAAATATAATATAACACAACAGTAATTCTGTGGAGTGTAATCGAAAAAAAAAAAAAAGAACAAAACCAAAAACATAAATTAAGGAACAAGGCCTTTTAAAAGTTTTGTAACAAGATTTGGAATATTTCCACTTATGATTCTGGCCTGTGATGGTGGTGACTAAAATGTGTTACTACCGTCTAACTGTTTCTCAGCCTACATTAAACAAAGCCCTGGTCTCAATCAATATCTAGTTTACCAAAACCACAGTCACGTTTGGCATCCGTTGATACTCTCGTTTACAGTCTCAGAGAGAAGACTAAGCAAAAGTTAATTTGAGGCTGGAACTGAACCCTAAGTCTTGCAGATGAGTTGTCAGCTTGGGCTCCACAAAACTGGCAGGAAGAGTGTGGGGCCTCAGCAACAGTTATATAATAAAAACTGAGAAACCAAGACTGTCAAAAAAAATGAACATATGCTTTTGTTTCTTTCTTCCAAGTATTAACAACAAAAATAAAGATTTCTGATTTTGCAATCTGAATACAACTTAGACACATGCTATCCTTTCACAGTATACTTCCCAGAATCATGAGGCTCACCAAGAAAAGGCATGCCAGGGAGTGCCTTCAGCTATCTTAATCTAATCTCCAGGTAGTGGAAATTTTGCAGTCTCCGCAGGCAATGTATTCCAGTATTCCCTTGGCCTTCCTGTTTGAATTCTTTCTTGTTATATCTAACCCAGATCTTCCTTCCTGTTATTTAAACTTCCCTTTTTTTTTTCTTACCTGCTCTGGATATGTAAACATATTATTCTTTCCTCTCTGTAAGACCCTTTTACACAACTTTCCATTGATGTTCAAATTGAGTTCCACTATATCCTGCAGATCTTTTCAAAGCCACTTGTCTTGTGTCTGTTCATTTCTACATATAGAAATTTTCTCTTTTCTTGAGGAACTACATCTTTCAAGAAAATACTTTCTCAACTTTTAACTCTCTTTTGGAATGATAATTAAGCTCTCTGATATTCTCGTAGCCTCTATCAGTTTCTGACTTTTTTGAAGTATCCTCTATTGCATTATCACCGAGAAATTGCTAAAACAGAACTGTGAAGACTCAAATCTATACTTCCTCCAGTTTGAAAAGGAGACATTGATAACTACTTTGGCTTTCAGCCAGTTTTGCATCGCCTTATGGTAATATGTTTCTCTAAGCTACTTACAAGAACATCGTGTGACACTATGCCATTAATTTTATTTAACTCAAGACATACAACATTCTCTTCTCTTATATTTACAGTGCCTCGATCTGCTATAGAAAAAGTTAATCTGGTTTGTGATCAGTTGTCTTGGCAATTAATCCAATTTTTATGCGACAATCCGTAGCATTGTTTACAAATGTTGATTATTTGTTTTCACATTATCTGAGGACTGAAGTTATACTGATGAGTATTTAATTTGGAACCTACAGGTTTGAAACCAGATCAGATTTGTGCCAAATGCCAGTTAGAAAAAGAAAGCATCACCTCTTCTGCAAAAGTTCAAATCTAAAGAAGGACTACTGGGAGAGTGATTAGGAGAAACAGCATGAACTTCCTCCCTACACCCAAGCAATTCACATTTGGTCAAGCAGAAGCAAGAAAACAAAGACAACTTGGTCTTTCTTCTGTACCTAAGCCACCAAGGCAGGCAAATGGAGAAGCAAAGTGAAAGTTCTGAATATATTTCCTCTAGAGAACAGATAAGAGTAAATTAACATTCTTTTATTATTTTATTTTAATTTCTAATATTTTTATTGTATTTTATTATAGAAATCTACAAGCTTGCACAAGTGACCAGTAAGATATGTTGCATTGACATTTTACAAGAAAAAGGTAAAGGTTAGCATGAGCAATGCCAAATATGTATTGCAGTGGAATATAAATATTTGCCTAAGGTGTAGGGAAGCAATGTGCATGCTGTAGAAAGATAGATTTATAGACAGTCTCTGCCAAAAGAAAACCACAGAAATTAACCTTTTTCTGGATTTCTTCATTAACAGCATTAGAGTTCTATAAACAAATTATTTTAAATAAGAAGCTATTTGACCTTGGTGTATGTTCTTTAGAATCTACCCAAATGAGTACAGTTTTTCAAAGCATTAAAGAATATATAAAAGACAGCAGTAAATACTTCAGAAGTCCTCTGAATATTGTTTGCAATAGATCATGTGATGTTTAGCAAATTTCTGCCACTTACTTAAACACTTAGCCAAAATGAATGAAGAAATAAAGGAGGGAAGGGAGGGACTGGGAGACAGGAAGGGAGGGGAAAGGGAGATAAAAAAAGAAATAAAAACAACTTTATATTGATTTGAAGTTAGAATGACATGTCAGTGCCAATTCAAGGCTCTGTACAAACAGTGGGAGGATATTTACATTGTAAAAGCATGTTCGTTCTAAACGAACAACATGAAAACATCAGCAGAAAGAGCTTGCAGAGTGTGCTAGAGTGCTAGTATAACCCTGTGCATCTGAAGAATTTCTACACAGTTAAAAAGGCTGTGAAAATTTGAAACATTTGTAACTAGTCTGCTGGCTAAAGATGTTTATTGTGGAAGGACTGGAGAGGATGAGTAATTTTAGGAACAATTTAGGAATTATTTTCAGAGCACGTTTGTAAAAAAAACCTATGCCAATTGCATAAAATCTGTGGATATGTTGAACTATGAAATGAGTTGTTAAAGACATCCCTTACCAACTTTCCAGTCATTAACATTTTAATAATATAAAATGTTGCACAGGTCTCTGTGGCTGCAAAGAAAAACTACACAAACATTGGATTTGTGTATAGAACCATGTTTTAGAATGCAAAAAGAAAAAAAAAATGTTGTTACATTTCTGGGCATAGCTTATTTGAGAGACGATTAAGAGTCTGTTTTCAGAATTTGCTTGGACCTGAGATCCTAGAGCCACCTCAGTCACCACTATGTATTAATCCCAGTAATCTTTTATCCATTTCCTTTCCATGGCAGAGTGGAAACTTCCTTCTGGGGATACCTGGTCTTAGTATGGCTATCTCAGCCATATGCATGCCTTTTTTTTTTTATACTGTACTCTGCTTCCCAGACTCAAGTAGTGAGCTCTTTAATTTATTTATTTTTCCCCAGAAGTTGTTCTTATGCAACTAAACTATGAAAATTTCTAACCAGCAATAATCACATGCAAGAAAGTTCTTCATGTTGCTTCTCCCACATGATTAGGAAATCTACTGAGCAATACCAAGTCCTGACAACAGGTTCGTTGTTGTGATCATCCAGAAACCTGTGAGCCAACACTGATCTTCTCAAAACTCAATGTTTTACAAAATTGAAGCAGAGAATTCAAGACTAAGTTTAGATATATAACTGCAAACTGTGAGGTTTGGTCCTGATCCCTAAATCTGTGGCTGCCCAATTCTCTTTCTTTTTCGTTTATCTCTTTCACAGCTCCTCTAGTTTTTCTCTTTCCATGTCCCCTACTATTTCTCAGTCTCCTGCTACCTGTTGCATTGACACCAATGAGAGTATACATGAGGAAATTTATATGTCCCTATGTAAATTCATTTAGAAAGATTAGGGGAAAAAATGAAGAAAAAATTTAATTATTTGTTTAGCTTCCACTAGCTTTGAAATAACTTGTTTGCGAGTATCATGTTTAAATTGAGGCAGTGAGCTCCCTTTAAACATCACCTGAAAGTTCCTGGAGTCAATCAGAACATTTTGGATGCGTAGTGACATTACACTGAACCTAGTGTAACAGCCTGGCATTCATAAGAACATTATGATTGCTAATGAACTCCTTGCTCAGTAGAGAAAAAAAGCCCTCTTTAGATAAACACTAACATAATTAACTGAAGGTTGGGCACATCTCAAGACCTCTGAAGAGCACTTTAGTTAAACTTCTACTCTCTTGTGTATCTCTGTAAGGAACCAATAGGAAACACTTAGCGCCTTCACCACTCCTGATCCAGGTTTCCTCTTCTGAAGAAACTTCTGAGTGTTTACTTCCTCTCTCTCTCTTTATCTCTCTGTCTTTCAAACAAGGGTAGATGTATTAACCCTAACTTTCATAGTTCTTCCTAATTATTAGAGTACTCACCCAGAAAGTACTAAGTTTCTGTCATTGTGCTCTGTAACCTAAGAGGTTGGAAGTTGCCCATTCTCTTTACGATTCTCAATGGACTTGTCTTGAGACAATATATTGAAAATAATTAGAATACATAGTTCAAACTACTTGATGGCCATGATCATTTAACCAACCTAGAGACCTTCAGTCACTGCCAGCAAGCCAGCTCCCAATTCCACTTACATCATCATCCATTTATTCTATCTTTTTTAAAGCAGCAACTTTGTGCTTTGATGTTGTCCTTCATATGCAGCAGATGTTGTCCTTAACATCTTTAAAAGCAGCCATTGTTTCTCTCCAGGGACTTTAAACCTGTCTTCAACCTTGATGTTTACAAAAGACATTAATATAATTAAAATTCTGACTCACTCAAACCACTGTTTACCATGAGGACAAGTACTATGAGCAATTCTCATGTATTTCCTGTATCAGTTGTTTCTTTGTTTGTATTTTTACTCTGTACAGTACTTAGTATCCTGATATTATAATCAGTAGCTTCAAACAGATTATAGTCAAAAAAACCAAAAAAACATTGAAGTGTAATTGCAAAAAATTTCAAGCTTTTAGTTCATAAATTCAAAGCAATGAAAAATGCGAATATAGTTTCATTATAGACAAATATTGTACAAAAAGTAAATGAAATAAGTTTAAAAACTTTATAACAGCACTGGTTTCAATTTCACATTAATATCAACATTTACATTCATTGCTCTAGACCTGTTTGCTTAAAATTAGGTATTTTCTTTATCTTTTTTTTTCTTTTTTTTTTTTTAAATTACTTTTTGTTCCCTTTCCTGACATATTCTTTACCTCTTTACCCATTTCACCATTATATATATACTTAGGCTAATAAATACAGACTCATTAAAGAGAGGAAAAAAAGATTAGTCTGTTTCATACAGGGGACAGGATGTTCATGTACAAAACACTACAATTTATAAGACTTATATATGTACTCATTTAGGATAAGAGGTATTTGAAAATACTCTGTAACCAAAACATAAATAAAAATGAGATTCAAATAAGATTTGTGGTATTTATATGATGTGGTCTACTGTCTAATGTGATCTAGGGATACAGACAATTCTTACATCTTTATTTCTCCTTTGGGATTACAGGGCTAAACCACCAAGACAACTAAGTTTACTGGATGTAAGTATACTGAATGGAATATATACAGTTCTTATTCTTATGTAAACAAACAGGCTATGACTTGAAGCCACACAATGGCCTTAATTGTACAAACCATGTATTGCTAAAATCAATTTGAATCATAGCTGCGGTAAGCAGCCATCTCCATCTTGAGCAATCTGTCAGTAAACTAATAAATTACATCAATGTGGAGAGAAGAAGAATTCCTCTTTTTATGGGCATCTGTTCAGCACCCGGGAATAGTTGGGTTCAAACTTTTCCAGCTCTAATAAAATAAGTAACTCCTGTTTTGCTTGGAAGTTTCTCTAAACATTTTAGGAAGCTAGTAAGACACAAGGGATTTTTTATTTTACTTTCTCTTTGTGATGGTTTGAAAGCACGTAAACATGTAAGTAATGAGAATTCATAGAATCATAGAATCATATGGGGTTGGAAGGGACCTCTGGAGATCATCTAGTCCAACCCACCAGCCGGAGCAGGTCTGCCTAGAGCATGTTGCACAGGAACTTGTCCAGGCGGGTTTTGAATGTCTCCAGAGAAGGAGACTCCACCACCTCTCTGGGC
>JAOQGH010000001.1:160455814-160467471 GCA_025769975.1 Gallinago jamesoni
AAAGACCCAAGTCCCTCAGCCTTTCCTCATAGGAAAGATGCTCCAGGCCCTTAATCATCTTTGTGGCCCTTTGCTGTACCCTCTCCAGCAGTGCCCTGTCCTTCCTGAACTGGGGAGCCCTGAACAGTACTCCAGATGGGACCTCACCAGGGCCGAGTGGAGGGGCAGGATAACCTCCCTCGACCTGCTGGCCATGCCCTTTTTGAAGCACCCCAGGATGCCATTGGCCTTCTTGGCCACAAGGGTACATTGTTGGCTCATGGTCATCCTCTTGTCCACAAGAACTCCAAGGTCTTTTTCCTCAGAGCTGCTCTCCAGCAGGTCAGCCCCCAACCTGTACAGGTGCATGGGGTTATTTCTCCCCAGGTGCAGTACCCTACACTTGCCCTTGTTATATTTCATTAGTTTATCTCAGCTCATGTCTCCAGCCTGTCCAGGTCTCACTGGATGGCGGCACAGCCTTCTGGGGTGTCAGCCACCCCTCCTAGTTTTGTGTCATCAGCAAACTTGGTGAGGGTACATTCCATCCCTTCGTCTAGGTCATTGATGAATATATTTTTACTCATGCAAGGTGGTCAAATGATGACATGAGTGAGTGCAAAACAGTCCATTCATCTATAGGTAGATAAAGAAGGAAAAAAAAAAAAAGATATGGTGTTCAAAAATATTGTAGTTTACAATTAATTGGATAACTATCACATAGCAATTTAAAATCTATTGTTTTTTCAAATAGTATTTGTTGATGTATTATGTGCATTTGTCTGGAAAAAAAAAATTGTTTGCTTGAGAGATACATCCCTTATATACCTAAAAATGTGTGTTGCAGACATGCATATATATGAGACAGAAATGGTGAGCAGAATGAAACCACTATAATCCAAGAGGAAATGGTTAATGATCTGCTACAACACTTAAGCACACACAAGACTATGGGGCCAGATGAGATTCACCCAAGGGTACTGATGGAGTTGGCAGAAGTGCTCACCATGACGCCTTCGATCATTTATCAGCAATCCTGGCTAACTGGGGAGGTCCAGTTAACCTCCAGCTAACTGCTGAGGTTAGCAAATGTGACACCCATCTACAAGAAGAGCTGGAAGGGGGATCCAAGGAACTACAGACCTGTCAGTCTGACCTCAGTCCTGAGGAAGTTTATGGAGCAGATAATCTTGAGTGCCATCATGTGGAACTTACAGGACAACCAGTTGATCAGGCTCAGTCAGCATGGGTTTATGAAAGGCAGGTCTTGCTTGACAAACCTAATCTCCCTTTATGACAGGGTGACACAATTAGTGGATAAGTGAAAGGCTGTGGATCTTGTCTAAAACTTTAGTAAGGCCTTTGCCATGGTTTCCCACAGCATTCTTCTGGAGAAACTGACTGCTCATGGCTTGGACGAGTGTAATCTTCATTAGGTAGAAAACTGGCTGGATGTTGTGGTCTTGACGAGTAACCCTGGTCACACTCCTATTTCAGTGAGATATCTACAGGAAGAGATGCTTCAAATGCACAGGTTTCTAGAGGTCAGACTGAAGAGGTCAGAGTGCACACATTTATGTGAGGAGGGCACAGCTGCATACTGTATTATAGGGCCAAAAGCTCCTGTTGAATGAAGAAGTCCTGATCTCAGTGGCAGCCTCCACAACATCTAGCCTTTCCCATCTTTCACCTCCTCTTAGTAAGCCTACACCTGGCTAGCCCATCTCTTCAGAAAACAAGTTTCACAGCTGAATGTACCAGTAGTAAAACATCATATATCACTGTTCCACATAGTAAAATAGCAATGAGCTTCTAATTCATTTACCCTTTCTAAACCCCTGCAAACTTCCTGAGAAAACTCCCGTTTTTTAATCGCAAACACTGCAGATACACAGACGACTTCAGACCTTTATACTGACATTCAACATTGCACTAGACAACTTAGAGATAGTGAGCATGAAAATATTAATTGGCCACTTGTAAAGATTCCCATCTTTCTATACACTCTGTGAGAGTGTCAGCAACATCTTCAGCAGACTAGGATAATATCAAGATGACACCTTGAAAGCTATAGTAATGACTATTTACGAGGTGTGAACTGAATGCAGGAAATATGATGAAACAGCCCTTCATTAAAGCTCAGCACATAACCATGTCTGTGTTAAGGTTTTACCAAGTCTGTTACAAAGCCTGCTGAAGTTGGCAGTCAACTTCAGTAAGGAAAAGTAAAGAACAAAATATATCTATAGCAGTGAGTTCGGGGATCATTTAATAGTTATTTTTCTGTTATACAAAACAAGACTGTTAGTCAATTAAAATACAACTTTGTTTTTCATGTCAGTCAAAGCATCAAAACTGTCACAGCCTGCATTACAGAAAAGTTTAGGCATGTCACTCCAAAGAGGGACTATGGCACCAACCCTGCCAGCAAAGAATAAAGTATAGTCTTTACCCTAAATGGTTTATAAATAGATAAGAAAAAAAAAGGTATAAGGGGCAAGAGAAATTACATAAAGGACAGAAAGTTCATTAATGTTTTGCAGCAGACATATTAGTTCCTTTCTTTTTTATTTTTTTTTCCTTTGTTGACTGGTGATGTTGGAAGATGAGGAGAGGGACAGAGTGGGTGGTGGAAGCCATGAAAGAGGGATAAGATAACAGGAAGGGATATATGGGTGGCAGCTAAAGTGAGGTTGAAGTGAAGTGACTGTGAGGGAAAGTACAGAAGGGGTTTGAAGCAAACAACCAAGATAAACTATAAATAAGAACAGACATATACGCAGCACTTTATATCTTCAAAGCACAGGAAAAGTATGTCTGATGTAAAGTTGAGCTTTCCTTCCATTTCAAAGTATTCAGTCTTAGAAAACTGTTTATAACAGGAAAATATAAGTAAACCCTTGAGGGCAAAGGGAGTGAGAGGAGAGTCTCCAATTGTAAGGTCTTGTACTGAAACAGTTTTGGCTTTGGCCATCATGCAATACTACAAAAATACACAGCACCATGAATATCCACTCCAGTGAAAAAAAGTCAAACTCCTACCAGGTATCCCTTACGTGAGCAAAAAAAATATCATTACTGTTTCTGTGTTTCATTAAGCATGCAGCTACGATGAAATAAGGTCAGTATGTTTTAAAGATTCTCATTAAAATTATGAGATTATGGAACAAAGTTATACCAGGCACTGTTTCCACATAGGTGTAATCCACTGTACATAAGTCCATGGTATGCCCACATCCCACATGCAGGTCCATTTACCTCATCTCACAAAATATATAATAGAATCAGAAAGGATATAACGAAGGCAACAAGGATAGTCTGAAACAAGGAATAGCTTCCATATAAGGAAAACTTGTCTATGCCATTTCAACCTGGGGAAGAGACGACTGAGAAGGGATAAGGTAAAGTCCTATACAGTCGTGAGTGACATGGGAAAGGTGAATGGGAAACAGTTATTTCACTGCCGCTTCCATACAAGCAGTAAAGGGCACGAAATGAAACCGGAAGGTGACTTTCAAGGCAAAGAAAAGGCACATCATATCTAATAAAAAGGCACAACAAAAGAATCCCAAATAAGTAATTACAAAATCATAAATGATGGAGCTGGAAAGGATCACGAGGAGATTTGCAATCCATTTCCTGACTCAAAGATGTGGTATAACTGTATCATTACACAAAAAGGTTTTACTATTTGCTTACACATAAGGGGACATTGCTTAAGACTCTCTTCTCACAGCCTATTTACACAGCTCAAGTAGCTTAGATGCCAGAACATTTTTACTGAGGTTTAGACTTAATTCTGTTTTACTTAATTCTGTTTTACGTTGCTGCTATTCATGCTGGGCATGGAAAACTATTCTTATCTCCTATTTTTACCTCTCTGCAGCCACTGCCGTAGCTCCCTTCAGTCTCTTCAGCTCTAGACTAAACAAGCCTAATTCCTTCAATTTTTCTTCAGAGGTTATGTTTTCTAGACCTGTAACCATTCTTTTTATTTTCTTTTGGACACAATCCAATTGGTTTGTATCCTTCTTGAAGCACAAAGCCCAAAACTTGACATAATATAATCTGAGGCCTGACCAAAACCGAACAGAATTTAACTACTTCATATGTCACTTAAACAATGTATACAATGTTTATATGTTTCATTACGATGTTTGCTTTGCATGTATATAATCTCTGCAGTAAACTAATTTTGTTGATCATTTGCAGCTTGTGATCTGTTATAACCCACAGATCCTTTCCCGCAGCATGTCTGTACTTCCTGTTACTCTCTAACCTCTATGCACTTAAACTTCCAAATATTTAATAAAGCATTTCCACATTTCAAAAAGTACTCGTAATCTGCAGTGATCACTTGATGTTTCTGTTCCTTCTTGTCATTACCTTTAAAATCTTTCAAAGAACCTGTACTTGCAAATACTCACTACAAAACTAATTTCAAAGTAAGCTTGTTAAAATGGTTGGGGTTTTTTTTCCTCATTAGGCTGTGGCTTAGAAAAAGGAAGACAAAAATCCATTTGAAGACTGTACACATGTTCTGCATTATATCATAAACCTCTTTCAAATTTTTAAAGTTGTGTTGTCTTTGAGGAAATATCTACAGATTCTAATTTTGTTCATCCAACTCAGGTAAAGAAATATTCACTAGGTACCACTGTAAAGGAAATGAGAGAGCATATCAAAAAATATTAGTTCCACAGAGTGGATTCATTTTCTAAGACTCTTACTGTAGCGACTGGGGAAGGAGAGACTTCTGCCACAACTTAAAAGACCTGAACTTAGGTTCCTAATCAAGGTCTGAGGTTTGCATTTCTTTTAACTGACCAAATAGAAAACAAGAATCTAAAATTAGGCCTCTTGAATAACTCTGTCAGAGCTGCTCCTCAACAGATGGTGGTAATCAGGGTTTTTTTGCAAGATGACTTTAAACAAATTAGAGGCCCAGGATCTATATCTTATGTTCAGATTGTCACATGGGCTTTTCCAGTGCTCAGGCCTCAGTGTTGTACTTTAAGAAATTCAACATTCAGTGTTTATTTCCAAATTAGTTTATTATACTGAGGACCATCACCAAAACCGGTTATTTTTCTCTGTGTAGGTCAGCTGGAAATGTGTTACAAAGGATTTTTCCTTTCCTAAGGGTCTTTATTACCCAAAGGGTAGAAAAACCTGGGTTCCTGGCACAACGGAAAAAATAGGAGTATCTGTCATTGTCCTTAAAAGATTCCTTCATCTATTTAGGGCATACTTCTATATAAAAAATATGTACCTCTATGGATTTTCAGAACAAAATGATGTCTACTTTCAGTTTGAATGCCTAGTAGTTTTGTGCCAAAGGACTTCTGAAAAGCCCATTAGGTCACTAGGCACATTGTTGAAAAATCTTAAACTTAGTTCTCAATATTGTGAATGCTTATGAACAAGATAAATTATTTGGATTAAGCAATTTCACTGGAATCAGTAGGACTACCCATACAAGTAAGAGCAGGTGTAACATCAGCACAGAATTTTAATAAAATCTGAATCATAATGAATTTCTGAAAATTCCAAATAGTGATAATATTGATACTGTCCCATTTACCAAAATATTCATAATTTTATAAAAAATTATTACATTTATATCCCAATATATTACATTATACCTATACTTATCCTATTATATGTAATATGTAGACATAAATAAACAGGATATGTGGATAATATGATATATATCTATATGTTTATATCATATATTCACATATGCTGTTTATCAAACTATTGATAACCTCGCTGTAAACAGTCATCTAATTGGTCCACAAAGCAGTAGTGCACAGGGACAAGGTACTTAATATTCCATTATTGTAGTGTTGTGGTTTCAGCCAAAATCACCTTAACCAGACCGACAGACAGTCCTTCCCCCCTCCCCCCCCCAAAAAAGGAGAGGAAGAGATAAGCAGATTCAGAGTTTAGAATGAACTAAATTATTTTAATGAAAAATTAATATTAAAGAAAAAAAAAGAAAATAATAAAATAGATACAATATATATATAAAACCATATCAAGCTCCAAGGATGACAGTCGCATCACCAGCAGGCACTGGGTAAGTCCCAGACTGGACTCAGCTATGGATGGGAACTGGATTTCAGCTCTGGTGTCAGGAACACATGGACTGGGATCAAAAGCAGATGAACAGACAGAGTCCTCTTCAGACATCAGCCATCACAGAAAGAATGTTGACCCTTTGGTCCCTCAGCTTTTATACTGAGCATGGGACAGATTGGATAGAATACTCCAGTTGGTCAGTTTTGGGTCACTTGTCCTGTCCATTCCTCCCCACAGGTGTGACCCCTCTACATTTTTCTGTTTCCAACCCTTTAAGGAGCAAATAACGAAAATTGGCTGACCTTGGCACCTTTGGGCTGTCCAGAGGATGATTGTGAAGAGTGTTTCTTTCATGTGATACTGATTTTGATGCATATGGTACCTCTTTGGTTGTTATAGCAATAAGTATGAGCAAGGATCCCTCTGCATACTATTCCTTGGCATGTAGCACAAGCATTGGCCTTACATTCTGAGAACAAGCAGTTTTCTCCACAATATGCCGTTAATTTCAGAGAGTTAGAGGAGGCCTAGCTAAAATGTAAAATTACAGAACACAAAATTGCTTTAGTTTTACCTCAAACTGGGACAGTAGGTTTGGAAATATGTATCAGAAACAATGTGAATGATGCTGCAATCTTTCAAAAAAAGTTGGAATTCAGGATGCAGTTATCATTGAGAAACAGTGGGTTTTCCACTGATGTTAAAAAATAACATAAAAGTAATCTTGTCAAGTGAGAATACTGTTTCCACAAAATGTCTTGGATTTTGCTTATATTTTTTTTCCTAAAATACTGATGTTTAATTAATCATTGTAACAGATCTTCATACCAGCAAAAGCAGTGTGTTATGGTTGCTTTCATTTTTTATTATTATAGCAATGGAAAAAGTATAATGAGGACAGGAAACACGCTGTCTGTTCTCAATGCATGAAGAAATGAAGTGAGGGTATGTAGCTTATATCAGTGCTTATCACTGTGGTGCATTAGCTGTATTACATAGCCTCAAAAACCTATATTGCATAGTCTTAAAGGTCTCAATAAGCAAAATCTTCCACAAATCCTAACAAAACCAACAGGCAGACACTCAGGGATGAGTAGCACTGTCAAACTCTTCAGCAAGTTGGGAGGAATTCCTCCATTCGGGAATGAGGTCTGGTTTTCTGTCTGGTTTTCTAATTCCTGCTCTGAATAGACTGAAAGTGTATCCTCTGAAGCCCTCTGAAATTGTCATAGCAAGCCCTCACCTATTATATGACCCCTCTGTCTCTCTAGCTCCATGATGATTAAAGGGTCAAGTTTCCTCACATACACAGTTTCACCCCTGCCATAGATTCTAAGCATTTCCTTTCTTCCTAGAAAAGTTTCTCAAGGTTTCTTAACAATTAAAATAACCCCTAAGGTTTTATAAAGACAAACAACTTCAACAGAATAGATTGATAACCTTTCTTCAGAATAGCTTGCAAGGTGACCCCTCTGGATTGCTGGATAGCTGAGTTTGTGTTCCTGTTTCTTAGCAAACTGGGCCAACAACTGCCAGATGAACTCACCAGCCATTTGTAAACCTGCTATGAAAAGATAGAAAGCTTTTTTAGAGAATGCAACAACAATCTGATATGACTGAAGATGGCAGAACTTTTAGATTCATAGCTTGAATCTAGCATGAAACAGGTCCAGAAGTGGCTGATAGAAGTCCAGTTACTATCTGAATTTCAGGCACAGATTTTAAGGGGCCACATTTGGACCAAATTTAGACTGTATCCTGTAATCTAATGAGTTTATATGATTCCCGGACAACATACAGGGCTTCTAAGATTCTTGTTCTTAGTCACTTCAGGATAGACTCAGATCTCTCGATTTATAGACTTAACTGCTGGGTGTCTGGTTTATATATCTCCATCAAGAGCATGAGGAAGCATGATCTGGCCTCCTCTAAACATTATGCATTTAATTGATTTACTGAATTTAGAGGCTAAAGAATTTAAAATGCCTAAAATAAGCACTTTATTAGATATATTTCCCCCAATCTCTCTGTCAATTCATTTGGTGCCCCAGCACCCGGGTTGATGCAAGAAGGCAATATGGCGCCTTAAGGCATAATACAACAATTCCTGAGTTTCTCTGGAAATTTATCTCCCTGTAGTCCAGATGGTGATTTTAGCTGTATTGGAGACCCTATACACAGATGCAGTAAATTTGCCAAGTCAAATAAGTTTGCCTGGTGTTTCTGACAAGTTGACTCTCTGTACCACAGCACAATTTTCAAACCAAGTTAATTTTAGGCAATGCGTTTTATGCAGCAAAAATTATTCTAAAGAACAGTTTAGCCTAAACGATTTAGCCTTGTGTCCAGCAGGTCAAGAGAGGTGATTCTGTCCCTCTACTCCACTCTCATGAGATCCTACCTGGAGTACTGTGTCTAGCTTTGGAGCCCTCAGCACTGAACAGACATAGATCTGTTAGAGCAAGTCCAGAGGAGGGCCACAAAGATGATCAGAGAGCTGGAGCATCTCTCCTGTGAGAAAAGGCTGATTTAGGGTTGTTCAACCTGGAGAAGACAAGGCTCCAGGGAGACCTTATAGCAGCTTCCCAGCACCTAAAGGGGGCCTATAGGAAAAGTGGACAGGAACTCGTTATCAGGGACTGGAGCAATAGGATGAGGGGTAATGGTTTTAAACAAAAAGAGGGTAGGTTTAGAATAGATATTAGGCAGAAATTCTTTACTCTGAGGGTGGTGAGGCACTGGAACAGGTTGCCCAGAGAATATGTGGATGCCCCATCCCTCAAGGTGTTCAAGGCCAGGCTGGATGGGTCTTTGAACAACATGGCCATGAGTGGTACTTGTCTCTTCGCATGGCAGGGGAGTTGGAGCAAGATGATTTTTAAGGTCCCTTCCAACCTAAACCATTCTATGATTCTATTATTTATTTTATCATCCTCAAGTAAAACCACTACTTGAGATATTTGAGTCCATTAAGAGGCTAATCCTGAAACATTTATTTAGTAAACCTGACCTTATATATCTGGTCTGTCCTTTCAATGTTTGAAAACTCCCTAGAAGAATTTTGCATGTTTCATCCAGCAAAATACTACCTCAGAGAGCAAGCTTTCCCCTCCACATCACTTTAACTCAAAAAAAGATCTAGTTTATTTAAAAAGCTCTTTGAATATTATGGCAGCCTGTTTCAAATTAAAATGCTAACCATTGAAGCAACAAAATTTTGAAGAGCGTAGATGAAGAGCTGAACATATCATAATCCACCTTTAGTAAGATATTGTGGAAAAAAACACACATATATACGATGTCTACAATATTTGGGCTGTATCAATTATAAATTCTGAATCAGTTTACAAAAATCTTATAAATAGATACAGATATACAATTTAAAATATTGGTTTTTATTTGCCTTCTAGTTTTGAATCATTTAAGGTATAGATTGTTGAGGGATATGTTGTGCATTGTAAAGCAAGAAAGAGACAAAGGCAGCAAAAGAGAATTACATGAAGGTAGAGAGGAAGAAGTGGGCAGGGCTTAAGGGTTTCTATGGTATTTTGTTCTCAAAGGAAGAGCTGTATGAAAAATAGTAGATAACACAAGAGCTGTAATAAAGTCATTGAATTCAGAGATACTGTACCTTGATGCTTATCCTACAAGAGTTAGACATTGTCTGTGAGATGTTTCATAATGTATGATATGACTATTGTAAGGATAATAGGAGGAAAATGAAATAAATAGCCTCCTCAAAAAAAACCCCAACTTTCTCTTTTAAATTGATGAAGCTATATGTAAAAGTTTAAATTGAATGTATCACACGGTCGCTAGTGTTTTCAAATGAACTTTAAAGAATTTGTAATGATTTAAGAATTATTGTGAACCGGCAGTGCGTGTTGGCAGCCCAGAGAGCCAACCATGTCCTGGGCTGCATCAAGAGAAGTGTGGCCAGCAGGTCTCAGGAGGTGATTCTACCCCTCTACTCTGCACTCGTGAGACCCCACCTGGAGTACTGTGTCCAGTTTTGGAGTCCTCAACACAGGAAGGACATGGACCTGTTGGAACGGGTCCAGTGGAGGGCCACAAGGATGATCAGAGCGATGGAGCACCTCTCCTGTGAAGACAGGCTGAGAGAGCTGGGGTTGTTCAGCCTGGAGAAGAGAAGGTGCCGGGGAGACCTTATACTAGTCTATCAATATCTGAAGGGAGCCTACAGAAGAGTTGGAGAGGGACTCTTTATGAGGAAGTGCAGTGACAGGACAAGGGGCAATGGTTTTAAATTGGAAGAGGGGAGAGTTAGATTAGATATTAGAAAGAAATTATTTACAGTGAGGGTGGTGAGGCACTGGAACAGGTTGCCCAGGGAAGTCGTGGCTGCCCCATCCCCGGAAGTGTTCAAGTCCTGGCTAGATGGGGCTTTGAGCAACCAGCTCTAGTGGGAGGTGTTGGAACTCGATGATCTTTAAGGTCCCTTTCCAACCCAAATGATTCTATGATTCTATTCTATGATTCTAAGAAGAAATAATTCAGAAGATTGGATGTTAACATAGAATTTAAAACTTTAATATATGAGTATTTGAAAATTCAAAGACTTCTTCAAATTCCTGCAGTAAATATATAGTCTACCACTTATCAAAATCTAAAGTTTATCATTGCAAAAACAGTTCTTAAAGTTTCTAAATTGCTACCCCAATTGCTGTATCATTTTCAGAGTTCTCATCACATACTGTAATACAGATCTTCCTACTGCATTCCTCCTTGTAACTGTGCTTAGTAAAAACATTCCTTCATTTTTAATATCTTCAGCCACAAACAAAATAAGAAATACATGCATCTCCTTCCTCCTTGTTTATGAGCTATTTGGAAAACTGCTTCCAATCTTCATTCTACTGAAACTCACACAAACTAGTAATTAATGCACCACATGTATTCTGGCTGAATGCTATGTAATACTTTCATTTTCATACAGCTCAATTTCTGTAGCAGAGAGCAATACCACACAGCTGCATGCCTTCCAGGAAATATACCCCCCCCAATATACTGCACAATAATAATTCTGATCACCTACAATTATTTGTGAAAAAGTAAAAGATTACCTACAGCTTTTGCAAGGCAATATCTGAGATACCACACCTGTTTTTCTTCTAAGTACACAGAAAATCTGTGTTATCACACCACAATATATAAATATTTCCAGATACAAATCTCCTTTGAGACTGTCTATATGTCTGATAAGTAAACTCTAGTAGTATATGTGGAGAATCTGGAAGAGACACCAAGCTTTTCAAGCTACAACTATACATTCATACAACTACTACAACTATATTATATTTGTCTTCAGTTTAAGCCAGAATTCTCTTATATTTTGATATTTTATACAGGTTCATATCCAGATGTTGTTTTTGTGGAATCCTAGAAATGTTCATCAGAAAAAAAAAACTGAAGTTTTCACTGAATTTCACTGAATTTTTAGAGTTGGAAGGGACCATATAGATCACCTAGTCCAACTTCCCTGATGAAGCAGGATTACCTAGAGCATGTTAGAGCATGTTACTCAGGACTGCATCCAGGCGGGTCTTGAAAATCTCCAAAGAAGGGCACTCCAC
>JAOQGH010000001.1:160467571-160483719 GCA_025769975.1 Gallinago jamesoni
TGCTTGCTCATTGTCATTTTGCTGTCTACCAGGACCCCCAGATCTTTCTCTTCAGAACTTGTCTCCAGCAGGTCCACGCCTAACCTATATTGGTGCCTGACATTCTTCTTCCCCAGGTACAGGACCCTACACTTTTTCCTGTTGAACCTCATGAGGTTCTTGCTTGCCCAGCTCTCCAGCCTGTCTAGGTCTCATTGGATGGCAGCACGGCCCTCCGGGGTGTCTGCCACCCCTCCCAGTTTGGTATCATCAGCAAACTTGCTGATCATCATCAGAAAACTGATGAATATGTTGAACAGGACTGGACCAAGTATTGAACCCTGGGGGACACCACTGGCTACAGGCCTCCAGCTTGAACCTGATCCATTAATCATTACTCTTTGGGTCCTGTCACACAGCTAGTTCTCAATCCACCTCACTATCCCCACATGTAGCCCACACTTCCTTAGTTTCCCAATGAGGATGTTGGGAGACAGTGTCAAAAGCCCTGCTGAAGTCAAGGTAGTTGACTTCATCTTTCAGCAGTTGACATCTGCTGCCCTCCCCTCATTCAACCAACCAGTTACAGCAACCAGTACAATCTTCTGTTTCAAGAAGGGCTAATGCCAAAAGGCGATCAAAGTAGGTATGTGATTTTTTTCCTTAAGTAACAGGAATTAACTGCCATTTTCAGTGGAAACATAGCTTGACATTAAGTGTCTTCAAATATCACTATTCATATTTTATAATTTTCCTCAAGGTTTCAGTCAGACAACTTCTGCTCCAGTGGTTCAGCGGATTTATTTTTTAAAAGTAAGGTGTCACATGCTATTTTCAATTAATATATTTTAAAAATGATTAGAGGATGTCATTTGTCATTTTTCTTCTAAGTATAACTTTTTTGTATCTTCTCCTAAATTTTTACTTACATCTTCTCTGAAGTCAACATATAAAGGGTCTGGCATGTTTTTGGCATTGATTGCTTTTTAAAAAAAAATCCAGCAGTGAAGTTTGGTGGGGAAAAATGTTTTGCTCTAAGAAAGGAGGATTGTTCAAAAATGAACATTATTGCTCCACAGCTGAAGACAGTGTAATGAGAATATCTCTTTTAATAGCCATTCTTCATTAGAATAATTTTGTAGTCCTTTTCCAGGCAATAGTAGACTTAATATGAAGCACACGTAACCAGGGGATCCTTGAGAGGAGTAAATCCATAGAGAGCAATTGGTTCATCTCTGTGCAGTTCTACTAATGTTTTTTTTAAGACCACATATTGCATTAAAGTGAAGAGAACTAAAGTGAATTAGAATGCTTGCTAAAGTCACTATAATATTTATGAAATATTTAATATAACAGAACTTAATTCCCAGTTGAATCTTATTTCATTACATTCATTGTATCTACAAATTCAGTAGGGCACTCTAACATATCTAAGCGCCTCTATCCCAAATACGTCTTACACTTGGACTGATGTTAAGCATGATACAGATAGCAGTAGGGCTAGATTCATGTTCTTAAAGCTGAGAATATACTTAGAAGTGGGGAATCTTTCATAGCATTACATTTATGAAAGGTCAGGTAGGTGTATTTCTTTAAAGAAGAATTCAAATGAGAATTAGTATGACGGTGCCAATATCTCCAATATATTATCTTGTGTATGAATGCAAGCATTAGTGTAATATGTAATAGGTCACAACCCTGGAGACTCCTAACAATCCCAAAAATGGAAAGGGAAGAATAAACTAGAATGGTTGTATAAATATTAGAAATTCATTATCTTTGTCTGCTTGTTAGTTTAACCTCAATTTTTCTCCTGCGTAGGATGATACAAATAATTGCTTTTCATTATTAGAGCACATTTTCTTCACATCAGTTCCTACCCTCTAACAAAAGAACACTCCCTTCTAGCACACAGATTAAATCATTTTAAGTTGCAGCATAAATAAATGCCTAGAACATGTCAGCTGAAAATCTTAGTTATTTCCTAAAGCTGCAGGTGCTAGAAGTGGTGTAATGAAGTAGAGACAGCTGCAGCCACAGGCTCCAGCCAACTGGAATATGTCTTCGGAGTGACATTGAGCGTAACAAAACCTCACAATGTTTACTTCCAAGAATGTTATCGCTGCAGTTTTAAAAACAGCATAAATCAAGAGACATGCTCACAAAGTATAGCTGAAGTCACATTATCTTTATTATACCCCTATATATTTTCCTCATTACAACCTGAAATATGTTGACATAACCATTCATACTCATCTATAACGTAACTAATAATTACACTGCCAGAAAGAAAAATGAGAGCAAAGGGTATTGGAAGGCTGGAATTAATCAAACTGACCCATCGAGTTATGACCAGCTAGAGTTGTTGAAACTTTAAAACCTTGGGTACAGGTAAATCATGTCCTTAAATCATGTCCTTTGTAAGTCCTTATGAAACTAGCAGAGAATAATTGAAGAGTTGTTGTCACCTACAAACCTTTTCTTCAAAAAAGTTGGGTATTGAACTCTGCTTTGTTTTAGGCCAGCAATACCTTTGTCAAGACTTCAACATAGGAGAAGGAAGGTGAATTTAAAAACTTAGCATTACAGATACAGAGTACTCAAGGTTCCGTTCTCTTTGCTAGGGATTTCATGAGTGATTATTATTATTTATTTTCATTAGAACAAATGAAACAGCTTGTGATATATGTGGTTACTTTGGTAAATAACAATGGGTTACAAGACATCAATTATTTGAAAGATAACAAAACTTCACAGAGACTTGTCTTTAACATTTTTTTCAGTTGCTTCATAATTGCTGTCCATTATGAAATAATTCTGCAGTCACAATTTTGGACTCAGGCCTCGTGTGAAGATAGAGGATCTGATCCTGTGAGGTGCTGAGTTTTCACTTTAACACTGCTGGCCAAACTAAATGGTCATAACCACAAAGGGTTAGTGCAGGACTTTTAAAAGCACTCTATATTCCCTTAGTATTTACCTAATTATTTGTCAAGTAGCAATTTGTAATTTAGTCATTAGCTTCCTTTTTTTTTTTTTTTTTCCTGCCAGATAAGTGATTCAGAAATTGTTAAAATCCGTTCAGGGACTTGTTTTTGCATCCAGCTGATGTTCCTAAACTCATCTTCACCTCATTGCAACCCACAGAAATAGCCAATTTTATTCTACACATTTCCAGGTTAATGCTTAGGTCAGGAATAGGTAAGAGAGTGGGTGGCCCCTTCCTTACCAGCTGCCATAGGAAATTTTGTAGATTTTATTCCAACAGGATATTCCATAGGAGGAACTTATGTTCCACAATCCTGGCACTGCTGATACATTTGGAATTTTGACCTCAGTGTGTGATGTGGGGGAAGGGAAAGAAAGGGCTCAAAAACTGGTGTGTGTCATTTCTAAAATAGAAGTGAAAATAGTGCAGAACCAAAACAAAACTCTTGAAACTTCAGTTCCAGGTTAGAATGTAGCACTGTGCAAACTTCCCTGAATCCAAATGGAAATCTGCTGTGATTTTGCACCAGAACATATTTTTTTAATACTTCTTTTCAGCAAGGTTTGTGGAAATGTATTGATATTCAAAACTGAATTTCATTCAAGACCAGAAAAAAAAGAATGAAAAGAAATGCACAAACCACAAAAAGATTTGCTGCCTCTTAGTAATACTCAGAGTTTAGGCACTGCCAGCAGTGACACTATATAAATCCTACAAGTAACTGACGAGTCTTAGCCAAACAACAGTGACTAAGAATAACAAACAGTTATATAAAAAGTTATAACTGTCATTTTGGCCAGATGGGAGTTAGAAAGATAAGATACAAAAGGAAGAGTTTACACTGATGGCCATCTCAGACTTCAAAGATGTCCCTTTTCAGCCATTCAGAACTTCAGAAGGCACCACCCCTAATTTCATATAACTAGCAGGGATAAACAGAGTCACCTATTTCGAACATACACTTTTGTGAGATAAAGTAAATCATTAAGTAACCCTACCATAGGCTTTTCATTGCACAGCTAATCAGTTTCAGTCCCATATATTAACAGAAGTGCATGGCTTGTCCCCTTCCCGTATTTTACAGAAGCTTTCAGTAACAAAGAGTTGGGTTTTTTTAGATTATTTTTCTATATTACAGTTCTCAACATACAAGCCTGGATCACAATGAAGTGGGAATTATTAAAAAAAAAGAAACACACACCCCCCTACCCCGACCTGACTGACTTCAGAACTGCAGAGCTACTAAACTTTATTAGGGTACAAACTGTTTCATATATCATAAACAGAAAAAAAAAAAAAAAAAGAGGCGGTATCTTCAACTACTCCAGTAAAGACATCTTTTCTCCTACTTTCTAAGGGCAAATTGAACAACACCTCTACAGAATAACATCCACTGATTTCCTTCAGATTCAGCCTAGTCCGTAGTCCTATTTTGAGCTTCTTTTCCTATTGTCTCTTTTCCCCTCTGGACTCCCTATGTCCTGTTGATGCAAAATCAAGGAAGGAGAAAAGGAATTTTTCATCTCTGTCTCAAAGTATTTTCACTTTGACTTCTAAGTAAGTGCGACAACCAATTCTCTTCAGTGTTTCTCTAGGTTATGCTGTCCAGAATAATTCTCTTACATCAAAGGGAAAAATGGGAATTTATATCAGTCACTGATCCAGCCCTGTATATTTGAAACCTTCATGGGATAATCATATACTTAATCATAACAAATCTATAAATGCTTTTTTAACAACAATAAATGATTAAGCAATAAGGACCACATTATGAGAATTTCCCTGGAGACTATTAAGGCTGGAAGTACTTGATGGCTTGATTTAGTCAAAGATGTACACTTTTGGGGGTTATTTTTCATTCCCATTCACAGGTATAATTTCACTAAGCTAAACATCGTGCAGTACATCTGGCATTCTGAGAAAATTAATTCCCAGTGCATTAGCTAAGAGGGAATCAATCATGTATTTGCTAAAATCTCAGGCCTCAGCACTATGAGTAGCAAAAGCCCTACAGACAGTAAGAATTTTCATTGTGAGTACTCAAACAGACACCCACACCTACACATAAACATGCAGTTAACACCTAAATCAGGAAAACAATCTTTCTGTGTATATGCCTATCGGAGGATTGGAATGATGTCACTAGATTTGGTTGTTGCTTCCATGGAAGAACAGGAAATGTATACTCCTTTGTGCATAGTGTACCCTGAAATAATTACCGCTCCAAATGCAGAAAGCTGACAGTGGATACTTCTGGTAGGTGCAGTAGCAGAATTTACAGATGTTAATGCTGAAATTTTTATTAAATCCTTGCACATTCAGATATTATATGTGGGGCATTTACTAGGCAACACTTGGTAAAAAGTTGGTGGGTGACAATTGTTTTGAATTTTTTGTTGTTTTGCACTTTACTGAATATGAGAAAGGAATCCTGCCAATTACAGAAGTGGAAAAGTACTCACAAGCACACTGTTTAAGCATAAATCTGCCTCATAAAGCCTACAGGCTACCAAGCCTACAGATGTCAGGGTCTCTAGGTCAAAAGACGGCTGTGACTGCCCCATGGAGTGGGTCACAAGGCACCTAAAGCCAGGGAGACCTCTAAGGCCTGTCCCTGCCATTCCAAAGCCCCCTGCCAAGCCAACAGCCTGTTGATCCTATAGCTTGAAAAATAAGTTGAGACATTTCTCACAGTGGACACATCCCAGAAAATCAGGGTTGCCTGCAGCTAAAGAGTCATCAACCTGTCTCAGCTAGTCTATGTGCCTTATTTTAATGGATGAGGGGATAAGAAGTAATTTCTGTATCAGGTTATCTAAAAGTAACACCTTATCCTATTTCCAGAATCCCATAGGCTTTTATTGTGCATATTAAGTAAACACATGAAAAATTGACAGAATAATGTCAATTGAGAACATATCATTCTGGTAGTAAGTACACACACAGGCAGTACCAATCTTCTATCAGAATAATGATTTCTTCTGTGGACATGCTTGGATTTAGCAGATAATTTTCATCCATATTTGTGAGTCATATTTGTAAACATACACTACACAATTTTTCTTTTTAATCTGAGAAACACAAGTCTTCGCATATCTGAGCTCCATTTGAAATAGTATATATATTTTTTTTATTCTTTACAACTATATTATTTCATAAACTTCTTGGCTAGTTTTATTTTGCTCTTCACTGAATTTCCATATGGAAACCCCCTTTTAGGAAACCAAAACTCAAAACAGTCCTGAAGGAAGCAATGTGGGTGAGCGATCTGCCCTTGAGCTACGCTCAGTTGTAACATTTCTCCTGCTTGGAAAAAGCTCATTTCCTCTTCTGATTGCCACTTTATCCAGCTATGTTGTGTTACATTCTTAGGGCTGTTGTACGGTGTGTTCTGTTATGTGCATTTGAATTGCTGTTAAATATTAAAAGGATTTCTTAAAAGTATGTTGTTAACAGACAGCAGAAAAGCTGGTCAAATTTCTTTTTTTGTGTATATACATATTTGTATCAAGAGTTGTTCC
The DNA here is from genome assembly GCA_025769975.1 of Gallinago jamesoni. NCBI lineage: Eukaryota > Metazoa > Chordata > Aves > Charadriiformes > Scolopacidae > Gallinago > Gallinago jamesoni. The sequence goes on from JAOQGH010000001.1 coordinate 160,474,061, forward strand.
TTTGAAGAGCACTGAAGTGTGTATGCATGACCACATGCATGTAACAACTGGAAGGATTTTCATCATTAATTACACCTCTAAACAATTCAGAGATGCCTGGAGGACAACAGGAATTAGATGAAGTAGATGAAAAGAATAAAGGAAAACAGCAGGGAGAAAGAACCCTTTGTAATCCTCTCTCACTCATTTTCTATGTATTATAGCTCTAATTACTTCCCTGATGATAAAAAGAAGACATGCAGGAGAAAAAACATGCATATAGTAGCAGAGGAGGGTCTTGAGGTACATACAAACTTTGTCACAATCAGCATGTTTGTGGAGCAAGCTTAGCAGTCTTGTGTTAGCCTGCGGGAGCAGTGCTGGGTGCCCACGCTTCAACACGGGGTGGGGGACGCTCTAGGGCAATGGCTATAGGCGGGCTGCGAAAGCCTGCCTCATGTCTATGCTGCTACAGGATTAAGTCCCTCTGGAGTAGCTTGGAGGTAGAGGTCCAAAACAGAGCCAAAATACAAGCTACTGAACAAATAGCACAATCCAGTTCTTGAATGTGTTCTCTCCCTTATTTCACCATTGTGGCTCAGCCACAAGAGACAGACCCCTGAGCCAAGTATGAAATGAATAGTAGGCAAGGTGAAAGCAGTTCTTAGAAGAATGGGAAGACTTTCACCTGCACTGTGAACATACGAAGGAGTCGCACATATGGCCTAGCTATTCAGGGACCATTTGTGTAGTGGAGGGCATCAAAGAATCTAAATCAATGTATCAACACCCGAAGTCAAATGCGAAAGGAGGCATAGAGTGAGTGACAAGTGCTGCTGTGAAGACTCACAGAGAAAGCAATTGTTTCTCAATTTAAAAAGGACAGTAAGGGAGAGCAGGTCTGACCACTGTAATAATGAGGTACACCATCCTCCAAAAAGAAAACATTCCATAGCAATTTTGCAAGCAAAAGCAACCATGAGCTATTTTAACACCTTTTAAATTAATCCTTTTTGGAGAAAGTTTGACCATAAGACCATTTTATGGTGGGCTTTTTTTGGGGTGGGGGCCCACACAGGTGGGTGGAGGTGGGATGGGCTATGGCTAAAAGGGAAACTGCAGCCTGTCGAATGATAAATTAGCAAAAATTGTTTGTAAGAGGATGCTACATAATTTTCCACTATCCTGACATTTCACACTAATTGTGAAAACTTAGCAGACCTTCACGAAGCCTCAAGCTTTATTTTTTTTTCTTCATTGTTCTTCAAAAACACAGTAGGCATGAAGGCAAAAGGTGATGACTTTATTTGGAATTGGGCATAGGAAGAAAGAGAGAGGGTTTTATTAGAAGGCAATATAATTTTGCAAAATGATAGCTTCAAAACCACTTTGTGCAAATTCCGCTTTCTACAGCTGTAATGCAATTATTGTTAACAATGTTCCTCTAACCTATCAGCTTATAGTATGCACTTAAAAATGATAAAAGAGGAAACCCACATTCTAGCTTACCTGTAGCTATCCTGTTTTCACCAGCTGTACTAGATTCTTCCTTCTAGTCCATCCTTAGCAACGCTTATGCATAAGTCGCCCAGATATGATTTCTTTAGAACATTTTTGTGTTTAGATAATTAACTTTCCTTCAGATAGTGGGACACCACTGAACAAATGCTTCCCATTAGATTGCATTGTCGTTATTGTTTTTATTCTGTCACCATGAGGGAAAAAAAAGCCTGTCTAGAACAGTTTCCTTCTGGGTTATGGAAAGTATTCTTAGTGGAGAATAACACTAGTATATCAGAACAGTATCTCAGTGCAATTTAGAGACATTGTTGTTTGGCCCCTTCTCCCCAACTTTCAGGAGAGTTAAATAAAGCATTATTGGTCTTTTCTGTTGCAAAGACGGACTTTTCTCAACCTTCTCCTTAGTTATTCACTGCTTTTGGATTGAACCTTTGCTTTGCTGGAAGTGTTTGCTGGTTACTTTCATGTTTGCACAAACATCTACTGGAAAGGAGCAACCTTTTCTTGTGAGTGGTTTTGTCCTGCTGTTTCACATTGCAGCTGCTGTTTGCTGGAGGTCTCTACTGCTGCTTCTCCCTCATTTGCTTCTGGTTTCTGGAGCTCTCCCAACAAAGTGGGGAAAAATTAAGTGTTTACTCTTCTTTAATTTATTTTTGGGGAGGAGGGGAATTATGTGGGGAGGATTTTTGGTTTTACTTATTTAGTCACTGTTCAACTGGGTACCTTACAGATGACTGAGAAGACTGAGAATGGTCTTTAACATGTTTATCACATAAAGCATTCCAACATCTGGGGTTTTTTTGCAAGTATTTGCAATTAAATATAATTTAATGCACTCCAAAATAAAATATAAATTATTATTCAGAAACACACTTTTATGAGCCATGGATTCAGATAGAATAAGAAAGTCAGACTCAAACGTATTAATTTGGGGTACAGTTTAGAGTTTGGTTTTGAGGCAAAATTAAGGTTAGGTTTCAAGCCTGTCTTCATACCTAACAGTGGCAAACTCACATACAATTTCTGGAGCACAATCTGATGAAAACAGAATTTGGTTGTGTCCAAACTGGACCTATAAAGAGGCCCCTTCTAATTTTGGATATGACTACAAAGCTACAATGGTGGGGTTAGAACAGAGTGTTCACATCTGATCCTTTCTCCCTGGATTGGAAATTAGAAATTGGAAAGATTTGGATATGAATTTCTGGGTTTGGCTCACCTGTACCCAGGAATGATAGTGAACCTTGCTGATAGCAAGACAAGTGTCTCCTCAGCCCAATTCTATTCAAACAGAACATACCCAGTAAATTAAAAACACTAGGCAACAGGAAAGACTTCTAAGTGAAGAAATAATAGTCATAGAAAAACCCTATGCCAGATCTTCAGCTGGAACTTCAGCATTTTGCTGTCTGTGTCATCATTTACAGAAAATGACAGCAATTTTACCACCACCTGAGTCTATGGTAAAACTTTAATCAAATCACATTCTCAGACTGAAAGACCATTGAAAATTGTGGCCTCTGACTGAGATGTGGGTGCAAAAACTTGCTTCTCAGTAGTGAGATTTCCAAAGAATCTCTGGGGACTCTCTTTTTAGATGGATACCAAACAAAAGTAAATATTTATATTTAAATTCTTTAGCGAAGAGTCTTTATCTCATGCTTTCTAAACTGCTTATCTATATAAAGGACTTTCAACTAAAGAGAAAAGAACACTTTTACACATCTATATTCATCATAACTTCCTGATATTTCAAGCAGTTAAGGGAAATCCAGTGGTTCAGTAGGACCTTCTGTAGTTGAAGCACTAAGTCCTGTTTCTGGTTCTGACAGAAAGTTATGTACCTTGGAACCTATAGCAAATGCTTAGTTTCTCTGTATGTGAAAGTCTGTATTTCATTCACCTTTACTTTATTTACCCCCTTTATTATTCCATTTAAGGATACATGTTTCCTAGGATAAGCAAATATTTTGAGTGAGCACTTCTCTGACGTAGCTGAGGTCTGGAATTGAATTTCTTCTTAAAGACAGGAGTTGCCTGTGGTTTAACGATCTTCCGTGCCTGAGGTTTGGAATATGGTTGAAGTTTCTACATATGAAAGGATTTCAGTTTTGGTCTAGAAGATACTGAGGAAATACCATATTCAATGAAATACTGAGAGTCCTCCCGAAACATGTATGAAGTTGAATGGTCTGTATTTCATTTTCCCTTCTGCACTGCCTTGTTGAAACCAGATCTATCCTCTCACTCTGGTCTCTGTTTACCACTACTGAACTTCCCAGTGGCAGCCAGTCTTCACTATCTTTCATGAGAATTATACCCTGTGGGAAATATTCACCCAGTTCCAATTATTCTTCCATGTGCTTCTGAATTCAGATGCCTCACTCAAGTTACCTTTCCATCCCCATCATCCAGCTCGTCCCAGACTTACTGTTCTCCAATATGCTTGGAAAGGTGCAGTCTCCCTGCAAATCCTCTTTTCATTTCAGTTTATTGCTTGTGTTTATTCAGTTTTCCTTCATGGTTCTCTTCTTGAAAAGACAACCTCACCTTTCCTCCAGTCACTATTTCAGTCCTTCACCTCAGGTTCTTTCTGTCCCCTACTCTCCCCAGTATTGAATGGCTCCTGTCCCAGGTGCATATGAAGAATTATCCCACACTGGGGACTGGGTTACAAACACTCCAATAGGAAAAGTGTGGCCTTTATCCTAACATAAAATGTAGTATAAATAATAAATTTTACAATTTAAAATTTTGCAATTACAATTTTTTTTGCATTTTCTGGGGCTTGATCATGAAGTCTCTATCACAAAATTGTGCTGGAATTATCTACCTGGATAAATTTAATTTTGTTCCACATTGTTATATCTATGGGTTATTTTAATAATAAAGAAATATTTTAAAATACAAAGAGAAATATAGCGCTATCTACTCTTGCTCTTAGTTAAAAAATGTTTCTTAAGTAATCACTGTTTATCATCTTCTGTAATATCCAGACAGTCAAAGCTGTTGAGGTGAGATCATCATCCCAGTCCTTCACAATTAGTCATTCATATAAATGCACCTGTACTGCAAATAGCAGGCTTGGGGAGAGGAGGGGAGAAGAAAAACACAACAACTTTTGGCTAATCTTGGGTGGTCTTTTTACCCACGTTAGATTCAATATGTTTTTTCACAACAGGTGACTTTTTAATTGTTTTCTTATGGCAACTCATTTATTCTAGAGATTTTTGTTTGTCTCATGTTAGTTTTCTAAGTTAATGACTGTGTGACAACATGCTGAGCACAGGTGGCAAAAGGCAATGTTAAGAATGTGGGTATTACAACGTGTGCATGAGGCTACTAGTGTAAAGCAAATCCTAGTTGTCTTGATCTTGTCAGTCCTCCCTGGAGTCCATGGTTTGGGAAATGGGGACCCCTTACCTCTCCAGATCCTGTAAGAGTCTTCAGAGAAGACAAGAGCAGAGTGAGCAAATCCAGAACACTCTGGAGCTGAAGCTTACTGTGGTTTTCACAATCATCACTTTTGTTTTCTTGAATGCTAGATTTCCTTGATGTGTACATGAACTACACCAAAGAGATCATCTGGATCACTAGATTTTCTTTGTCTAGTGGGCCATGGGGGAAGCTGGTATTGAATTATGAAATTTTTCCTCATTGCCCCAGCTGGATGCATACATGTTGTGTCTTTCCTATCATTGTCCTGGATTCTCCACTGTTTATGCTACAAATACTCCATCCTAACAAAGGCAATGGCAGGAAAAGTCAAGAGAAAACTGGTCTGGCTATCAGACATAAATAGCTGAATCCCTATATCATGGCTTACAAATCACTGCTGGCAATAAACAAACAAAAAAAAAAAACGGGGCAGAAGCAGCAATGAAATATTTAAAACCAGGCAGCACAGACTATACTAGACTGCAGGAGGACAAAAGCTACACAGAGAGTATCAGCTGTGGAAGGAGCAATTAACCTGGCTAATGGGTCTGATACTTACATACCTCCCTTTCTGTCACAGAAAACATATGGTTGTAATTAGCTGACATAAAGGAAATACCATCTGAAGCCCCTGTTTTCCGATTGGGATGACCTCTGGCCTGGAATGAAGACAGTTGGAAGTAGTTGCTCAGTGTTGTTTAGCTATGGATGTAGCGGGTGGGGGGAAATTTGAACAAATAGGAGAGGATTTGCCAAGTATGTTTAAGCTACAAAACTATGCTGTACCACATAACAAGCTGAGAGAGCATTTAAAGTAAGTTGGAACTAAAATAAACCCCATGCTACTGCCAATTCCACAGTTGCTATTAAGAATAAATAAATAAATAAGACAGAAAAGAAGGTTTCTACTTTATTCTCATCTGGAAGCATTAGTAGCCCAACAGGTTCTCAGAGGTGTGAGAGTAACACATGTTGGGGAGGCCGAAGTTTTCAATGTGTTTTACATACTCAGACCTTCACCACGGAATATTAGTTTAAATGCTGAAAAGTTACAACTTTTATTCAGGTCAAATGATCTATGATCTTCTCTGTCTTGTCTCCTGCTTCTTTCTCTGCTCTGTCTCAGATGGTTCCATAAGATGATCACAGAACCTCTGATCTAGACTTTTCAAGTGGCTGTAGTCTATTCAGTATGTCGTTTTCCTGAATAATATTCTTCTGAGAAAAAATTATTCATTTCTCATATTGAAAACTATATTTGCTACAAAGACTTGCAACATTTTGTAGCATCTTTAAAACTATGACATGCAAGAAAAGGATATATTTCTCTTTAAAATTCTAGATGACAGTTTAAAATTTTATGAAAATCTCTCTTTTAAGTTCTAAGCACTCAAGGAAAAAAATTAAGGTATTCATATTTCATTTTTTTAAAACAAGTTTGTTTAATTCTATTGAGAATTAGAAGAATTAGAATTAATTCTAGTAGTAAGACTTTTCTGTGACATTCATTATTGGTTAATCTTTTACATATGGAATGACTATGTCCAAATTAACTCAAAATATATGTTTAACAGATATGAAAATCAAAATCCATGGGAGTTTTGCAGTCAGCGCAGCTACTGATTTTATACAGCTTAATACAAAGCAGAACATGTATCATGTATGTATGTATTTATTTACTGTATTTTAGATATAACATGAAAGAATTCAGGGAATACATACTTCTAAGGGAATAGAATATTGAAATTTAGTCATCTAAAAGCACTCAGATCTTATGTTGCATTTCCCACCTTTAGAACCAGGCTGTACATGGAAGTGGTGATCATTGATTTTTTTTTTAATTATTTTTATATTTTTTTCCAACAGACTCCAAAATGTTTTTTTTTAATCTTCTTATCTGAAAAAAAAAAAAAAAAGAATTCTTATGTAGCTCAATCTTTTTCATATTATAGCAGAAAGCTGTGGTTCCTTACGCAAAATCTCTACAGCTTCAGTATTCTCACTCATAGAGATACACTGGAGATATCCAAAAAAACATTACTTGTGGAACACATTTTAGCTTTTTTTTCCAATGAGGAGAAGGCCATTGAACCTGGCAGGATGCCAGATAATGATAATCATCAGTCCTTCTGGGGCTGTTTTATAACTTTGCAGCTGTATTGTTGGCTATGATTTGCAGTCCCAGAGATACCGCTTTGTCTGTTTTTGTTTTTCTGTTGGATTGAATAGGAGGCACTTTTCCTTAAATAAATAAAAAATAAAAATAAAAAAGGTAAAAAAAAGCAATTTTTTAAGGGGAAAGGGAGTTGCTGTATCTTTCCGCCACTGTAATGTCAGCAGTACTTAGGACAAATTTCAAGCGTTCACCATTCTTAGATTCTTCCAGCTGCCTGCAATGTGAGTTGTTAAAAGACCAGAACATGAGCCATAAAATGTGTCTGTGGGTGTTAGCTAACAATTTGCAGGTGCATATCATCCCAGTAAAGCTTTTAAATTATATGCAATTTATAAGCTATGTTTGAAGATCGTAATGGTTATGTCTGAGCAAATTAGTATCTTTTTTTGGCTTCAGTTGTTGAGAGTCCCATCAAATTGGTGGGGGAGGGGACAGAAGGGAAAGGCTGTTGATTCAAATATGCAAAATTCAGACAAAAAGGTTCTTGAATTCCATTTGGTTAAATGACTTGGGGCAGGAAAAGGTATTAGTCCAAAGAATTTATTTTTTTATCTTAAATAATGCACCGGAAGGGGAAAAGCAAACAGTACTTCCCTGACTGAAAGCTGAAATTAGGGATGAGTACTGATTTGAGTAAAACAGGGAATAATCTACAAATAGTGACCAGTTATGAATCCACCCTTTAGTGAGATTTGTGTCATTATTTTTCTTACGTTTCTCTAGAATTCAGTCTTTAAAATCTTGGTTCAAGTACTGAAATGTGGACCAGCAGTTGTAACTATTAATATCATGGAACATGAAACGTGTTAAATGTTTGCAGTTCTGCTTTGGACAAACTGTTTAACCTGCTCCTTTCTCTGTGTGAGATTCCTACATCATGGGGGTGTTCATGGCTTTTACCAGCTGGCTGTAAGTTGCACAGTAGATGGAGTTCTATAGTAGGACGTCTGGCATAATGGAGCTCCAGAATCTTGCCTTTTAATTCCAAAATGCCCCAAAATAGCAAAGCTGCCAAGTCCATAGTTCATGTCAGGAATGTGCTTCATACTACAGAAAAAGACTTATAAAAGCTTGTACATTCTCTTCTAGGCACACTGGGCAGGTTTCATTTAGCTGCATATGGAGAGCTACAATGCAGGTGTCTGCGTCCAGGCTAGTCACTACCTATGTGCATGATGTACTTAAGGGTGAAGCATATAACATTTGATAAAGTATTGACCAGAGTTAAAAAAAAACAAAAACAACAAACAACTTTTATTTCATAGTTAAAGAAATAGACTGGCCATTTTCTGGGCTTTAGGGAATAATCAAATGGTAATTACGTGTGTTCAGCAAGCACGTTCATCTCTCAGCACAAGATTTTGGGTGCTTATAGAGCAAACATGACAGGTTAGGCAAACTGGTAATTTGTATCAGAAAAATTTGGTTTCCTAAGTTAGTGAAACCTTTTGGTTTAGGCTTATATGTGCATGTACACTCGCATATAAATATGTGTGTATGTGTGTGTATGTATAAAAATACAAATCAGTGGTCCCTGACATTACCCACCTGAGGATGTTAAGAGAGCTGGCTGACATCATCACGAGGCCACTCTCCATCTAGTTGTGGAGGTTGGGGAACAATCCAGAAGACCAAAAGAGGGCTAATGTCACACCCATCTGCATAAAGAAGGATCCAGGAAACTATAGGTCCATCAGTCTTAATTCAGTCCCTGGGAAAGTTATGGAATGAAACCTTCTGGGAAGTCAAATGAAATGTGATTGAGAAAAGCCAGAACAGATTCACCAAAGTCAAATCTTGCTTTACAAAACTGATCGCCTTCTACAACAAAGTAACCTGCTCAGTTATGTGGGACAAGAAGTGGACGTTTTCTACCTGGATTTCTCCAAGACTTTTGATATAGTTCCCCATAGCCCTCTCCTAGAGAAACCCATGTGTTAACAGACGAGACAAGTGGTCTGTGCAGTGGGCAGGGAACTAGCTGACAGGCCACACCCAGAGGGTGGTGGTAAATAGCTCCTCAGACTGTCAACCTGTCACAAGTGGGGTCACCCAGGGATCAATACTGGGCCCAACACTGTTTAATATCTTCATAAGCGATCTGGGTGATTGGATGAAGTGTACCCTGAAGAAATTTATTAATGGTACCAAACTCTGCTTTAGAAGGGAGAATCACTCTGCAGGAAGACTTGGATAGGCTGGAAGAGTGGGCTAACAAGAGCCTTATGAAGTTCAACAAGGACAAGTGTAAGATCTTGTACCTAGGAAAACATAATCCAGGTATGCGGCACAGGCTGGGAACTACCTGGCTGTGGAGCAGTTCTGTGGAAAGGGACCTGGGGGTCCTGGTGGAACAGAAGCTCAATATGAGTGAACAGCGTGCTGCTTCAGCAAAGAATGCCAAGAATATATATACTTGCACTCATGAGACCCCACCTGGAGTACTGTGTTGAGTTTTGGAGTCTCAACACAGGAAGGACATGGACCTGTTGGAATGGGTCCAGCGGAGGGCCACGAAGATGATCAGAGGGATGGAGCACCTCTC
>JAOQGH010000001.1:160485165-160512425 GCA_025769975.1 Gallinago jamesoni
CCCCCCCCCCCCCCCCCCCCCCCCCCCCCCCCCCCCCCCCCCCCCCCCCCCCCCCCCCCCCCCAACAAAATTTAGGTGTTATTTCTCTTTGGGATGATTAGAAGGAAAATAAATTTTCACTGAATAATTGAAAAAACTAGTTTTCTTTTTTGTTGTAGGCAAAAATGAAAAACAAATATAACAAAACACAAGATCTAAATATTATTTCAAAACTGAATAACTGTTCTTATCTCTGAAAATGTACTTCAGAGACAGTTGGGTTTGATTAATAAGAAAAACCCCTGCTAAATAATTTCGAATTAAATTAATTCCATCCTGATGAAGAAAAAAAAGAAAATCAGTCAAGACAAGCTTCCTATATAGGGTTATAGTAATTCATACTTTTCTTTGATTGTAAAATTTAGAGCCCTTCTGAAAGGAATTTTACTTCATTACATCTTTAGAAGTTAATTATATGCCAAACTGAGTGGTAATTTGGTAAGAGGAATGGTTCTTACTAGGTGATGCTAAAATTATATTTTTTATTTTCATTTCAGATTCCTATAGGAAAAGAAAAGGGGGGGAGGGGCCTGAAGATCTGTCCCTGTAAAATCTACATTACTTGAGATTTTATTTTAAAGTTTCTCTGTCATCTGAATACTTGCCATATGAAGATCTTAATGTCATATACTTTTTGAAACAACTTACGTATTCCAAGTTGCACTGTGACATTCTCAGATATATACAGTAGTACTGACTAGAAACATTATTAATGTAAAAAAGAAGTCAACAAATTGTAATAATAACTGAAAACAGACAGATAGTCCCTTCTGGTCTATGTATCGAGTTCATCTTGAGACAGAAATAATGAAATTATTTGAAAGCTGAAGGTGGACCTAAGAAAGAAACTGAAAAAGAGCAGCAAAATGTAAACTTTTTTTTCTCATGTTTTTCCCTGTGGCTGGATATTTTAATTTTATTTTATTTCTGCTGTATTAAAAAATGTTAACCCTAGAACTCCGCTGAGAAATAGCCTTTCCATTTCTGAGGGTGCCTGGAGACATGGAATGAAACTGTAGTATTCAATCTGTCCTACAAACAATCATGCAGTAGACTGAAAACACAAACAACACATGTGGGAAACACTTACATGCAGATTTTCAGCTCATTCCACAAGAAGACTGAAATATAGCATAGTTAACCTCAGTGCACTTATTGTAGAGTGGAGACACGATTCTTCTCACATCTTTGCAAAGCACTTGAGATCTATGTGTAAGAAGAGAAAGGTAAATGAAAAACATTATTATATTAATGTAGAAAGACGGAAGAAAGTTTCAGGACTTTGTGTTTTAAGAGGAAGAAACCAAAGAGGAATTTTTTTTGCTTGGGTTTTGTTTCTTTTCCTTTCATTTCTAAATGGCTTCTAATTTTATGGGTTACTTTGGCAAAGCTGTATACTGAAAGTTTAGTGTCTAGGACTGTACTTCAGGTCTCAAGAAGGTTTTTACCACAATCTTGTTTCTCTGAGTTCACTGGAATTTTAGCATCTCTGTGACCTAAATCACTGATCACTCTTCAAACAACCCTTCTTCAGCTTCACTGGACATGCAATCACTTCAGGATTTATGCAGCTGATATTCACAAAAGCCTTGGCAGATAACCTTTCCCCTCAAAAAAACCCAAAAAACAAAACAAACACAAAAAAACCCCACCAAAACCAACAAACAAATAACAGCACACACACACCCCGACATAATAAAAGCTTGTAAATGGTGTTTCAAGATACTCTTATGTGTACCGAGAATTAAGTTCATTTGATAATAATTTCCATAATATTGATCTCTTGATCAATAAGTGTTCTTGCTTTTCTCTCTGTCTTCATGGTAGCTATGATATTTTTAGTGCAATATGATTGTTTTATTGCTTTCTACAGAGAAGCTGGGTTTTTTCTCAATAATATTCATCTTCTACTGTAGTATTCCTGTCCTGCTGTAGTAGCAACTTCTCACTGGGATAACAGAATATCAGCCTCCAGTTACTAATACATAGGAAAATAATTTTACAGATTTGACAGAGTTGGAAGGGACCTCTAGAGATCATCTAGTCCAACTCCCCTGCTGAAGCAGGAACGCCTAGAGCACATTACTGAGGAGTGCATCCAGTGGATCTTGAAAATCTCCAGGGAAGGGGACTCCACAACCTCCCTGAGCAGCCTGTTGCAGTGCTCTCACCCTCACTATAAAGAAGATTTTTCTCATATTTAAATGGAACTTCCTATGTTCAGCTTGTGCCCATTACTCCTTGTCCTGTCCCCGGCAACCACTGAAAAGAGTCCGGCTCCATCATCCTTCAATCCACCCTTTAAATACTAGTAAGCATTAATAAGGTCTCCCCTCAGCCTTCTCTTCTCCGGGCTAAAGAGTCCCAGCTCTCTCAGCCTTTCCTCTTAAGGGAGGTGCTGCAATCCCTCCATCATCTTGCCCTATGTTGGACTCTCTCCACTGGTTCCCTGACCCTCTTGAACTGGGGAGCCCAGAACTGGATGCAGTATTCCAGTTGTAACCACACCAGTGCAGAGTAGAGGGGGAGAATGACCTCCCTCGACCTGCTGGCCACACTACTCTCTATGCAGCCCAGGATTCCATTGGCCCTCTTGGTAACAAGGGCACATTGCTGGCTCATGGAGAACCTGCCATCTACCAGGACTCCCTGATCCTTTTCCTCAGTAGTACTTTCCAGAAGATCCATCCCTAACCTGTATTGGTCCCTGGGGTTCTTCCTCCACAGGTGCAGGACCCTACATCTGTCCTTGTTGAACCTCATTGGGTTCTTCTCTGCCCAGCTCTCCAACCTGTCCAGGTCATGCTGGATGGCGTCACAGCCCTCTGGAGTGTCATCCACCCCTCCCAGTTTGGTATCATCAGCAAACTTGCCCAGGATACACTCTGTCCCCTCGTCCAGGTCATTGATGAATAAGTTGAACAGGACTGGACTGAGTATTGACCCCTGAGGGACGCCGCTGGTTACAGGCCTCCAACTTGACCCTGCTCCATTAATCATTACCCTTTGGGTCCTGTCACACAGCCAGTTCTCAGTCCACCTCACTATCCCCTCATCCAGCCCACACCTCCTTAGTTTCCCAATGAGGATGTTATGGCAGACAATGTCAAAAGCCTTGCTGAAGTCAAGGTAGATGACATCTGTTGCTCTCCATCTAACCAACCAGTTACAACATCATACAAGCCTATCAGATTGGTCAAGCATGATTTACCTTTGATAAATCCATGTTGACCACTTCCAGTAACTTCTTTATCTTCAATGTGCTTGGAGACGACATTCAGAACAAGCCGCTCCATTATTTTCCCCGGGACAGAGGTGAGACTAATTGGCCTGTAGTTCCCTGGGTCCTCCTTCTTGCCCTTTTTGTAGACTGGTGTGATATTTGCCCTCCTCAGTCCTCAGGCACTTTTCTTGTTCTCCAAGTCCTCTCATAAACGATGGAGAGTGGCTCAGCAATAACACCTGCCAGTTCTCTCAGTACTCAAGGGTGCATCCCATCAGGGCCCATGGACTTGTGGATGTCTAGTTTGGCCAAGTGGTCTCTAGCCCAATTCTCCTTAACACAGGCCACTGGGAGGCAGCAGATCTCCCCTTGGGAAGGGTCTGACCTGCATATGGGACCCTCAGTTTCCCTCAGAAGGGAACCACCTATAAATATTGCCCTCCTTTTTTTCTTCACAGGGCAATCTTAATACATGGAGCTGGCTGCTTCAGCAGCTCTCTGGATGAGCTACTATCAGTATCTTCGATTCCCTCCTCCTCTATATCCAAGGGTTCATATCTGTTCCGTAGGGGCACCTGGGAAGGCGGGGGCGGTCTGGAGGCAACTCCCATGCTGCTTCGAGCAGGTACCTCAAATATTTGTGATTCCTAAAATATAAAATAACATCCATTTTTTCAGTATGTTATGTTTGGTGAGGAATTATAATGTATTTCTTTTACTTGTCATAACCAAGAACACATTTTTTAAATGAAGGAAAATTGCTATGTCTCTAACTTTGTTTGGGTCATTATAAAGCTTTTTGTTTGGTTGTTTTTTTGAGAAAACATAGTTTTATTTCTAAATTTGGCTTTCTCTGAAGGAAAATAATCTCTACAAAGGCCTGAAAAACAAGTTCTTCAGTTTTCAGACAACTGGCACAATGTTTTTTCATAACTGAAAGCAGACCTTTTGTGTTTCAAAGTAGTGCAACAGTGCACTGAAGATGTTTGGTTCCTTGGCTCAGTGTTGCGTTGAGACTCCTACCATTGATAACTGAGCCACATGTACTGTCTAGGAGACAGTAAAGGGGTTTATAACAAGAAATATAGTCCAATGAAATAAAGAAACTTATTGTGTAACAGAAGGATGTAGAATCGTAACTTCCCTCTTCCAGATTACATGAAGAATTGCATCACCATTCTAAATGAAAGTATTTGTCTTCTATTTAATGTCTCTTGTATTTTCCAAAGAAGCCAAATACGTCTTCAGAAAGCTTCAGATGATCCCACCAAACCCAGTCATATAAATTCTTGATCAAAATTCTACTTTCAGATTCAACAGGTTGGTTTGTTAGTTAGTTAGTTAGTTGGTTTATTTTTTTTAATATATATCTTATGGGGAAAGAGAACTGTTACAATTCTCCTTTTCATGTGGCAATTATTCATCCTTTCACAAGTAAGTTTTATCCTTAAATCTGATCACTTTCATTAGAAACTTAAAATTTGCATAAAGGCAGTTTATTAAAAAGAGAAAGTTAAATTTAGACTTGACAGATAAAAATAACATAGGATTTCTATCTGCTGGCAGGAAAGGGTAGGAGTGTTGGAATATATGATGAGTGAGAGGAGTGGAATAATTTTGTGAACCCTCTAGAACTTGTTTCAAAGGTTTAGATGTCAGGCAACATGTGCTATTTTAGAAAACATTATTTCCTGTCATTTAAAGCATTGTTTGTCAAGTAAGACTTAATTACTATAATCTGGGGTTTTTAACTTAGTGGAGGATTTAGCCAAGCCAGCAATAAAGATTTTTGTACAGAAATAAGTCTTGCTCTGTTCCTAAAAAAACTGAAGGATGCGCTCTATACTCTTGTATAGAAAGCCAGACACCTTCAGTTTTGCCAAAGATAAATTTAACTACAACCTCAAAAGGTTCTGAATTATGTTGTAATTTATAACACACATTCTTAATTTTCTCACATTCCTCTGCCATATGTATGTGAAGGGAAGATGAGCAAGTAAATATTGTCTGACTAGGAAGTAGGGAGTTGGGCCTCTTTGGATCACAGGGTTCAGATGGGCAGAAAGATCCAATCCCATCTCAGTTGATAAGGACTTTTGTTAATTATCACTCCATTAGAGACTGAAAGTTATGAAACTGATGGTAGTTACATATTTATATATATTTTTATATATCCTTAATTTATGAAGAATATACAAGTGTTTTATTTAGCATACATTCAGACAATTAGGTTATATATTATTTTAGAGAAAATGGGGTTTTCTAGAGTTAATTTGTTGATTCCTGAATATTAGTGGGATGTATGTCAGGGACACATGTGAATATACCAGCTGTGCAATCTAAGTTTTATAACAACCTAATCTAACAGGTTCTTACTTATGCAAAATCAGTGCAAAGTTAGGAGTACATATTACCTACTTTGTTCTGGAGGTTGAATAAACAGGCTCCTATTTCATTAGAGACCTATAAATTCAAAGTGAATTCAAAGTGTCCCATGTTTCCTTTGTTCACACTGACAAGTGCAACAGTGATTTCAGACTACTTATGGATAATATAAGAAGTAATTTACACATAATCAAACACATTTCATTAATTATTCACTTTCTTCAACTATAGTAGCAATATAAAGTAGCAATATATTTCAAATATAGTAGCAATAGCCTCTTGGCATTTCATATAACGTGTGTTTTTCTTTTGCTCTTAAAAAGTTTTTGAACAGACTCCTCTCCGGGAGGAGAGCTGGTTACTGTCTCTTAGATGGTTAACAATGCAGCCATATACAGCTGTGAAAAATAAAGTAGTTGTTAAATATTATCCAATTCGCAAAATACTGCCTCATTTATAATACAATGGAGAATCAGCCTGGTTGTCCAAATGGCAAGTCCAGTAGATGATCTTTAGAAAGGCAAATTCCTCAATGCTGCTTATACATGAAACTGAAAGAAAAGAATCTGAACTCATGTTCTTAAAGCGATTTGACCACATTAAAATCCCCTTTTCTTGGTACAGCCTGTTACCTCTCTGTTATGCAGTTAGTGAATGCATTTTAATAGCTCAATGTGAAGTTCATAAGAGGATCATATGCCTAAATATTATTTTGAGTATTATTTTTTAATGCTTTCCAGCTCATTTCCTTTTTTCCTGCTGATACCACTAAAAGGTCTGCCAAGAACACACTGGCAAATGGTAAGGACTCAAATAATGAATACCTCATCCAGCGGTTTGTGGATAATATTAGGGGATTACATGTCTTCAAGAATAAGGGCACCTTTTATTAGTCATAAATTGTACATTCCTATGGATTTTTATTACCTCATGTCACTATTATTTTTAAAGATTTTAAAAGCACATAAATTTTTCTAATTTTGAACAATCAGAGCTCCAACCCCAACATGAATATAAAACAACCTTCCATCAGATCTCCTAGAAGTTATTTCTTGTCAATCATAAGCAACAGTTTACTTCAGTCAACACAGGTAGGTCTGATAATTGGCTGGCTGCTACTAGCTGTTGGTTTGCAATCTATTCCAATACAAATAATAGCAAAGTTAACAGTAACAGCCACATTAAGTGGCTTATTTATTAGAAAGATTCCACAGCTTCCTTTGTCAGAGGGGAGAGGGAGGAAGTGACGGTGAGAGGGACTGCTCAAGTTTCCATAACTTGGCATCATGTTCTGCCATAATACTAAGTAAATCTTTCACGAATTACAGAACAATTTATTGTGTTTGGATATCTGACTAGAGTTATTTTATATAGTTTCTTTCTTAGTGTATCCTGCCTCATCGATTAAGGTGGCAAAACAAAACAGCATTTCTTTTCCTCTGAAGAGATAACATTTGAAATGTGATAATCACTTTGGACAAAAAATTGTCTTCTTGGAGATTATATTTTGATTTATAAATAATAAACCAAGTTGACATGGAAGAATAAATAACTACAATAACAAGGATTTACTTTTTTCTCTAGCTCTGATGAAGGTCTAAATACTCAGCAGTTAGTGTCAAACATAAGGACATCTGGCAAACCAGGATCAGTCAATCATGTCAGTCTGCATACCATCCCTCAAAGAAAACTGTCCTTTGGATCATGGAAATTTTGCAATTTTCAGCTTCATTTTTCATTCCAGTGAAATATAAAAGTCTTTTACGTGCCAGTTTTTTTTGTTTTGGGTTGATTGGTTTTTTTTTCAGTCAACATTTCAGTCTTACTTGGCTGGATCCTCAGCTTCCAATCTGCATAACTCCAGGAATTTCGAGCGAGCCATGCTGATATATGCCAGCTGTGGAAATGGTCTGTTTTGGGGAGTACAAGTTGATCTAACCTTCATGGGCAAATGTAAAGAAGTGCCCATCTAATTTATGTACCAAACAACAGCATACACACATTTATCAGTTATTTGACATAATCAAAATCAGTGATATAATTTTCTGGACTTGGGCATTTTTGGTGCCACGGGAAGGATGAACTGATCTATTTTTCTCAGCTTCCAATTCAGAAGTTATCATGGGACCATTTAGAGTAAGAATGTGCATTTAACAAGTTCTTCACAAACCAACATCCATGTTTTCAAGGTAATGAATGGGGAAGAAAAGACAGTAAATAATTATAAGAAGGAGGAATGCAGTGAAAATATCAAGTAGGCAAAGTCCAATGTCAGTAGCATAGGCACAGAAATTAACACTGAGGAATAACAAATGCCTCTTTCTAGTTGGAGCTCCTTTTTGACCTGTAACCTTTAGGTTTGAAACTTTATTTACTTCCCTGGGGTGGAGACTGGGCAACAGCTGTTCCTACAAAGGCAAAGGACTTACCCTTCCACTTTACTGTGGTTCAGATCCTAATCCCCAAATCATCCCCTTTACACAGATAGCTCCTGGGCTCTCTCTTGGAACAAATCAGTTAGTTTTCTCCAGGATGAAATATAAGTTTTTTTCTTGTTCTGGGAAAAAACATATCTATGGACTACATCCAGGAAGCAGAAGGGAGTTTTGCACCTCTGGTCAATCAGTCACCCAAGATCATCCTCTGCGGGTCTTTCACATTCCAGCATCCCGAGGTGCCCTCTTATCATTCTCTAAAATATGCAACATATGCTCTGCTTCATTAGAGAGCATTATTCTGGTGATCTTTTGCATTATTTCAGACACTTCAAACAAACAAACAAAAAAGAAAAGCCACCAAACCCACAAACAACAACAACAAAAATCTCAAATAAAAGTAGTTATTGCATTTCTGGGTCCCACTAGGTGGGCCCAAAGAAAAGGCCAATGCGGGAAAACACGGTCAGTCTGTTCTATGGGGGACTATCAATGAGCAGTGTGGGTGCAAACTGATCTGCCATTTCTGGTATGGGAACCAGATTTTCCAACGACTCAGAGATTGTTTTCTGAGTGGATACCCTTCTAACAAAGTGCTTTCAGAGCTAAGACTATGTGATAGTTTTCATCCAGAGACTGACAAAATTATTTTTTCATTTTTAAGTTCTGATGTTTTGTTGGGTTTTTTAATTAACCAGTTGGAGAAAAAAAAAGTATATATATCTATACAACAAAAAAGTATTAAGAACTGAGTCCAGTGGATCACCTGCATTCAGGCAGCAAAGGATATGCTATGTGTATGGGTGTATGGTTTATTTCTCTATTTAGCAAGATCTTTTCTACAGAAAACTAAAGAAACAGAGGAGGCTTTCTTAAATTAATACATACTATTTTCTTCACTAACCTTATTTCGTGTAATGGAAAAAGAAACAAAAGTAAATGCTACTTAATTTGGCTAGTTTAATCTTTTGTCTACATGCAAATAACTCAACAAATCTATGGTATAAGAAAGAACATCCATCTGGTTTATATGCAAGTAAGTTCATGGAAACTTTATTAGTATGGTCTTTCCCAGCCTCAAAAGAAAAACAAGATCTTCAATAAAAGTTAACTTTCTCCTATTAAATTGGATTTAAAAGAAAATGTAATTTGTAAAAATAAACTTTCTTTATTAATGATGACAAAGTTCTGTATGTATAAGAAGAATTTAGGTCATTCTTTTACGTCCTGTTATTAATAGAACTTTTAAAAAGATATGAGAGCTATATTTTACCATATTGCCACTGAAAATTGTCCTTTTAGAGCAGGAGAATATGAGTCACCATGTAAGGAAAAATATGATGAGGGAGGAACTGGATAATATCTATATTACAAAAATATATAAAAACCTTCACAGAAGTATATCTGTCTAAGAAGAACAGCAAACGAACAACTTACTGGTTCCTATCTATGATTTACAGCCTTTTAGGAATTGAACTGTTGGTCATGTTCTCAGTAGGACTGATACAAATTCAGGTGAAGGGACTAGGAATTCCTTTGCCCCTTCCATGGATGAAATGTGCTCAGTGAGGAACAAAGAGAAGCAAACACAAAAATCCTGTGGCATAAAATTTTTCCTCTTGCAGGATGACCTTGTAGTTGATCCATTTTAGTGCTGGCCATTTAATGATTGTTCCGTACATGCCATATGATGGCACTCAAGATGATCTGCTCCATAACCTTGCACGGCACCGAGGTCAGACTGACAGGCCTGTAGTTCCCCAGATCCTGCTTTCAGCTCTTGTCAATGGGTGTCACATTTGCTAACCTCCAGTCAACTGGGACCTCCCCAGTTAGCCAGCAATGCTGATAAATGACTGAAAATGCCTTGGTGAGCACTTCTTCCAGCTCTGTCAGTACTCTTGGGTGGATCCCATCCAGCCCCATAGACTCGCGTGTGTCCTAAACACCTCCTAAACAGGTCAAAGTCTGCCCCCCAGACATCCAAAGTTCTGTCCTAAACACCTCCTAAACAGGTCAAAGTCTGCCCCCCAGACATCCAAAGTTCTGCTGATCCAAAGAAGGCACAGATCAAACTCATGGTTACATGACATCTGTTACTTATAATTCTAGCAATGCAAAGTGCCATGAACTTGGCTTTACAACTTAGTTAAGCCAGGCTTATGGCTACTTTGCATTGCCAAAGTGCAGCAAAGCATTTAGAAGGTTCCACCGTGTCTGGTCGTCAAATGGTAGATACATAAACTGCAACACTGGCAGTAGTAACTCATCCACTTCATTGTCAAGCTTCCCTCTCTAGTGTTGGCATGTGACTAAAAAGTTCTTGAAGTGTTTAATTCTAATTAATTTAGTCTGTTGGTTTGATACCATTCAAGTATTTTTAGGCTAAGTTACACTTCACTGGGTAGCTAGAAATATGACCTTTCTGAGCGAGAGAGGGGCCAAGCCCCTTCGAGTACTGGAAGGGGTGTCGCTCTTACCTACATCATGCCAAATCAATTGCATATGAAAGTCAATTCCTTAATTTGCAATAGCATAGTAAATCTAAATGCAAAGAACCACATAACCATGCAGACTACATCCAGTATCAAGGCTCAAATATTTATCAGAACTACTGTGTCTGTATTGATAATGTATGGACAAGTAAATATCATGAATGTGTTAAGAGTGCTTTGAACAATCAACCTGTGAAACTTTTCACAGCCTCTTACTTAGCAAAGTTAATAACTTGCTTTAGTGATGAAGAAATATGACTAAGATAGCACTTCAGACTGATATAGTATGTTACGTATTTTCCCATTCTCAAAGCAATATAAGAAAACATGTATTAGCTTTCAGCCCATGAAAACTAAGCAATCCAATAAGGAGAAGAGCCTATTGAAAAATCTCTTTTATAAAAGGAAGTCTTTGAATTAGCAGCCTTCTGGGAAATATCACTACGAATTATTCAACCATCTAATTGAACTTGTGTTGAACCATTTTCCTTTTCCTTTCCTTTGAAGGGTTTTGCAGAAGCTCAAGAAAAAGTCAAAACTTCCTCACTCCTGAAAAATGAATGCAGACTGTTCCTCACTCCAGTAAACACTGCATTTTTGTAAAGAAAGAGAACAGCTGGTGCATGAAATCAAGCTTACTCGACATTTCAATAAAACATCCCTAAAGATATATCTTTAGATAAACATCACCCCACAATCCTTTTCTGCATGGATATGAAACCTCTTAAACAGTAAAGGCAGGAATATTTGTCTCGTGTGTATGAGGTGGTGTGTTCGGCCTAGCAGAAAGGCTTGTTATCCCTCTAAGCTCCCACAGGCCTGTGGAATAAAAGTGGGATGTGCATCAGTGGTTTTCTGTGGGCTCCCAGACCATGTCAAACTGCCTATGACATGCTCTTCTTTCAGTATATGGGAAATACTGCTTTGCAACCTGATGCCAGGAAGGGATAGTAGCTGGGAGCGGAGAATATGGGGGCTTAAAGACATCAACAGTAAATGTACATTCCAGAAAGTGGTTAATGGTCAAGAAAATCAGGAGTTCACTGAGGCAAGACAGAGAGGAATATCCAACTTGTTCTTTTGATTGATGGTCAGCAGAATGACAAGGATCAAGAGAAAATAAGCACAAAAAGACATTTCAGTAAGGAAAACAAGGCATTAATAGTGAATATCATGCCTAACGCTGATGATGATTTATAGTCTGGCTTGCAGACAAAACCACCAATCTAGTACTGCTAATAACATGAGAGGAATGGTAAACTCCAAGGCCTTTTTCATACATGATAGAGTACACAACAGCTGCAAAGTTTCTTTTGGAGGTTTGTTTCCCTTTTAGAATCACCTGTAATCATTCAGTTTGCAAGGTCATTAATCCAGAAAAAGTTCTAAGGTGCCAGTTTAAGACTGAAACTGAAAATAATTCTGGTCAAGAAATAAATTTCTAGCTTCTTGCATGAGGCAGAGTAAATCTAACTTCATGATGTGAAGTAATCGGGTATGAGGCGCTTACACCTATAGAAAAACATTTATATGACAGGTTTATGTTCTCACAGTAAATATATGACAAAAACTGTTTTTTTCAGGGAGCATATGGATTGCACATGATAATTTATTTTTCTAAAAAGAAATTGATTTCAAATGAACTTCAATATCTCTATTTTTTTCTTAACTGTGATAAAATGTGTACTATAAAATGCAGTGCTCACCAGCTCAGTTCTTCCTGTGCCTAAGGAGATTTTAATAGCAGTCTCTCAGCTTACAAAATATCCCAACTGCCAGGTAATAGAGTCATTCTGTTATATGTTATCTCAACTTGGATTTAAGTAATTTATAAAAAGTTACTCCAGGCAGACAGATTGAGGGAGACATTTGAAAATACTCCTGATAATTAGGCAATTTACCTGAAAAGTTATTTACACTGTTTCAGTCCCCGTTCTGAATTGGACAAAGATGTGAACAGTTAGTCTACAAGATATTCTTAGGAAGCTTATTTCAACCTTTCCTGTTGACATTGTTCCACTCTAGATAAAATACTCAAAAGGTCATTGAGATGGAGAACAAGAATAGCTCTCCAGCCTTCTAGCTACGACCCTCTCTCAGGAGATGGGAACACATGGATCACCTCTCTCCAGTAAATATTTTATTGAGTATATGCACTGGAACAGTGTCAACATGAGACACTGAGAGAGCCCTTTTATGTTAGTTTTAAGTGAAGGGCAACCATTTAAAAGTGTGAGATGTGAATTTGAAACGATACATGCAGAGGGGTGAACTAAATCTAGGTTTTTCACATCCTGCATACTGCTGCTTGAGTCCCTGAGCATATGAGAACTTCTTCTTCTTCTGGCTACTTGAGTTTTTGGGTTGGATTTTTTTTTTCTTTAATAGCATAAATGGCCACAATTTCTTCATGGATTTATTTATTAGTGTCATGCTTTAACCCCAGCTGACAGCTAGGACCATGCAGCTGCTTGCTCACTCTAATCCCTGGTGGGTTAGGGGAGAGAATCAGAAAAGCAAAAGTAAGAAAAAACTTGTGGCTTGAGATAAAGACAGTTTAATAGGTACTGAAAAAGACATGCACACAAGTAAAGCAAAACAAGGAATTCATTCATTGCTTCCTGTTGTTCAGCTGTCTCCAGGAAAGAGGGCTCTATCACACATAATGGTTACTTACAAAAACAAATGCCCTAACTCTGAATGGGCTTTGCTTCCCTCTTCTTTCCCCAGCTTTATTTACTGAACATGGCATCACATGGTATGGAATAGCCCTTTGGTCAGATGGGGTCAGCTGTCCCAACTGTGTCCCCTCCCAACTTTTTGTGCATTTCTAGCCTATTCTCTGTTGGGATGGTATGAGGACCAGAAAAGGCCTTGACTGCTTAGCAATAACCAAAAACACCAATGTGCTATCACCAGTATTTTCATCCCAAATGCAAAACACAGCACTATGTCAATATGACGTGTATTACATGCTATTTCTTGCTTCCTTCTTCTGTCTTCTTCCACCAAACTGCTGCAGAATTCCTAGTGTTCCTAAAAATTAAGTATATTCTTACTCTCTTCTAAATACAAAATCCCAGTCTCCTTTTTGCGCAATTTTGTTTTCAAGATATTTAACTTAAAGAACTTTGACCTTCTTTTTAAACTGAGAAGTATGCATATGTGTGTTTAAGAGAAAGAGAGAGATAAATTTGTTATTTATCACCAGTTGACTGAAATACACAGTTCTCAAGTCATGGTGGGATAACTTTGTTTCACAACCATTCAAAACACTAATACAAGAATATATCATTCCTACCTTCAGATATGCTCAAATAGCTATGAATATTCATATATGTTCAAATGCAAAAGTATATATGCTACATAAGAATTTCAGAGGAAAAATTAGTCTCTCAAGCTCAGCTCAGTAAACGTGAACACTGATGATTTATTTGGGCTTTATGTGGATCATTTTCTTTTTGGATTTTATATTGGAGAAAAAAAAAGTTTGTATTGGCAACACTTCTTTGCACGTACTGAGTTACATACACCACTTCTGAAATTGAGAGGCCCTTTTTAAAAGGACACACTTGAAAAGCTTTTTGCTCTTACATGTATGGTTTCAAAGGAGAAAAGCATTGTATTCTACCATAATTTTCACAGAGGTATTTTACCTTAGGATATATCACTTGCTCTATTTTGAAA
The DNA here is from genome assembly GCA_025769975.1 of Gallinago jamesoni. Lineage (NCBI taxonomy): Eukaryota > Metazoa > Chordata > Aves > Charadriiformes > Scolopacidae > Gallinago > Gallinago jamesoni. The sequence goes on from JAOQGH010000001.1 coordinate 160,499,430, forward strand.
AGTATCACAGAAATGTCATTCCACTGGTTTTTTGTCCCTTTTTGTAACTCTGTATCCAAAAGAAGCAACGACCTTTAAAGTACATGAGTGATGTTATCCTCTTGTATTCCTCTTCTTTAGCCTAGCATGAAACTTTCAGTCTTGCATTATTGAGCAGTGGTCATTTTTGTTGCTTGAAAAATCACCTATGTTATTAATATTCACTTCCAGACCTGTTTCTGACTTTAAAATGTTCTGAATGTTGGTGTATTATTATTCATTATATTGTTCCAACTCACTAAGAAGTAAAAGCGAGCAACCAGAGAGAAGGATTTTTGGAGATAGAGCTGAATTCAGAATTAAAATGAAAGAGTGTGGGAGAGTTTTCATTTGTAATGTAACTTTTAGAAGCTACTTTTGGTTGAGGAGGGAAACAACCATCTAGCAGATGATACTTACTTTGCCTCATGAAGTATGTGTGTTTTAAGTCTTTCTCATGAAGTTGTCTTAAAATTCTATTACATAGAATACTTGGTCTAATTTGCCCTGCTACAGCAGCTTTCACAATTTTTTAGCACAAGAACATAAAAATATCTGATATATAACATAACATAAATAACATATAACATAAAAATAATCTGAAAACATTGCAGCTCTACTCTTGTTGAGATGCAATACAATTTATTAATCTGCCCAGTAGAGAAATCTCATCTCTCTGTACATATAGGCATAAAATCAGGTGAGGGAACAGACCACTTATTTTTCTTCCAAATAAAGGCAAAATATATTCCCTAAAAAGGAGACTTCAGTAAGGTGGATATTCTTAAATTTCTTCATAATCTGTTTAATTATTTTGTAATTTCATGTAGTTCACACACATAAAGGGTATACATATATACGTACACAAACACAGTTGTTCAGGAAAATGCTCCCAACCCAATGTCCTGAGCCTTGTGAATGTGTATTTTCTCTTTTGTAAAAACTGTAGTAAAAAAAATGTTTAGGTGTACCTCAACAAAAAGGCAGGATACAGAGCACAACTAATAGTAATATTTAAATATTCTTACTACAGTAATTCTTATCCTTCTTTCCCCAGTATCCAGTTCCCTAATGTTATGAGCCTTTGATTCTTGCTGCTTTCCAGGCCTTTGCTCTTTCTGAAGATCTTTCTGGAAAAACTTGTCAGTGACAGCTGCAATAAATGACACCACCTTGAAATAATATCTGGAGGTGGGTTTTTTTGTGGTTAAACTTATTTCATTTACATTGCTGCATGTAGCATAGACATAAGCATGGATGTACCTGACATGGTTAGGTTTAACATGGTATAACATGACCTGTTAAAAACATATAGAAAATACATTCAGATTCTTCATTTATTGAAGCTTCTACGAGTTTTCAGAAATTTCAGTGCTCAGAACATGAAGCCAATGAAACTTGTTTCTCAAGAGAAAATGCTGAAGAAATGCAATAAGTCATTTAGAGAAAGCTGCAAAAAAGGTTCAGGTATCTTTCACTGGAGTCGGTTTGATTTCGTCAAATTCATTAAGCCCTGCTACAAACACCTCTATTATGATGTCTGACAAAGAAAGAAATTCTCATTCATTTTTAGTAAAACAAGAAGTTATTTGAGCACCAGCAGTCATGAAGCCTGATTTTGTATGGATTTGCTTCTCATGGTTGACTGCAAGCTTTGATTGAAACTTTCCCCATAAAGTTGCTTTTTTATGTGGCTTCTTTGCTGTTTGGTAACAAAGCTGCAGTCAGCTGTACCCCACAGTTATCATCACTTCTAGTATCTTTTTTCATCACTGTAGCTGCATATTTCTTAAAGAAATATCTTTGTCTGTGAGACTCTCCCTTATGTCCAATTTGACTGAAATCAAGTATGACTGCATAAACATTATTTCCTTAGGAAACTGTACTAAAATCTTCAATAACAGAATAAAAGTCTTCCATAGCCATAATCAGATCCTGTCTCAAATTACACTTTTCCTGTACTAGCAGATAATGCTGTCCAATCCTGATCCCATCCTATCACTAGCTGCCTAAGGAAATTTTCAGGTGCTAGAGAACAAGAAAAAAGCTTACTTTTAGGCTTAAGAAGCATTTTCAGTGTAAGGGCCAAAGTTTTAGAAATGTAAACCAGCATGGATTCTCGGACAAGATAATTCCAATAGTTTTTTATGCACCATGAAGACAAAATCAGCCAGTAAAATAAATACTTTCTAGCTTGAATAATTACCAAAAGGTAGAAAGGTAGAAAGAAAGGACTGGCATAGATAAACCCAAAATCTCAGAGTCACTCTAATATCACCTATGGCATTTTTTGAAGGAATGAGACGATCTCTTCAGGAATGATTCATTGCCACAGTACTGAAATACATACGGATCAACACTTGTACAAACAGTTGTGTACACAGTTCATTGATTCTCAAGTGCATTTACAATACTCTCATGGGCCTACCAAGAACTTCATATGCTGCCACTATGTGAAAATAGGTTCTTTCAAATAATCACAGTATTTCACCCTACCTGTCAAAATTATGACCACTGGGAACAAGGCTGAATACAATATGGACCTAAGAAGAACTAATTTGAAAACCACTGCTATAGGTTTGTGGACTGCGATGTATTAAAACTTCATGGGCTTTCAGACTTCCATATATTTTTACTAATTTCCATTGCAATGCAATGCAAAAATGGCAGTAAATAGACTTTTACTCAAGAAGTACATCAAAGAGCCAAATATACATATAGGAAGTTATACCATTATCACCTTCTTTGATTATAGTATCTAAATATCCTACCTGCCTACTTCTAATCCTTTTTCCTTTCACAAGGATGTTATTCTACCATTACAAAACTATTTTAGTAGGTGTTTTCCAAAATCCAGGATAATCCAAGAGTGTGTGTGTGTACCAAGAGCATACATGTGCTACTCATGTTGATTGACCCTGATCCCTCACAATAAGGACATTGAATGAAGTTTTATTTCTTATGAATACGCTTACTTGCATGGCTTATTTGCTAACCATAGGAGGTGGGCATTTAATCTGTCAAACATTTGTAAAACACCAAAAGCAATGCAACCTTTGACCTGGGTCACTGAAACTACACCTACTTCTTGTGGTTTTTCTGTTCACCCAGCCTGTTTCATATATTTGTCCCATGCCTTATGAAGCATGCAGACAGAATATGATCTTTGACATTCAGCCACCTGTGTCCCATACTTTTTGTGTGAAAAAAATAAATGACAGGTCTGGAGATTAAGACCAGGCCTCTCTCTTTCTCTTTCTCTGTGTCTCCTTTTCCCTTTATCTTTTTCTTTCCTACTTTTTTTTTCCTTAATTCAGGTGTTTTGCCAGATGAGCTGCAAGACCTATCTGTGCTATAAGTTGTAAAAGCTTATTTCTATTTCTACTGAACTTTTGCTAGATATGTATTATATAGCTTTACATGACCCACTATCTTTCAATTTTGTGCAAAATATTGAGATTAGATCATTCTCCCAATATAATTGATGGTATAGTCATCATTGGCTTCCACACGAATAATGAAAGAGACATGACATTGCTTTTTCACAACACATTAAGGAAAAGATAAAAGATTTTTTCATCTGAACCGTATTTTTATTTCTATTTCTATTTCTATTTCTATTTCTATTTCTCTCTTAGCCTTAATGCTACAGCATGCTGACTCTTTTCTACATTAATATAGGGATATTATTCACTTTAGTAATAATTTTGCTCAAAGCACATTTCTAAGTGGAAAAAAAAGTGCAAAATATATAACTTTGCAGCACTTACTCATGCTTATTACCATTAACTGATGTTAAGTTGATTAAAGTAAGAATGATCTTGCTTAACTTCAGTTGTTTCAGAGTTGGACATCTCAGCCAAGGTACTCCTCCTAGTTCCCTCATAGTCATTGCAGGGCGACAGGATCGTCTTTGTCTTGGATGAATCATTCAGTGCAAATGAGAATTCCTTCATAGAGAAAGAGAAATTAATTTGGGCAACTTCAGGCATAGGTATCTCGTGGTTTTGTAGACACTTGAATATGTTGTTAGGCTACCATTTGCTTGTCTGGAAGGTCACAGATTTCTCTCTCATGGGTCATATTTTCTGGCCAAATCTGGATGTCTAAATAACTTCAGTGTTGTGTCTCAGACAATATAACATGCTTACATTTAGGAAATTGGACCATGCCTCTATTTCTGACAGCGTCCTTTTTTCTAGTGGTAACATTGAAATGAATCCTACTCACACTCTTCAAATACCACAATTAATTTCAGTAGGAACGGCTGTAGGTTAGGCAGAATGTTACATTGGCTGACCCTCAGTGAGCATAGTAGGCTCCAGGAGCCAATATTAGTTTAGACTAACAGTAAGTCGCTAGAACTCTATTGACTACAATATTTTACAGATTTAATTAAAAGCTAAAGCTGAGACACATTTCTTCAACATAGCAGCTAAATGTCACACTACTTATTCTACTTTTGCTGTTTGCTGAAGTCATATTCAGTAGATGAAAACAGTGAAGTTAATGAAGAAGTACACTTTAGTAATGAAAGTTGTCTGCTCCTGGTACACAGAAGTAAGAAACATTTTAATCATGCATTTTAAAGAGTATCCTCTTTAAATAATTAGTACCATGTTCAGCTTATTCAGGTCTAGTTTTTAAATTTTAATAGATGTTCAAAAGTAAGATAAAAATCATATCCTATAAAACATTAAAGAGGCATGCACAAGAAAACACTGTAATTCCCTGCATGCAATTCAATTTAATCAGATATGGAAACGGTTATAAATATAAAAAATTAATAATAGCATTATTTCATAATTAATAATTTCATATTCCCTTTATCATGGTGAAAGAAGATATAGAGAAGCCAAAGATCTAGCCACAGCTGCACTTAGATGAAGGCAATAGCAGAATCAGTGGTTTGCAAAGCTGGGAGGGAGCCATTAAAAAAATAAAACAGCAGTATCTCCTCACACTACTGCTGCCAGATGGCTTCAGTCCTTCCATTCTTCAACTTCTGGTTGCATGGCTGAGCCAAATTAAAAAATATACCAGATGCACTTTTTTGGATTATGTCCCATTTTATGTTCTCCTAATCAAGAATGGGGGAAGGGTGGGGGAGAATGAACTAGATATACAGTGGGAAGTTTAAAGATAAAAGAACCAAAAATATACAAGAACTATGAAGCAACCAAGCAGGGCACAGGAAGTCAAAAACACTAGGCACAGGAAACATACGGAAAAAAAACACATCTTTCAGCAGAAGACTAGCTATAGGGAAGAAGTAATATCTAGGCGTGAGCTGGCACTAGAAAGGGAATAACTGTAGCTGTTTCACTCCAGAGAAGTACAGATTTATAGGTCACTATGCTAGGAAAATGTTGATGTTAGTTTCCGCAGTGGGACCAAAAGATGTGGAACTGTTAGAGTGGGTCCAGGGGAGGGACAGAAAAATGATCAGAGGGGTGGAACACCTCTCCTATGAAGATAGGCTGAGAGAGTTGGGTTGGTCAGCCTGGAGAAGAGAAGGCTCTGGGGAGACCTTACTGTGACATTTCAAAGGGGGAACATACATAGGTTTATATGAAAGGCAAAGAAAGACTACCTGTAGAGACAGAACAAATGGCAATGGTTTTCAACTGAAAGAGGGTAGATTTAGATTGGACATTAAGAAGATATTATTTTTTTTTTTATGATGAGAGTGGTGAGACACTGGAACAGGTTGCCCAGAGAAGTTGTGGATACACCATGACTGGAAGTGTTAAAGATCATATTGGATGGGGCTTTGAGCAACCTGATCTAGTGGAAGCTGTTCCTGCCCACAGCAGGGCAATAGGTCTAGATGGTCTTTAAAAATCTCTTCCAACCTAAACCAACCTATGATTATATGATTCAATGAAGCAAGATTGAGCCATGCCTTCTAAAACATAATGTAACTCAATGAACAAAAAGTTAGCTTTCCATTATCCAAAATACTGATGGACTTGAATAATGTAAATTCCCAACCATGCAGGTGTTTCAAAATTCCCTTGGCAATAAGGATCAGAAACCGCTCAGCTTGAATCCAGCCAGACTTACTGACTCTAGTTCAATGCTTGATATGTCAAATCCAAGGAGGTTTCTGGAAAGTTTGGGAGGTATCTGTGGACTGTGAGGAAAAGTACTCCAAGATATGAGTCAGACAAAAATCAATGTGAATTCAGTGCTAATGCAGTGAAATCGGACTGCAACCAAAACTGTACTAAACCAATAAACATTCTAGGACTCTGGACAGTATAGTGCCCTCTATCCACAGGCTAGTCCATACTATGTCTGTCTGTATCTACGAGAGATTATTAATTTTGGCACAAGGACAGATTAATCAGTTAAAATGTTGACCGGTTAGAAATACAAGAAGTCCTGAATAGCTGCCTTAACAATAGCCAGCAGTCTGTAGAGTCTTCTACAGGAAGAGTGAAGAATAGAAACGAACCTGTTTTGAAAGAAAAGACTACCTAGAGAGGTCATGGTGTCCCCATCCTTGGAGAATCTTGACACCTGACTACACATGGTACTGGGCAATGTGGTCTAGCTGATCCTGTATGTGTGAGAAGGTTAATCTAGATGATCTCTACAAGTCCCTTCTGACTTCAACTATTCTGGGACTCTGGAAAGCAGAAATAATACTGAACAACTCTGCCTACATAAAGCCATTTCTCAACTGTAAACCATCACTTTCATAGCTGTCATACACAAAGCTTGCTAACTCTCTGTCAATTCTTCTTCCTAAAAGTTCCATTTTCCCTTTTTCCCTCACCAAATTCCCACATTCCAGTGCTCTTTTCTGCTTCTATCCCATCACAACTGCTACACAAAGAAAACCTGACTGTCTTATTACAATGAATATTTTGCTGTCTGTACTCTGACTTCTTATTGTTGTGATATAGTGTGGAGAACATCAAGCAGATTTTTTTTCCTCAGCCTAGAAATACTGGAGTTCAAAGACTGCAGTCCTATACCAAAGTATATAGAATGCTGAGAATACCAAAACTGTTGGTTTTGCTTTATTCAAAACTGCTAAAAACTACAAAACTGCAGACATATTTTTGAAATGTGAATCTGTTGTTAGATTGCAAAGTCAACCAAAAAAAGTGAATTGTTTAATTTATTATACTGTAGAAACAAAATGTAATTGCTGACCTCTGTTAAAAATGTTCTAGTTGATGCCAGTGAAATTACAAGCTATAAGGGCATTCAATCAACTTTCATGGCTGTGGAGTTAGGCCAATCTTAAATAATTTGGAAATCTGAAGACAAATCTTCCCCAAACAATCCTGATTTTCTTATCCTGCTCCAATTCTACGTTTGGTCTGAAAGTCACTCATTTTTGCAGGAGTCATTGAAGTATTTTATATGGGTTATATGGGTTCTTGTACATCTTGTGCATCACCAAAGTATTAAAATTTCTTTTTTTTATCTCGTTTTGCAGTATACCCCATAGACTATTGTTAGCAGTACAGCAGCCCTTTATTCCTATGGGAACTCATCCCATTTGGGATAGCCACAGAGAAAATACCTTTTACTCCATAGCTTATATCCTTCCTATACAGTTTATTTGTTTATAGCCCTCTTCTGAAAAATATAGCCCCCAGCCATCAAATCCTTGAAAGAGAAAATATACCTTGTATTCAGCTCATCATGCTGAAAAAAGTTGAGCCGTACCACAGAAGGTGGATTTGATGTGGTCATGAGAACCCAATGTGGCAACACAATGCCCTATTACAATCTGGAGATGTAGCAAATGTTCCAGTATGCTCATCAGTTTTGCAAGAACATAATACATGTCTGTTCTGTTGAATAAAATGGACATCTATTTTAATGACAAATACTTCAGAAATAAGTCACCAGAATTTCAAGCTGAATTAGTGTAGTTATGAAAGATGTGATTTGCAACTGGTTGGCATCTGGTTTTGATTAGAATGTTTTTACTCTCTACAGCATAGAAATGTGCTTCCCATAGTTAACGGATGTATTATTGGCAAAGGACAATGAAATAAATTCCAGATTCAATTCATCCTCCACAGTGATGTTCTTTATCATAAAAAACAATTACTTCACTTGTCTTGATAAAAATCAAGGCCTCATTTGACCCCATGCTACAGGCGAGTAGAGTGTTCTCCTCTAATGGAAATGATTTCTTATTTCCTACCTTTGATCCTTGTGAGTCAACCAACCATATGAGGCCACAAAGTCAGAGGTTACTTTAAATCATTTCTTGTGATTTTTGCTTCATAATAATTTCCACAGGATGGCAAAGCTTTTGGGTTTTTTCTGCAATTTTCTTTATTACCAGCTTTTACGAGTCTGGGTGAAAGTTGTATGGCAGGTTTATGATATAGCCCTGTTAAAAAGAGACAGATCCTTATCATGGAAAAGCTTGGCATGCTTCATCAAGGCTAACAGAGCTGTGCTGATTAACATGGACAAAAAAACAGGGATAATCCCTTATTTAGGAAATAACCATGAATTTAGCAACATTTCTAGGATCTTTGGTATCAGTACATGAAGCACACCTTTTAAATGAAAGAGATTAGAAAAATTTGTAAGTGACCAAGTGAGAATTAAGAGAGAGTTCCTGATGCAAAAAGTGAAGACATAATTATATGTTGCACTGGACTTTCAAGTACTTATACTGAACCACGATCAAATCTATCAAATATTTTGTGCTGCTAATCTGAGCAGTTCTTCTGACTGTGTATTAATTAGAAATTATTGTTAGCATCATGACTGCTTGAACTCTGAAAAAAAAAGAGTTAAATTACAAAAGAAAGCTTTTAAAATGCAAACATAAACCGCAGTCAGCTAACAATTTAATATCATAGCTTTGATTCTGATATTTAAAAACCTCTCAAACAAAATCTCTCTACTGAGATTGAGAATATTTTAGAAACATCTATGAACAATTGTGTATTGACTTTGGTGCTTATAAACTTTTTATTGTTTGATATTTGTTATTTGCTTTGGTTTATATTTCTTATTACAAAAATTTCTAAAAATTCTGATTTTGTCTTTTAGTGTGAGTACTGACTCGGTGCATCTTATTTCTTCTTATTTTGGTAGTAAAAGAAAGGAAAAATCAATTTCCTTGTCTGTTTGCTGTGTATTTTCTTACTCAAGTCACTAAAAAATGTTTACAAAATATGGCATTTTAAACAAAGAAACTAAGATTGTGGGGGGAAACTAAGCTTTGGATAGTAAGAAAGGGACAAAACTTTGATATGAACACTCCGATTATTTTGTCTCTGAATGTCAGAAATTTCAAAACTTAATTGTGGAAGTATGTGAAAGATTTGTTTCCATGAAAGGGAAAAAAAAAATTGATACCTAACATTCCTCTCTAAATACACATTGCAATAATTATAATATCTAACCATAGTTCCTAACTATTGCACATGAATGACAAACAAGCAGAAGACTTAGGCTGTGAACCCTGATTTCTACAGTTTGGAAATAAGCATCTGAATCTCAGTGAAAATCAGGTTCAAACACTTTTCTCTAGTGCTTCCTCCTGTTTATCTTAGACCTTGCCACTCAACAGGATGGCTGTCCTGAATCCCACTCTGATATGCCTGACTCTTCCTTTTATAGGTCATTTAGGTTAGTAACTCAGCTCCATAAATTCCTAGAAACAGCAGCCCAACTTTTAAATGTTGTAGGTGCCTATATATGTAAACTTCCATTTGAGTTCCTTGCTGAAGCTAAGCAAGAGAAAATTATATGAAAACTAAAAGGTCATCTAGACACCACCTTTGGTCAATTCAAGTCCACAACGGGGTTCAGACATAATTTCTAGACAAGGTGATTCCTTATGAGATGGAAGCACATCCATCTGCATCTGCTTCTTTCTGCTCTGGTTTACTTCATACAAGCATTGTCAATTGATCACTGAGGTTTGCAAGAGTTCTTTGCTCTTTTTGGGGGTTCTGCTGAAAGTATTCAAAATGGCTTTTAGTAAATTATAGGAGGAAATTTACTCTAAAAGTGTGCTGCAAACCAATTACCATTTTGCTTTTAAAGCTCAATACTCTGCCTATGAAAGACAAGTCTTGGGCAACAAGAGAATATTCTTAGTAGGTACTATAGATTTACTTTTTTCCCCTGCTGTAAATAAAAACTGGCTCATTTTTACCCTCCTTCTGTGAGTTGAAGCAGTTTGCTTCCCATTATTCTTATGTTTTATTCTTTATATTTCCTTTCCTGATGCTGTCATGAGCTCTTAAGTCTTAAAAAACTTCACAATTCCTCTACTATAGTCATTACTATCACAGTCACCAGTCACCAGTCACATAAACACAGTTTCATGCAGCTGCAACCAGTTTCACATGGTCAAAATGGCATTTCAAAAAGAGGAGGGTTTTCTCCTGTTTTCTTCTTTATTTGGTGTATTTTAGGTAATTCAGGCTTTCTCAGCATGAATAGCAATACAATACAGACTTCAACCAACTTGTCCTTCCTGCAATGCTAACCAGTAAGGAAGGATTCCAAAGAATCAATCACAGGAAATGTATTTTTAGCATAGGAGAGATATCAAACCTTAAACTGAACAACTCTGTAACATGTGTTGTTTTCCCTTTTTACAGAAATACTGAGGAATGGGAAATGCAATATATCCACAATTACATTAATTTATTTAGGTTCCATGTGGTTTTCATATGAACATTAAAATAATCTAAAATACAATGTGACAATTAAGCAGAAAGATTTTTTAGCTTTTCAGTTAATTTTCTATCTGAATGAAAAAAGCACATGACAGCATAATTCCACCACAATATTGTGATTATATTTTTACTGGAGTTGGAGATGTCCCTCTAAAAACAGTACATCTTGGCTACTACATCAGTTCAGTGCTACTTGCCAATGTATCTCTTACGACATTACTGAAGGCAGTATGAAATTTAGAGGGAGAGCATTGCAATTCCAACCAACGTTTCACCTAGCTTGGGGTCAAATGTGGCGATGGTTTCACTCAATAGGTTTACACCAAAAAAATGCTTTTGCTGTGCAATATTGTTCCTGAAAGTCCAGCCCCTACGGGTACTCTGAGGAATGGCAACTAAGATTATCACATTCACATGTTAAAATGGGGGATTGGGTTGTGCAAGAGTTACTATGCTCATTGTTTCACCTCTTGATGGACAAAGTCCAGATTATTTTGAGGCATTCGGAGGATAAATGGCACATTACAAAAATGGATTTGCTTTTCTTTTCTTTTGAACACAAAAGAAAGTGACTGTTCAATTGATTTTTGGAAGAGTTCATTGTCCCATACAAACATGCTGTTATAATTATTTTTTTCAAATTATTGCCTCCTCTAGCTAGGTCTAGCCTAGACACTGGCAAGAATAGCAGACCAAGTCTCCAATGCAACATAATCTCCAACACACTTACAATCATTTATTCATATTTTTAGAGTTAATTTTGTTTTTATTCTTCTTTCCCTTTTCATGCCTTTTTTTTTCCCGCCCTGACAAAATCCTGGGTCTTTAAGCCATGTGCTTCCCATCTGTTCTTACACTAAGTGGAAATGATTAGAGAAAATTGTATTTTACCTTCCAAATGCTTTTCTTTCCACCTGCCATTCTTCCAGGAATATTTGGCTTCGTCTCATCATTATTCCTCAGGTCTGCTATCATATTCTGTCAGCAATACAAAGCATTCTGAGAACCTCCCCATGAAGCAATTGCATGGAGGTCTAGATCCATGTGCTGCGTGGTAGGTGAAACCTTGTATTGTACCAAACTGTAGTTAAAAAAAAAAGGTGTCTAATTTCAATACATCAAGACTTCATCCTGTTTCTCAGAGGTATTTGAATTTACAATACTACATGTTTAAAAAAGTTGTAGAGCAATAGTACCCAGCTAACAGAAAGACAGACAGGTTAAGCAAATAAAATACTCTATTGAAATCCCAAAATTGGAAACATAATCTCTGCATATGGTTAACTACATCAGTTTCCTCAGTATTTGTCAAAGTCAGGTTTCACGGAAAGTGAAAAGTGGTGAGTATCATAACAAGCAGGTTGTTTGGTTTTTTTCACCTGGCTAAATGAAACCCTGATCCCCTGCTATACTAATACTTATTCTATCCTTTTTTTTTCTTTTCTTTTTTCCTCAGATATATGGAAAAAAAATTATTCACATTAATTGCAATTCTTCAGCTGACATGTAACTGAGAATCCGTGTAGCTCATCAACATGCTGGAGGGAAGGAATGCCATTTAGAGGAACCTGGACAAGCTTGAAAGGTGAGCATATGCCAGCCTCATGATGTTTAACGAGGCCAAATGCAAGATCCTTCACCTGGATCGTGGCAATCCCAACCCCAGATACAGGCTAGGCAGAGAACAGATTGGGAACAGCCCTGAGGAGAAGGACTTGGGGTAGTTGGTTGATGAGAAGCTCAACATGAACCAGCAATACTTGCTTGGAGACCAGAAAGCCAACTGCATGCTGGGCTGCACCAAAAGAAGTATGGTCAGCAGGCCAAGGGAGGTGATTCTACCTGTCTATTCCACTCTGGTGAGACCCCACTTAAGAGTACTGCATTCAGCTTTGAAGTCCTCAGCACAAGAAGGACATGGACCTGTTGAAACGGGTCCAGAGGAAGGCCACAAAGATGATCAGAGGGTTAGAGCACCTCTGCTATGAAGACAGGATGATAGAGTTGGGATGTTCAGTCTGGAGAAGAGAAGGCTCCAAGGATACCTTATATCAGCCTTCCAGTATCTGAAGGAGGCCTACAAGAAAGCAGGAGAGGGACCTTTTACAAGGGCATGTAGTGATAGTACGATAGATTTAGATTAAATATCAGGAAGAAATTTTTCACTATGAGGGTGGTGAGACATTAGAAAAGGTTGTCCACAGAAGTTTTGGATGCCCCATCCCTGGAAGTGTTCAAGACCAGTCTGGATGAGCTTTAAGAAACCTGGTCTAATGAGACGTGTCCCTGCCCA
>JAOQGH010000001.1:160512668-160533407 GCA_025769975.1 Gallinago jamesoni
GGAAGTCGATTATCTTTAAGGTTTCTTCAATCAAATATTATATTTTCAATTTATCAGAGAAAGGCAGGAACAGGTAAGACACAGTAAAATTCTTCATTCTTGCAGTTTGCAAATAGACTAATGAATATCCCTGCTGGCCACTAGATTTCATACAGTACGGAATCATCAAATAACTGAGGTAAAAAATGACATCTAAGGTATCTAAGAAATCTGTATCAGACACAGTGCAGATGGGAAACTACCAGTTCCCAGAATGGCAGCTGATGGCCCAGCAAGAATATCTAGGGACAAGGGACATTTGACACCAATGAACCATTACCTTCTTGTATAAAATTTATACATCTAAGACTTGATAGGGTTTTCTAAAGATCAGTGTAGATCCTATGTAAGTTTAGATCCCTAGCTGAAACATAAACATCTCCACTATGTATGCCTAAATTTAGACATCTCAATGTGTCTGAAATAGAAACAGAACCCCACCCCTAACTTTGAGGTAGCTAAAATAAAGTGTTGTATGAACATTCATTTTCTCATGCTAAACTACATAAAATAATATGCACCGAGAAACAGACTCATTAATTGATAGCATTTGTGAAACAGAAATAGACCAAGAACAAAAGGTTTAATCTGAAAACATTTCAGCTTTGGTACGAATCTAAACTTTTGATTCTACCCCTTCATTGATGTCTAACTGCTTTCTGAGTGCCTGTCTGCTTCCACCTCTTCTCTACATATTCAGCCTACAGGGAAACCACAGAAAGCAAGCTGTGCACATGTTTAACAAAAATGACCAGTGCTGTATTTCTCATCTTGTAATACCACTGCAATGCAATATCATTAATATTTTAAGTTCCTGCTTCTAAGCTGAACTCTTACCACTGTTGTGTCCTCAGTACTAACAGTTCTTGGTCTGTTTCTGTTACTCACAAACGTTTCATTTTTTCATTTGGTTGTTTTATTCTTTTGAGGATGCAAGATTTGAGAAGTCCTAGACTAACAATATACCATAAAACACATAAGCAAGTCTGTGCATACTTCCTAGAAGCACAAGTTGCCTTCACAATGAGCAGTGCTTTGATCAGGTCATAGTGGAGGTTAGCACATTAGGCTTTCTCCTCCAGATTCTGTACAAATACTGTTTTGGGAGGCCCATGTCAGCAATTTTGGGCTAGTTATGGTTTTTTCTCTGTTACTGGAAACATAGCAAAAGCAACATCTACTTGACATTATTCAGGAAGACTGTCAATTTTTCATTGTTAGTAGAAAAGAAAACAGGCATAAGACATTTAAATTAAGGAAATGAGTGGCATTGTCAGATTTAAACAAGAAAGCTTTACCAAAGTCCTTTAAATATTTTTTTAGCTCCTGAGACACTTGGGAAGGTTTTTCTTCTTGCACCCAGGTAAAGTAAAAGTCTTTATTAACTCAATTTTTTCAGTCTTCAAAAAGTATGAAGCTGCTTTCCCAATTTTCCTATTTGCAACAGGATATGAATATCCAGGATTGTTCCTTGTCTCTGACGACCTTGAATGTCAGGAGTGATGTTCAGCTTTAATACTTGGTCACTGGCCATCTGGGGAAACTGCATGAGAGAAACTTGCTTCATAGTGTTGTGCTGACATACATTTAAGTTAACTAATTTCAAGCATGATCTTGAAGGGGTATCATTGAGAAAGACTTTCAGGCTGCAAATATGATAATAATCCAAATGATATACAGAAGAATACATAGTCACTTACCACTCCTAATTGCTGTAAAGGCTTCCCCTTCACCAAGGGGAAGTCATGTCTGACTAACCTGATAGCCTTCCATGATGACATGACTGGTTGGGTAGATGAGAGAAGGGCAGTGGATGTTGTCTACCTTGACTTCAGCAAGGCTTTAGAAACAGTCTCCCCGAGCATCCTCATAGGTAAGCTTAGGAAGTGTGGATTAGGGGAATGGACAGTGAGGTGGATTGGAAACTGGCTGAAAGAGAATTCAGAGGGTTGTTATTAGGGGCACAGAATCTAGTTGGAGGTCTGTAACAAGCAGAGTCCCCCGGGGGTCAGTACTCTTCAATATATTCGTCGTCGACCTGGATAAGGGGATGGAGTGTACTCTCATCAAGTTTGCTCACAATACAAAACTGGGAGGGGTTGTTGACACGATGGAGGGCTGCGCTGCCGTACCATGAGACCTGGACCGGCTGGAGAGTTGGGCAGAGAGGAACCTGGTGAACTTCAGTAAAGGCAAGTGTAGGGTGCTGCACCTGGGGAGGAATAACCCCATGCACCAGTACAGGTTGGGGGCTGACTTACTGGAGACCTCACTGAGGAAAAAGACCTGGGAGTCCTGGTGGACAACAGGATGACCATGAGGCAACAATGTGGTGCTTGTGGCCAAGAAGGCCAATGACATCCTAGGATGCATCAGAAAGAGTGTGGCCAGCAGATCGAGGGAAGTTATATTCCCCCTCTACTCTTCCCTGGTGAGGCCCCATCTGGAGTACTGTTCAGGGCTCCCCAGTTCAAGAAGGACAGGGAACTGCTGGAGAGGGTACAGCAGAGGGCTACAAAGATTATTAGGGCCCTGGAGCACCTCCCTTATGAGGCGAGGTTGAGGGACTTGGGTCTTTTTAGTCTATAGAAGAGAAGGCTGAGGGGGGATCTGATCAATGTTTATAAATATTTAAAGAGTGGATGTGAAGAGTATGGGGACAATCTTTTTTCAGTGGTGCCCAGGTATAAGACAAGAGGAAATGGGCACAAATTTGAATATAAGAAGTTCCACCTAAACATGAGGAGGAACTTCTTTACTTTGAGGGTGAGAGCACTGGAACAGGCTGCCCAGAGAGGTGGTGGAGTCTCCTTCTCTGGAGACATTCAAAACCCACCTGGACTTGTTCCTGTGTAGCCTGATCTAGGTGGAACTTCTTTGGCAGGGGGGTTGGACTAGATGATTTCCAGAGGTCCCTTCCAACCCCATGTGATTCTGTGATTCTGTGAAATTGTACTTGCAGTTTTTTTGAATAATTTTAAAATTTAAAATACATCATACCTTAGGAGAGAAAAATGTAGAGACTATGAACAGCTAAAGCTGGGTGATCTGATGCTTTAAGTGGACATTTTATGACAGGGTTATAGTTCCTCTGGCTACAGGAAGTTTTGTATATGAAGAAGTGGAAAGCAATAAGTCAGTCTTGAGGAGAATAAACTGTTGCAGGAATATAATAAACTCTACATACCCAGCTGGTCTCAGAGAGCCTGCTAGCACCTTTCCTTTCCTGTTGGAGCAAGTAACATCTGTTTCTTAAGTGAAAGAGTGTGAAGAGAATGAGCGCACATAGCTTTGCACAGAGACATGCAGGTGAAGGAAGTGATTTATTATATTTCAAACAGATTGTTTCTGCTGTAAAAACAAAAGCAGGGCCTAAACATGCTTCTGTAAAATTATTTGACAGGTTTTTTTTCTCTTTTTCTCTTTTCTTTCTTTTTTTTTAAGCAAGATGGAGAAACACTTGTAGTAATTTTACAATTTACAAAAATACAGATTAGAGAAAAAACTAATCAGCACAGTAAATTAAAACAGACCTCCTAAAAATCATTAAGAAAGGAGCTCCTGTTCTTAATACAAAACTTTCTTGACTTCAAGGATTACTTTTGCCAAAAACATGTCTACCTGTTCTAAAGGATTTGCTGTTGGATTATTTAAGTATATAGAGTTTGAGGAGGTGGGATGTGGGAAAAAAAAAAAGTTCAATGGGAAATCTAGGAGAAACAAACAAGTTATGGTGAAATTTTCTATGAAATCCTACATTGAAGACACTACTTCTCAAACTCTGCATTCAGAGGCCTATCTTACCTCATGAAAAGTAATTGCTGGTCAGTAGTGCTAACAGAAGTTTTAGAAACTATTATGAATAACCTGAGTTTAACTTAGTAAGGCTGTACCATGATAAAGGTATAACTTCATCTGAATAAAACCAGCTAAACCCATTTCTCTCATTTTCCCATAGACAAAAGAAGTAAATTGTTAACTAAAACCAGTATCAATCTCATAAATGTCCACACAAATAGTAACAAAGCAGAACATTAAAATTCTTTTATGAGAATTATTTTAAATTGATCAAGTAAAAGAATTAAGCAGAAGAATCAAGTCAAATACAAGAATCAAGCAGAATGGAATTTAAGTAACTAAAGTAGTAGCATAGATTTTAAAGAAGTCACACTTAACAAACCTGATTAACTTTTGTTAGAAAGTAAATCTAAAAACTGCTAAAGGTAATGTAGCAGATGTAGTCAACATTTGAACTTGAAGAAGACTTCTGATACAGTACTGACTGGTGTCAGTGGTTTAAATAATGTGATATTAATGGACAAATGCTCAGCTGGTTGAAAAAAATGCTTCAAAAATGAAGCCCTGTGATAGATGGTCCTAGATTAAGTCTCAAGAAGCTGATAGATGAAGTGTTAAAAGACTGCTAGCATTAAATCTAACCTTGCTTATAAAATAAATCACTGGCCTGATGGGGAATCAGTAACAAGGTATATGAATGTTCATATGACATGCCAATCAAAAAAAAATGAACAATTCTTTATCAGGGAGTGCAGTCATAGGACAAGTAATGGTTTTAAACTGAAAGAGTTTAAACTGAAAGAAAAGCGTTGAAACTGAAAGAGGGTAGTTTTAGATTAGATACCAGGAAGAAATTCTTTACAGTGAGGGAGGTGAAACACTGGAACAGGTTGCCCAGAGAAGCTGTGGATGCCCATCCCTGGAAGTGTTCAAAGCCAGGATGGATGGGGCTTTGAGCAACCTGCTCTAGTGAGAGGTGTCCCTGCCTATGGCAGGGGGGTTGGAACTTGATGATCTTTAAGGTCTCTTCCAATTCTAACCATTCTTTGATTCAATGATTTAATGTCTCTAATCTAAATCAGCCAATGGAGGGACCAGCTGAGTAGCATTTCTGTGCTCCAGACCGTGGTCTAAGACACCAATCTGACATAGTGGTTGTCTCAGTTCCATCTTCAGTCTGGAGCATCGGACCCACCCCAGAGGAAAATTTCTTTGAAACATTACTTCAAGAAATTTTTTGATGAATAAACAGTTTCTGAGGACAAACGTTTTGCTAAAAAAATTAAGTCTGTTCTAATCACTAGTTCCTGTTAGTCTACCTAATGAGGATAGCAGGACTACATACATGCTTAAAGCTGCACATGTATCTAATTATCAACTGAATCTTGAATCTCAAGTGAATACCATTTGGTTCACACATTACAAGCATATTTTGTAGCAGTGTCATTTCCACCTAATGCCGCAGTAGAAACTCAAGAAAAAAATCAGAAACCATAGATCACTCACTTCAATTCTCGTTTTCAGATTTAGGAAAACTCAACAGATTTTCCAACTTTCTGTCACTTGTACTTGGTTGAAGTTCTCATCAGAAATTACTAGTGATCTTATTTAGCCAAAGAGAAAAATCAGTACTTCATGCTCATCTCTTTCATCCATTAGCTTGCAATCAGTCAGCTATATTTTTTCTTGATATTTTGTACATTCTTTATTCATCATTCTTCTTTTATTATTCTAGTTATGCCTTCAGCATTTCCTTTCAATTTTTCACACTGGTTTTAAAGAATTTATCACTACCGTTGGGTAAACTCACCCACAGACACAAAATAAACAGCTGACTTTGCCAGAACAACTCATCAATCTACCTCTTTTCTGCAGTTTTGGTCAGACTGAAATGCTGATACCATTTTCTAATGCAATTTTTTCTACTGGTTAAAAAAGAAAATTATTTCCTACCAAACCTTTTCTATTACCTTCTTCCTCAGGCAGTGTTGCTGCATTATGGCTGCTGTTCAAGCCCATAATCTCATCAGCATATTCCTTACGGGCCTTTATGCAGATTCTATAACCAGCATATGTCTGGCCTTAGAAATGCTGCTCATGAAAGGAACTCACCATCACTACTGCAACAGACATTTCTTTGTCTCTATGAAACATACTCGTGCTCCACCCAGTGTAAACCAGTACAAAAACAAATAAAAATATTGCCATAACTAGTAAAACACCACAAGTTTTGTATTGACCTAATAGTTTAGGGTCTCAAAACCTGTCTGTATTTGCCCTGCTGCATATGGGGTTTAGTTTCTTTTAGCTGCAATAACTATTGCCCAGTAGTTAAGTGATTGCTGTCTAGCCTGTTTTAGTGTAGTTCTCAAAATACTGTGCACGGTAAATGGCTAACAAAACTAGGTAATCACAAAAAATGGCAGCCCTTTTTGGTAGTTGAAGAGGGTTGGCTGTTGTGAAACAGTAGAGAGAAGTAGTCTATGTTAAGAAGACCTATAAAAATAGTGTCAAATGGACTGAATATTGCATTGTTGATTACTAATGCAACTGTACTATTAATAATGGCTATTGTATTTTTTGTTGCAATGATAAAATTTTAATTGGACAGTATGCAGGGTGAGTTGCCTTTTACTGATAAGAAGACTTTCAGAGTAACATAAAACCCATCTGGAATGCTTCTGCTAAAATCAATATCCCTATCTTCTTTAAATTATAGCTTGAACAACATCACTGCTCTGTACATCTCCTGACTCATTGTTCACTCTCTGTCATCAAGAGTGATGATCTTTTCTTGTCTTTGCTCCTCAAAACCTTTCTGTCCTAAACTGTCAGTAACAGGAAGTAAAGTTTTAGTCTGTATATAATTCCTGTATATGAATTTCACCTTCATAGCTGTAGGAAAAATTATTATTGTACTCATCCCTCTCCACATTTTTTCTTCAGACACAGCAAGAATACTGTCTAACAATAGATAAATCTTCTTAATCCTTCTTCAAAACACTTTTTGCCTTTTTTTTTTTTTCTCTGAAGCACACTAAATTTTTCAGTGCTGAATGGCTGGTTTATAAACACTAATGTCCGCCTGAATATTATGTCCTATTCCTCAGTCAATCTATGTTGTAAATTGCCTTAATAAGGACCATCTATTGATGTGTTTATTCAAGACCTCCAGAGTCCTGGTCAGTACTTTTTATTTGCATCCACTGTACCTGTATCTCTCCCACTAAGTGAAAGAGGGAACAGGAGCAATCTCCTAGTCCTCAGAGCAGATTGTACCAACTGAGTTATGTACACACAGCTTTAACCTACTCTGTACTACATGACAACAGGGGGAGAGTTTTACTAGTTCAAAATAGAACAGGGAGTGAATACTTACAGGAAGTAAGGTCAGGAACCAGATAGGTGCTTGAGTTTATTTCCTGTCTCTCTTTTCCTAAAAATAGAGATGCTCCCTCTCATATGTTAGAATTAATAATTATAGTAACATGAAAGGTGAATTTATGGGGAATTTTCACTGCCCTTTTCAAAAAATGCTGTTCTGTTTCGAAAGTGGAAGTTTGGAAATAGGCAGTGAAATTGCTCCTAGTACCTTCTAGATTCACCTCAACATTTTTCATACTTTTTCCTTCACATGATCATTTGGTTTCTGAGTTTAAAAGTATAGGTAAGAATTTTAGTGATTTTCCAATTTCAGCTTGTTTGCTGCAATCTTATACCTGTTAGCACATGAGTATATGTTACCAGTTTTTAAAACAGTGTTCAACAGGACTGTTTCCTCATAGGGAAAGAAGTAATTTTTACATAGTTTCAGTGAAGATGAATATAATTCAAAATATTCTGGTAAAGCACACAGATGGACAGAGGTTAACCACATGGTTAAAGTCCTAAACAGTTAAGTGTTCATTCAGAGAAACCCATCTTTGCATTTAGAAGACTTTGGCTTTGAGTGTCATTTACCATTCTAGAGGCCGTTATGGGTTTAGCTTGTTTTTAAATGTCTTCCCAGAAAGCAGTTCAGAATGAGCAAGAAGTAAGACTGGAGCACTGAACAAAGAAATTGTTCAGATATTACTCTGTCAATTACAATTTAAGAAGTACAGCAATTTAATAGATATAAAGCAAATAACCACAGAACCCAACAGCGATACTTTCCTGCAAACATTCCAGTAAAGCCTCTGAACCATTAACATAAAAAGGCCATTCAAGTGAAACATGTTAAATATGTATTATACAAAAAATGGAGCAAGGCAAAAATGCTATTCTGAGTCCATCCTTAATCCCATTTATTTTGCAAAATACAGTGCAATAAAGCAAGAAGGGCATGTTCTGAATTATTCTTCAGCAGGCTACAGACCTCTATAAAACAATACTCTTTCTGGAAAAATCCACTCCTCCAAGGTATTTTAATCTTATTGGAACTGTTTGTTTCATTTGAATTTGAAAATAACTTCTGCAAAAGTCTGCATGTGGTATTGCATAGCATTCCTGAACTCCTTCAAGGGGGTAATGGAGACTTTTCAACAAGAGGAATTAGACAGGAGTCATACAGAGCCACACAAGGTCTTCTTGGTATTAGGCCAACCTGCAATACAGATGATTGTAAGTAATCAGTAGGCTGGGAATAGAATCCAAAATAACAACAGGAAGAAATTTACCCAAATGCATGCTACCTGCCCCCTCTGAAAACAATAATTACCTTATTCCTTTGATATCTTGGATATTATATCTTCTTGGAAAGTTCCATGCAAGTTCAAGTTTGGGTGAAAAATTGTATTTGGTTCATCTTTACCTGTGTACCAGGTGCTCCTAATGGATAGGGCAAGGGCAGGGACATACCTGAATCTGTTCTCACAGCTTGGCTTCTTAGACTATATGATGACCTTACACGTAAGGAAGGAATAAATTTTACCCTTAAAAAGTACGTTGAATTACTCAAAATCATCACATAACTGATGTAAGTATGCTTAGCTGAAATATATCAATATTGACCTTGACTCACTGACATAATCTGGACATCTGTGTGATTATCCTTGCATGGATTTTTGATCTAATAGAATATATAAAGATTTACAACTACAAATGACTGCACTGCTGTTTCAAAACTAGTTGAAAGATGATTTAAAGAATAAAGCCTTATTTTGACATAGTTAGGCTGACTTAAGCAAAGCAAAAGCAAGGACTTGGAGGTGCTCTGACAGTGAGATCTTCAGTGTAATGGTCAGCTCAAGTCTCTTTACTGCTAGCTACTCCCTCCACTGCACAGAGGCCAGAAGTGAGCCAAAACTCTGGCTTTGCCTCAGTTGAAGCATCACATTACCATCAAATATTTAAAGTGAGGAACACTGCACACAAATGGAAAGGTGTATGTGAAAAAAGTATGTGAAAAGTATCACTTTAGCTCATGTTGCTAAAGTGATACTAAATGTCTTGCTGAATGAGGTCATGGTTTTTCTATTCGGGGGAGCAAGAGCAATAACGGAGGGCATTGAGTGATATGCAAGGAAGATTTATCTCCTTTATTCTACTGTACATGGTAGCCCCCAGGCCAGCTGTGAGCAAATATGAGCTCTTCAACTTTACAAATGATTCCAGCTATTGCTCTGTGATTATGCATGTGCCCTGTGCACCATAAAAGGTCAGAAGAAGCACTTAAAACTCTGAACGTGCAACAGTGTACTCTTCCACTCTATATGTACCAAAAGCTGCTTTCAATATTGTTTTTCCTTTGACCATCACAGGTTCAGAATGTTTTCTTCTTACAGCGATCAAGAATAAGCTACAGTCCCTCTTTGGCATTATGCACTCTAGATCTTAACCATCTATTTATACAGACATTTCCTCTTTACAAATAGATGTAGAGTGAAATAGAATAAATATTCATTTAAAAACCAAATGTTTATGTTTTGGAAAGTGCCTGTTTACCAGAAATTCTTCAAACAGAATGATGCTCTCCAGCTGCAAGGAAGGTTTCGATTAAAATGCTTTTATATTCATTGCGTTCACTGCTGTAGCAGAGTGACCCTCTGGGTTGGGTAAGGAGTGAGTTAGTGTTTCAGGTTACATCAAATCCTTCCTTCTATCTGTAACAGGAAGGCTGTGGTGGTGTAAATTAACTGGTTAGCTGATGAAAGGACATGATAACACCACAAGGAATGCAAACCCTGTTGATCGCTATATACAATGTAATGACGGATGTTTCCTTTAGAAAAAGCTTTTTTTTAAAAAAAAAAACTTTTATGTGATGTATAAGAGTACAGCAGCATGCAAGATAAGAAGTGCACTTCCTAACCCGTTTGCACTGATTTCTCTGACAGCAGCCTAGAAACATATCCAGTGCACAGCCTGGCTGAGAGCAATACCCCAGGCTGATAATTCATATGGTATGATTTTCACATGGTTGCCTTCTAAAGAGGGTGTCTTGCCAGAATGACTTCCTGCTACCGTCACCCTGAAGGAGGCTAATATATAAAAAGCAGTCTATCATTTCACTATTGCTCAGTAAATTTGAAGAAGGAGACTAACACCAAGCCACAGACCCTCTGGAATATGCTTACTGTCTCTCCTGCATGGGCCCACCTGACACTCCAACACTACCTCCTAAAGTTCCTTGATCTTTCTCCTAAACCTACCATAGAAAGGTAATGTCTCCCTTTGGCACCTGTTATTTAATGTTCTAATCTCCTATGAGCACCCCAGACATGCATCGTTACTTCCTGGCTAAGTCATCTCCAAGGCCCTCTCATAATTTACGTCTTTACCTGGGGACCAACACAGACTGTTGAGAAGTACGCCAGACTCATACATGTGACCCATCATGACACCAAAAGCTGGATTTCATTTGATGATTTAAATTATTTCTTGCTGATAAAATATTTAACAGGAGGTTACTCATAGATAATATTTGGCACATTTCCTGGAAACGCTATGGGTCCATTCTTAAATCACGTAAATTATTAATGACATTTTCTAAAGCACTGATTAGTGAGCCCTTCATAGCACTCTTAATACCTTCACAGGAAGTCAGCTTTTCCAATTCAAACCAAGATTAGTAACAAGGAGAAAACAATAAATAATAAATACAGGTTTTCTTCCTCTGGCACAGCAACTGCAGTAAAATGAAGACAAGTACTTTTTCAAGCCAAAGAATGAGGAATTTAGCTATTTTGCTTCTTACTGGAACTAAACAGAGGTACACTTTGGGTAGTGATAAACTGATTACTTTTTTTTTGAGCTGCAGTATGAGTGGATGGGAAAGCTACACAATAGTCAAAGAAGTAGAAATGAAAATAACTTTATGAAAAGCTGCTGATTGCTAGTTTACTATGAAGAAGTAGAATATAAAACAACAAAATATATGAGCTATCTGTGACTGTACAAGAAACTCCCTTTTGTTACTATTGGTTAAGCAGTATCTTAATGCTAGTGAAATCTGTAAAGACACTACTCAAGGAAACAATTCATAATGAGTACTTCTGGCTGTAATACTTTATGATTTTTCATTTAACATAAAGATTATAAAATAAATTCCTCAAGCAATAAACTAAGGTCTGATTTTTCCTATTTATTCTTTAGCTATTTTATTCAAAGGTCATTTAGATTCATACATCTCTTTCATATTACAAGAAGTAATTCATTGCCTAAAGGCCAGCATTCTTCAGACTAACCTTGGGCCCGTTCTAATCCAAACTGTGAACTGTTCCTTTTTATATATTCCTTCCACTTCTTTATCCATAATGTAATTTTAGTACTCTGTCTTGTGAGTTAGGGCAAAACAATGTACTTGATATTGTTGATACAATAATTTCTTACTGTCCTTTCACAAGATTTCTAATTAAATACATTTTGATTAAAAATATTTATGTCAAGGATTCTGATTTTATTAAAAATGTTTGGTTTACCCTAGAAAGCATGCAGGTGCTTGCATTCAGTTCATCCCAGGACTGACAATCTAGACCTAATTCAGATGTCAGAATCTGAGCTGAAAGTGAACTCCTTTTCCTCTCCCCAACACCTAGGAAAAAGTAAAGAATAAAGGCTCCTGAAGGATGTGGGCAGATATTGTAAAAAGTGAGGAGTCATCAAATGCCATTCTTACAGAGGCATGGGACAGGGGAGGAATTGGAAATGACTGTTGCCTGAGCACAGCTTTGGTTAGTCTTTTCCTTCTCCTGCTTTTCCATGAACAAAGTCATCATCTCCTTCTCAAAGCCAAAGCTGTCAGAAAAGCCAATCAGAAACATCAAAAACCTAGCAATTAAATTAAACAAGCTACAGACATTGGTTCTCTCTACTCATAGGGAGCTCTCTGTGCTACTGACTGGGCTTTCCTTCTGCAGTTGGACCTTCTCCTGCCAAAAGAGGACTAGCTCCAGATTCTCCTCCTAAACTAACAATTGTGAGTAGAGCCACAGCACAGGGTCAGGGCAAGGTGGGCATGACAGCCAGGGACAGGCTTCACACTTCATCTTTTCTAAACAGACAGTTTAGACAGTTCCTTAAAGGGGAAGAAAATGTCACATGGATTAGTACTGGGTAAGAAGTACTGCTGAGGGAGCAGCCAAGGAAAAAAAAATGCTAAGGTGTAAGCAGCTGTAACACAAGTGGGTTTGTTTTCTTTGCTTGATTTGTTTATTTTTCTACAGTCCCCTCTGTCTTGACCCCCTTACTACATACCTACATGGTCTGTCTTTATGGCAGTTCTGGTCATATACAGAAACATGTTTTAAGTGACCACCCAAGAGACCAGCAAATCTAATTCACCTTTAAGAGCTGTGCTTTATATAAAGACAAAAATAAAATGTCCTTGGAAACCATGTCATGCCACTTTAAAATAATTGCCTAATAGCAAACAAATTCAAGTTTTCATTTAACATTTAGTTAAACTGTGTGACAGTGTAATAAATAGCTGGAAATGATTTTTGAAAAGGGGACTACTTGAATGATTTTTCCAGAAAGCATTGTTTCCTAATAACTAAAGTTTTTGCAAGACAGATACCCTCAAAACAGAGGCATTCAAGTTTGTGGGTTATTTTAGAAGTTTTCAATCAGCACAAATGATGACTGTACTTGATAGCAAATCTTTTCAGCCAAGCATGTCAACCCTGTGAGACTGAATTCTAACAAAGGTAACAATTCTTCTGAGATTTCCATACTATATTTAAAGCATTCCATCTTAGATCCATGCTATGAGTTCACTAGTGCAGTTATAGTTCCTCTTAAGCGATGTGGCGATATTGCATGTCCTGTCTGGAAGACTATAAAGCCTCCCTATCTTTAATCCTTGAATCTGAAAGGTTACTAATTTGACAATCCCAAACATAAAGAAAGGAATATGTAGAATATTATGTTTCTATTTTATGCTAAGGGGTAAGTACTGATCCTGAATGCTACATGTTGGGAATTAATAATAACCAATTTATTATTTCCTTCTGAGGAAATGTTCATTCTCTCAAAAAACATCTGTGCTGTAGAAAAAACATATCACACTCCTAGAAATGCTTCTAGTAACTTAGTCAGAGAAAGGAAAACATTCTCTGAATAGTCAATGTTCATTAAGTCTAAACTTTTACTACTCATCAGAGTGCTTCCTACATGAATTGCTGGTTTTTACTGTGCACCTGAAGACCAGCATTTTTGGTTTTTTACTGTGGCATATGGCGTTTTTTCTCTTAGATATCACAGAGCCAGTACTTGCTGGAGAATGTCCCTCAAATACCCTTTACTATGTCCCTTTCATTCTCCATTTACATATCACAAACGGACATTCCAAGTAAGCTCCTTCCTGATCTCTATTTCATGGGAGGAGGAGAGATTGCAATCAATTAAGTGCAAATCACTTCAGATGCTTGGCTAGTCTAAGAGACTATCAGCTCTAAAAGATGTGTGGCTTGCGCTCCCAGCAATGGGTAAAATGTATCTTTAAGGTCTTCTACTAACAATTCTTGTAATGAGCAATGTAGTGATTGGAGCTGTGCCTAACAACATCAAGCAAATTCTTTGTGATTACATCTCCAACCTTAAATCCTTAAATGTGAGGACCCAGAACAATCAGTAAATCTCTGGTGCCCCCTGTTCCTAGATAATATTTAATGGAAAAAAAAAAAAGAAAAAAAAAGAAAAGAAAGAAACCAAAAGAAAATATCATCTTTTTTTTTCATTGCTAATTTTTTAATATATTGTCTTCTAGAGTTCTTTTCACTTAACTCATATTCATCTTCTTGCTCTTAGACTAAAGCGTGAATTAGCAAGTCTAGTTGCTTTTAGATAGGTTTTTTAAGACTGGGATAAATTACTCTCTTTGCATTATACACATTTACTGTAAGTTCTTCGCAGCCTAGACCCCAGAGAAGGCCAGCTCAGTTACTGTGGAGACCTAAATGCATGCAGGAAAGGGATTAGGTGCTGATTGATACAGACAGTCAATTAGTACTTCAAAGGGAAGCTGACTCCTTGTTTTATACACACAGAACATGGGATAAAAGATTGTAGTTTGATGTCTTGTAATCTCTGTTGCTTCAGTGTTGACCAGGACAGCATGATATTGGAACGTTTCTCAGAAGTTAAAAGAGTCCCGCATTGGTTCCTAATGGAATGGAAGCACTAAGAGAAACAATGACATTATGTGGTCTGTACACACTAGCTTTCCTAAAGTATTTCAGGCTGCAGTGACTCTCTGGGACTCTGTTTGTTCAAGTCAAAAGTATTCTTAATCTCTGTGATGTGCTGATCAAACCTTGAACTGTCAGGTCAAATTATTTCTGCAAAACCAGTTCTATTTATGATTAATTAAAATTTCTTTTTGATTGCATCCAGTCCTTTTTATTGTATAATCCCTTCATTGTCTAGTGATTGGGAGTATGGGCCCAATCCCTAAAATAAAAAACAAATTATTTCAGTGCATGTTATGCCTATGCTGAGATGTATTATGTTCACCCATTTGATAAAGGAAACAAAAAGCAGAAATCTAAGCTGATAACAAGTAAACCAATATACTGTAAAGGAAGAGTTCTGTTATTGTTAATAAATAACAATTCCACTATGTACATGGGATTAAAACTTTTGCCCTTGAAAGGACTGACTAAGTTAGTTTTGCTATACACTGATGTTTGTGGATATGTTTTCAAGTTCTGGTCTCCATTCTTCTCAAAGTAGCAAAACATCAGATTAGTATCTAACTGCAAACAACATTCAGGAAAATATTTTGTCTTTTATATGCAGTAATTCTAATTTTGTTCAAATAAGGAATATAAACAATGAATGGAATTATTTGAGGATATGACAGCTAAAAGTATGAGAAATTATTCATAAATTATTTTTATTATTCCTAAATTATTCCAAATTTTCTTTTCTTCTCTTTCTTTTTCTTTCTCATTCTTTCTCATTCTTTTCCTTTCTCCTTCTTCTTCACCTTTCATTTCTTCTTTAGATAAAAATCTTAAAGTCCTCTCTTTACCTCTGTTAATTATCTGCTAGACTTATTTGTTCTTTCTCACCTCTGAGATAAATATAAGGGAATTCCTGTCCAAATGAGACTAAGAATGAAAAAGAGAATATAATCTAAGGTGGATCTTTAGATTCATTCAAATTTAAAAGTTCAATTGAAGCATCTAAATAAGGAGAGAAGGAATGCTTGATTCATCTCACCTAACTTTAAACAATTAAAATTTAGATGTCTTCTTGTGAGCCAGTCATCCTGTATGAAAAACTTTGCAGGCAGTGGAAGAAATAAGCACTTTTAGAGGATTATTTGTTGATCTGTTTTAGATATCTGCATTAGAATGAAAGAAAATGGTCTCTGAAGTGTTAAATTATGTCCATTTTATCAAATACATTGTGTCACAATCTGATAATCATTAAGTTCATATACAGTAAATGAAGTTCCTAAGTAAATTAAGTAAATTACACTCCAAAGTGTAATGTAACCTATCTAATTTTTGTACTGCCTTCAGCACAGAATAGTCTCTCTTTAAGTTGCTTGTCAGAGAAACCTACAACAATAAGCTTTTTCATTTTCATTTGTTTCATACTACGTGTATTGAACACACAAGATATTTTAGTAACTGCAGATACAGCAATAAATACATATAAGAACTGATTGCAGACTTCTCACAGGATGTTTTAAAAGTATGTTTAAACAAATAACTCCATGAAAAGAATGTATTCAGATTATTTATTCATTGGGTATCCATTAGCCTAGAACAATAAGAGAAAATTATATTTCTCATCAAATTTTCAAGCTAGATCTTTAATTTTCAGAGCCTTGTTTTGCTCTGAGCATGATAAGAATTGTTGATTCCAATCTGCTGTGATGTGTGTGTGTGTTCAACTCTTCCATCTCGCTTATACAGGTTTTCTTCTTTTGAAACTATGTGAAAAGTTTCTTCTTTTTTAGTTCATAGTTCACCGACATGACATCTTAGCAGTCTCCATGTCTTCATATGCATATTTTCTAGCCTAGCCCAGGGGAAATTATTCCTCAGTGTAATAGCCAGAATGATACTACAGCCCAGATAATATTGTAAGAACTATACCCTAGAATGCCAAGAAGCGGAATAGGGGTTTTGATGCTTTCTGGTTTTCAGTTGCAACACCCCATTGTGGGTGCATTATGTTACTGGGTTTTGTTTCTGTCACTATGTAACAGTATAACTTGGAATTTTAATTGCTCCCAAATCCTACTGTTACCTATATCCAGTGCCAGTGGTGTGATATCACTGTGATAACATGTTCTAAAGGGCAGAAACAAATAAGCACCTTTTCACTGATGAAAAGCTAAAATGTACATCAATTCTCCTCTTGTGATGCTGAGATCAACTGACAGAGAATTTTACCTTGAATATAGGACTCAACATAGAAGACAGGATACAACTTAGAAACAATTCTTGAGGTACATACTGCAACCAGCTCTTAGAATGACTATGGAAGCTGAAGAGCTATCTAACTTTCAGTATAGTCATCCTCATTTATATAGCACAGATTCAGGTCTGCTAAAAGAAGATAACAATAAAGTGTGCCCAAATGGTTTAAACTAGCAATTCTGTCTGTTGCTCTAAAAGGCAAGAACATCTCGAAATCCTTCAAAAAGCCCTTTCTGAAGTATTAACCAAAATAAATCTCTTGGAAAAAAAAAAAATTAGAAAGCCATACTTCAGTTAAGTCCTGGTTCAAGGATATAATAGAAAAATAAAGCGAGGCAACTATATCTGACCCATGAATAAGAATGAACATTTTTTGTGGCAACTCTTAGATTAAGACATAGTCATATAAAGTTCAAAAAAGCAGAATACTAAACAGTTGCATACAATAGTAAGACTGCTGACACTTTTTCATTTAATCCAGCAATGATATTTTTGGTTACACACTAAACCTGCTAAGATTTGTGCCTGAATTTCCTATATTGCTCTGATAAACCTATCTGTTTCCCACAGCTCTTATAGTAGCTGCACCACGGATAAGCAATATACCAATATCATAACAGTACCAGTAGGTTTACACTACAATGGAGAATGCTACACAAACTCACTCTATAGTTTTATTTATTGCAATACCAATCTCACCTTTTATCCTGCATCAATGTACGCAGGCCAAACAGTCCTTCTTCTCTGCTTTCAACCCCTACAAACAATGTCTATGCTGCTAAAATACCACAGTCCAGGGAAGAAGATGCCTAACTCTTCGCAGTGCCACACCATCAGTCCTCTCTCCTATCTCTGCCTTGGGCTTTTCACTGCCAAAAGACAATATGGACACAACTACATGCAAATGATTAGGCCAACTTAGTAAACTAGTCTCCTTAAATGTGTCTATGCTTACCTACTTATGTCTATTTTTTTTCATTTCTGGTTCTGACCCTCTTTTCAGGGAACACTAAAACACAGCTTTTTGCACTTCTTTTCCATGCCACAGAGAGAAAAAAGTGCCAAAATCTCACCCCAAAATGGAACTTAGGCATGGTTAGAGTGCACAACCGGGCTGGTAAGCAGGAAATCCTACCTGATCTAGTAATTAAACTTAAGAGGACTGTAGTGCTAGTAATGTTTTCCTGAGTCTTACGCACTTTCAAGCAGGAGTTTTCAGCTGAGAAGTAAATGATGCTGAGATGTTCAGCAGTATGATTTTAGTACAATTACTAAGATGATTATTTCTAACTATAGGCTTTGTTGAATGCTACTCTACCAAGAGGATTTCAAAGTTGTACAATATTTTGAGAGATGATTCACTTGAAAGTCCATTCTGCCTGTATAATCCACTTGTTAGTTCAGTTAGTTGTCCTGATCTGACTTTTCTTCTATAGCTTGATGCATTTTCTGAACAGGTTTGGAGGTTCAGTTTCATACTGTCACTAACTCATAAAACACAAATGTTGAAGGACCATTGGCCCTTTTGTCACAGACCTCTTATTCCCAGCAACATTTACCTCATCCATCAATCTCAGGTCAACTCAACTAAGAATATGGTTCTTAGTTGGCCCTCTCAAACAAAGGAGGGACTACACTAAAAGACAGCTGCTTCAGAGTCAGAGAAGCATTTATCTTCTCATAGTTTCATTCTTCCCTTTTCCAAAGCTTCATAAAAAGCTATACAGCATCCTCGGTTTGTAGCATTACTGAGGATCCCACCCTCTTATAAATTATGCTCCCACATTAGTTCTTGGGAGTTCTTCACTGTCCTGCAACTTTCACCTACACTCCTCAAACCAACTGATGTTTCTACGGAGACTAATAGTAAATTAATTATATATATGATTAGATAAAATTATGTTTCTCTTTTCATTATTCCCCCCAAAAATATAGTGATGCAAGCATATGTCCACAAAAACAATTTCTATTAGAAAAGTCATTCTTTAAAGTAAATTATTTGCTTTAAAATAGTTAACTTTAGTCAACAGTGTTCTCACTTTAAACCAGCACAGCTTTATGGAAAAGATGCTAAGGCAGTTTTATGGAAAAAAAAATATAACGGTCATCATACAAAACATATTTCATGTTTTAATCCAGTTAGCATGAAAAATGGGTTTGTGTTGAAAGCACAGGAAGGCAAACTGGAAGTTCTAGTTTACTTTCTTATTTGCGGTATTTCTTTGTGTCTCATGGGCTCTGATGCAGAGATACCAGCCCTGGCTCCACATAGGCTAAGAATGAAAATTAGGGAAAGGCATATTGCAGTGACAGCTCTTCTGCCTCTGCAAGAGACAATTTAGGCTTGAAAGCACCATGACTGCATTTATGCACAGTTAACTGCCTGAACCAGCATTAGTTTGAGGGCCTCAAAACTGTGCTAGATTCTGTTGTGGATATGACCTTAGACATGTAAATACCTTTCTATGTTTTTAAGAAGTCTAACATTCAGTTTTCCTGTTATTCATGATACCCCTAGTTAGACCACTGAGCACTGGACTTTCCATCTTTTTCCCAATTGCCAGATCTAAACCGGTGTGAACTGCTGAACTGCTCAAAATCAAGTCCCAGCAGGATTAACGAAACAGGCATTTCTGTGCATTGCTCAATTTTAGAAATGAATCAGTGAGCACTTTCATGTCCAATACAAGAAAACCACTGGAGTAGAATGCTCAAGAAACAGCCTATCAAATTTAAGTACCCAGGTTGCATGAATTATGAGTTTCTTCTACTTGGATCTGGGGCTAGAAATGCTAGCATCTGCATAGAGTACTTGCCTGTTGAAATTTGATGACCTGTCATAAGCAAAGGTCTTTTCCATAAGGTCTTTTCCCACTGTGGATGGGACTCCATAACACACAGGCAAGGATCCCACATACAATGCAGCTGAATTCCTTGGTCCAGGAATGGATGTCCAGTTTTACATGTCCAGTTGTTCCCACTTCCTTGTCATCTACCTTTGCAGTTTTGAACCCTTGTGCATGTCGCATCAGAGTTAGGGATCTCAATAGGCTGACATTTCAGGGAAGCTGGCATATTCCCTTGGTATATTCCAATGGAATCAGGTTCTCCATGCTGCAAAACACCTAATGAAGTTGGAACCTGCAAAGCATTTGAGCAACATAATCACATCACCTGATAAATACAATCTTATTCTAGTTTTCTATACAAATGTTCACCTGTGTTTAACCTAGGTTGTCCTCTTTAGAGACACACAGTGGCACAGCCTTCTCTCCATATGGCTTAGACAATCCCTGGCTCTAAAAGGGAAGAAAACTGAGTTTGTGCCAAGGTAATTTTTTTCCCTCTCTGGAGGGTCTTGGCTACTCTGTCCATTGGGGTGTGTATGTGACCACTGTGAGGATTCCTGCCTCACTTGGTGCTGAGTTTTAATTCTCTTTAATCCCAATACAGTGTAGGGTCCATCTCTTCTGGCTTGTGCTCTAACCCCTGCATCATATGCAAAAAGGCAGGCATCAAGTACCCTTTTCCACACAGCCCGGGACCGTGGCTGAATTTCACTCAGCAAACTGCCCCCAAATGGACATATTCTCCTGATATTTTCTTTTGTTTTCCAGCACTGAACAAAGTGATAGACACCTAAATTAGATAGTATGCATCCTCTAATACAACCTTTGGATCATTATTGGACCCATAAAAGTCAATCACATTGCACTGTGTTGTAATTCAGGAAAGATCTCCCCATTTAAGATCTTCTCAATGTCTCTTGTATATTAACTTCAGTATAAAGAACTAAAAAATATTGAAAAACACAAGGTAGCGGGCTTTATTTTCTGCAAGCACCTTTTCCTATAGCATCATTACTGTTAATGGATTTTCTTGTTCTTATGCAGGAAGATAGTAACATATTTTTAGCTGTTACAGTTTGGTTTTCTCCTTTTTCTTTTCTTTTCCTTTTCTTTTCTTTTCCTTTCCTTTCCTTTCCTTTCCTTTCCTTTTCTTTTCTTTTCTTTTCTTTTCTTTTCTTTTCTTTTCTTTTCTT